>VXBA01001787.1:386811-614012 GCA_013399895.1 Serilophus lunatus | reverse complement strand
GTGCAGGGGGGGGTAATGGGATGGGCAGGGAGGGTGGTGGCGTGGGTAGGGAGGCTAGTGGCGTAGGCAGGGCGCTGCGGATCGGCAAGGGGCTGGCCCGGGCTCTAGGTTCGGGAATGGGGCAGTTTGAGAAGGTTCGGGAATGGGGCAGTTTGAGACAGGGCAATGAAGGGCAAAGGTATGGGGACAAGGTATGACAATATGTCCCTGTGCTCCCCGCCCCCTCCTTCCCCTGCCCTATGGCTCCTGTCTGTGCCTGCCAACCCCGCGGGAGGGGGGCACCTCATGGGGAGGAGGCGGAGTTGCTGTGGGGTATATGTGTCCTTTTTTGAGGGGGAAGTGTGGGGGCTGCATGACACTCACGCCCCTCTGTACACACTCCAGCAGGAATGCCACCTGGCAAAGGGCAAATGACCCTGCTGCTCCCCACCCCGAAGGTCTCCTCATCCACCCTGCAGGGCGCCCATGACCCCCACACGGGGGGCTACACTCAGGTCCCAAAAGGTCCCAGCTCGATGCAGGGTCGCAGCAAGAAGAAGAGCCGTAAGCACCAGCGGTTCATGGAGCGCCGGGCACTGCTGGAGCAGAAGGGGCTGCTGAGCCCCCGTGGGCACCGGAGCAGTCAGACACCTGTGGTGGGGCCAGAGGCACACGTGACCCCCTCCAAGGCAAATGGCAGCACAGCACAATGCTCTGGCAAGGTCTCCGAGCCCAAACGAGTCGTCTGCGCATCCCTGTCCCCATCTGCCTCTCCAGACAGCATAGCCAGGCACCACTCTGTGCTGCTGTCCCAGGGTAACAGCAGCTCCAAGAAGGTGCGGATGTCCTCCCTAGTCCTGCGACCGGGCAAGTACGTGGCCATTGACTGTGAGATGGTGGGCACTGGTCCTCAGGGCAGGCTGAGCGAGCTGGCACGGTGCTCCGTGGTGAACTACGAGGGGGATGTCATCTATGACAAGTATGTCCAACCTGAGCTCCCCATCGTGGACTACAGGACACGCTGGAGCGGCATCACCAAGCAGCACATGAAGAGTGCGATTCCCTTCAAAACTGCCCAGGCTGAGGTGAGGAAAAAGAGAAATTAAAAAAAGGTAAAAAAGCCTGTGTCTTATCTGCCAGACACAAAGTGGGATTTTTGGTTGCCTATGCTGAGTTGCTTTGAGGCAGAGACACAACCGTAGAATGGGAAGCCTCTGAAACTGTACAGCGAGTTGATTTGGTTGCTACTGCTCCGTTCTGGGAACCTAAAACCTAAAAGTCAGGGAGTTGAATTTAATACAGAATGGTTTATTTTATGCTTAATTGGTGTTTCTTTTGCTGTGTTGCCTGTCTAACCCTTTCTGACTCTTCCAGATCCTGAAGATCTTGAAAGACAAGATTGTGGTAGGGCACGCCATCCACAATGACTTCCAAGCCCTCAAGTACTTCCACCCGAAAGACAGGACTCGAGACACCAGTCAGATCCCTGTGCTGAAGAAGAGGGCAGGGCTGCCTGTCAGGGCAAATGTCTCACTCAAGAACTTAGCCAGGCACCTGCTCCATAAAAAGATCCAGGTAAGCACCAGGAATCTTGAGATGGGGGAGCTATGAACCTGTGTGGTCAGCCTGGTCCTCCCAGTTGTCCAGTTGTGCTACACCAATTCATTGGGGGCTTTTTGTGAGATAGAGATGATGCTTGTTCATCCTGGCTGTAAACAAGCTGGGAGAGCCCAGGGCCTCCCAAGCTGACCATTAAGCATCTCAGTAAAACGTGGACAGGACCTGTTCCCACCATGAAGTGCTGAAGAGATACAGGTATATCTCCTTGGCTGCATCAAATCTTTGCTGTCTCCAAAACCCACAGCACTTGTGTCCTCCTGAGCAAGTAGACATGACCTGTTGGATTTTTCTGCCCCCTTATCTAACAAGGCTTTTCCTCCTTTGCTCAGGTTGGCTTCAAAGGACACTCATCAGTGGAGGATGCTCAAACAGCCATGGAGCTGTACAGACTGGTGGAGGTGCAGTGGGAGAAGGAGCTGGCCCGTAGCCTGCCTCCCCGGCCTCCCAGCCCTGTCACAGACCCCACTGCAGACAGCAGCCAGTACATGGATGACCGGTACTGGCCCACAGACCTGATGGCAAGTGGTTTGTGATGAAGGACAGCATCTCCTCCACGTGTTTTGGGCCATCCTGGTGCCTTAGCTAGTAAAGGTGGAGGTGACTGCTAACCTCCTTTCCCAGGGCTTACTCAATGAATTCTGCCCAGTACCCAGCCCTGCTTGGGGATGGAGACACAGTGACACCTGGACACCAGCAATCTCCCAAAACCACTGTCTGCAGCCTCTGGCTGTCACACAGAAATAAGGGCTGTGGTTGCACTGTGTTCATCTGTCACTTGTGAATGAGCAGGGTCCTGGTGTTAGCCTGGAGGAGTCCCCATGGGCATGTAATGGGGGCCACCAGGACATACTCTGTGCCTTCCACAGGGTTGTCCCCTTCCCAGGGGAGTGGCAGGTTTTCCTGTGGAAGGACTGAAGTGTTTGTCCAACCTTGTTAATTCTGTGTGTGTCTGTGTGTGTTTTGCTGATGCCCAAAGACTCCAAACCATCCAGGGCCAGTAAACAATCAGTTTCTCCTCACTTTCTTTTATAGAATCATAGAACATGCTGAGTTGGAAGGGACATGTAAGGATTGTAGAGTTCACCTCCTGGGCCTGCACAGGAACCTCCAAGAATCACACCATGTGCCTGGGGGTGTTGTCTAAACACTTCTTGAACTCGGACAGGCTTGGTGCTGTAACTATTTCTTTGGGGAGCCTGTTGCAGTGCTCAACCACCCTCTGGGTGAAAAACCTTTTCCTGATACCCTACCTGAACTCCCCTGACTCAGCTTCATGCTGTTTTCTTCGAGTCCTGTCAATGGTCACAAGGGAGAAGAGATCGGCACATGCCCCTCCACTTTCCCTCATGAGGATATCGAAGACAGAAATAAGGTCTCCCCTCCATTACTTTCAGGCTGAACAATCCAAGTGACCTCAGCCACCCCTCATATGACTTCCCTTCCAGTTTCTTCACCATCCTCATGGCCCTCCTTTGGAAGCTGTCTTAACAGCTTAATGTCTTTTTTTATGTTGTTGCACACAGTATTTGAGGTGAGGCTGCACCAGTGTCAATCATCAGGGGAGGCTTTGTGATGGCATTAGCTAGCCCTTTCAGGATTCTTGGGTGAATCCCATCAGGCCCAACAGATTTGTAGGGATCCAGCTGCACAGCGAAGCCTGGGAAAAAGGGGTCTAATCAGTGCCTGGCCTGCAGAAGAATATAGAATGCACTTCAATTTAAATAAACTATACACATAATTGTCCAATTCTGAATTAAAAACTTCTTGCTGAACCCATATGTACATTCTGCATGATTTGATGTGGCAGTTCTACAAGAGTGAGAGCAGGGATGAGATTAGCAAATAGCTGCCTGAGTATCACGCTATGCTCCAGGACTTAAAACCCACCTGCAACTGGAAAAGGTGCTTCAAGTGGCCCGACAGAGGCAGGAGTAATTTTTTGGGGTACAGGCTTGTCCCCTCTGCTCTGGGGACATCCCTTTGCAAGCAGAGAGCAGGGGATGGGCTCAGCTGGAGCCCTGCTATCGAGCACTTCCAGCTGCTTGGAGAAAGCGTGCTGCTGTGTCACCCTCCAGTGACAGCTGTTCAGCTCACGAAGCTCCCTATGTTAAAGAGGAGGCACTATTGGGATTTGTGCACCTCACAACTCAATGTTCCTGCCCCCAGTGTCTGCGAGTGAAAGCTATGCTGGCTCTGCGTGGTGGTAATGTTAGTGAGCTGTGGCATAGGCTGCTGTGATGGGGTAGGGACAGGGTGATGCTCACCTGCAGTGACTCTGCCTGTAGGTGACATATGAAGTTGCCTGTGGCTGCAGAGATGCGCCCCAGCTGGGTGTGTGAGAACCAGAGAGGGATTTGGCTGAGTACAGGGAGTTGTGTGCTTCCTCGAGGAAATGAACAGCCATAGTTATAGGAAATGGATTTCTTTTTGGCCGTGTGCCTCAGAGGCAGCCCTCGTGGGCAGGCCTTTAGCACAGTCCCACTGCCTGGGGTGTGAGACAGGAGGTGACAGAGAGGGCTGGAGGGCTGTGAGCACCGCGAGGATTTTGGGCAGCCTGCTGTAGCACAGTGGGGTACAGCAACCAGCACTGGAATAGAGCCTATGACCCCCTTGGCCAGGCTAGACCATCTCAGGCTTTTCCCAGAAGCCTGTGGGAGGTAAGGAGAGCTCAGCCCCAGCCTTGGGAAGCAGCCAAGGCAGCCGGGTGACGCAGGCACACCTGACGCACATACCAGTGCCACTACCAGATGCATCTTGCACTTTCTATCTTAACTCCTCCTTGTCTGGCAGAGGAAGCCAGAAACAGCTCAGAAATGCTTTGAAAAGTGTCAGGTACATTTAAAAATCTCTGTCCTTACAGTGGCCCAAACACAACCACTGTTCAACAGGTATAACCTGGGCTCTGCTGTGAGCTCATCATCTGGATGCTCTCCACCAGACCTGGTAGGAAATGTTGCCCCATGGTAGGTCTTTAAATTCTGCTTGTTCCGGTTTGTCCCAAGTGTGTTCCTAATGCAGCAAGCTGTAAAACAGGGCTAGCACCGCCCTCTGTGCCAGCCTGAGGGTGCAGCTCAGCTGAGCCCCAGCACAATGCCATGCGATGTCAGCAGGCGTTGGCAGGCTACAGAAGGGTCTGAACCCCACAGGGCACACAGAGGGGTACAGAAGGAGCACAGGTGGTGCAGGATTTCCTTTTTCCTCCTCTGTCATTTCCATCTCTCCCAGGGGGCAGGAGGGAAGTGAGGCCGTAGGAAAAATGAAAGCTCAGTGGGCCTGCATCTCTGTCAGAAGAATGTGGCATTCCAAAGACAATGCAGCAGCACTGTCTTCTGCTCCTGGGAAAGCAGACCCGTAGGAAAGACACAGCAGAGGGGTGCTTTGTTCATGGGTGCATAACCTGACCCATGTAACCACATCCCCTCGTGGGGGGTACATGAATTCATGAGGAGCTTGTATGGGACACTCCATGGCTCCAAACTTGTTTGTCCACCTGAGTGGACAAACTTGTTGCCCTCCCAGTTCTCCCATAGAACCGACTTGCCCTAAGTCCTGTGATGGTCGATATGAGACACAGGTATGTTGGGGTGAAGCTGAAGAAAGCTGCCGAATCAGGCCATGAGGCTTTATCAGTCTGTGACTCAGCCTGCATTGCCATCAAGGCATAATTAAGGAAAAAAAAAAACAAAAAACATTTCTGAAGTCTTGGCCATCCAAGCACTTTATCAAGACCCTCTTCGAATAGTAAGCCTAGGTTGGGCTACAGGCAAGGGACGTATTTCTCCAAGCACTAACCCATGGTGATCCAGGGTAGGTTCTTCCCTGCCTGCCCACAGCAGAGTTCCCCCAGCCTGCCTGCATGCTGCCTGCCTGCCCTTCTGACAGCACAGCTCTGGGATTGCACATGGCATGAAGCATTAGGAAAGCCTGAGGCTCCCTGTGAGAGCTTGTCGCCATTGCCATTTCACTTTTTTAATCCTTCTGCTGACACACCCTCCCTGCTTTGGGGGCAGCGAGGCAGCCAAAAGCTAGTTGCTATTTGGTGCTAACATGCCCTGCAAGCTTTGCTTCTGTGCCATGATACCCAGCTCTCAGGAAAGGCAAGAAACAAATTTTGGGGTTAATCTCTATTTACATCAGATTTTAAGGGCTGAGAAAACTCAGACATTTTGCACTGCAGCTCCCCAAAACAAGGCTGCTGCTGCTGCTGAAAACCCCACGTGCATGATTAGGGGTGGTGGCAATCTGCTCCCTGCCAACGATGTTTGCTCTGAATAATCTAAATGGCAACATTTGCCCCAGTTTCACCCTCTGAGAGCTAATCAGGATTTTCACAGGTGTTTGTGAATATTCACCAACATGCCAGCTCAAAGTTGCCATGGCTGAACACGCTTGGGCTGATCACACAAGCGGCCCGCTGGTGCTCGTGTTGGGAGGCTGAGCATCTTTAGACAAGCTGAGCATCTTTAGGCGGGTGAAGGAGTGCTGGGCTGGCTCACCATTTATGCTAAATTTTGTGATAATTGAAGAATCTGCAGAAAACTCAGCCGTTATCTCAACAACCCTGAACAATGATTAACCCAAACTCATGAATCCAGCATTGGGCTTTTTTATCAGAGGGAAAACATTGTCAAATGAGTTTTTTCCAGCCAGCTGCGAGTGCAGGTAACCGATAAGCCCGTCATTGGAGTGGGACTGAGCCAATGGGAGCTGATGGCGACAGCTTTTACTTCTGTCTAGCAACAGCTTCTCCTTGAGCAGCAGAAACAATTCAATTGTTTCTCTCGCTTTTATTGAGCTTCCCTCCTACTACATGGGGGTTTTCATAAATACATGGTGGTTTTTCAGAAACTGAGGTTCATGTGCATTGTCCACATTTTTCTGCGTGCTTTGGTATCTATTCCTATCCTGCATGGTGAGATCTTTGCAGCCGTAAAAGGCTCCATCCTGCTTACATCCTGGACTCTGCTCACATCCTGCTTTGTCAATGCACCAGAGCTCTGCTTCTGCTGGGTGGGTGTCAAATACCCATAGGGTACTTGGAATAGCATCATAGCAGAATAACAGCTGTACCTGGAATCCCTGTGCCAGGAATGTGTCTGACCCTCCTGCTCTTCATTGCTAGTGCCAGACCATGGTCCAGCATCTCACGCATCTGTTGGGGGCTGTTTGCATGGTGACCATGGCTGGGAGCAGCATCTCCTGATCAAACACCTATTTTGCTTTGCTGCTGGCTCTGCTTATCATTGTACATGCAGTTGAAATACCACATAAACATCAAAACACAGAATCACAGAATATCCTGAGTTGAAAGGAACCCACTAACATGGTTGCACAGGACATCCCTCAAAATCACATGAATGTCTTAGAGTGGAGCGGTGCTGGTACCCAGTAATAGCCCGGAGCAAGTCCCTAACCTGAGGCTGTCTTTTCTCTTGCTGTGGGAACATAGAGGGACAATTCACCCTGTTTGCAGCCAGAGAGCAGAGGCTTCACTTGGACATTCACCAGATACCAAACCAATCACAGCAGAGGGAGGACCTGGCCCCCTTGCACCCCCACCTCACCACCACCCCCACCTACTATCACCCCTCTATCCCCTGAGTGTAAATTAGAAAGCAGAAAACTCTCAGCCAACTATAAATTAAAATCTCAGGAACCTTAATAAGCCTCTTGGCCGGAAGAAGCAGATAGGTGTGATGTGGAAATGAATAGGCACATCTGGCAGCCGCTTAGCACCTGGGCTGCAGGAGGGGTGTGCGTGATGTGTGCGTGTGCAAACCCCAGCAAAATCTCCCGGATTGGCTGCAAAACCGCTTCCCGACCAACGCCGGAGAACAGGGTGGCCTAGCAACAGGCTTTTCCTAATGAAAAACAAGCCACTTAACTAACCATCGTGACTGTGTGCATATGAGAGGAAAAGGCACAATTCTCAGTAGCTTCATTCTCCCTAGGGAGCTGGCCCCAGGGATAAACCCCCTCCATCTCCTGTGCAGTCAGTCTGGGTGCTGAGCTCACCACCAGCATGGAAAGGGGAACCTTGCCATAGGCACCCCACAGCCCTGCACTCACGGCGTGAGCTGAGGGCTGGATGTCGATAGGTCATGGGGTTCATGAGCTACTGAAGATGCCATCTTTAGATAAGGAGGTCTTCATGGGGTGCAGCACCAGGGGCATGTGTGGTGAACCCTAGTACCACCAGGTAAAGGGGGAGCTGAGAGGTTGCTTATCACAGTGGTCTTGCTTGGAGATCCACCTTTCATTGTTCCTACCCTGGGATTCTGTCCTCCAGCAGCTGCCCAGGAAAGGAGGATGGTGGGGTTGGATGCATGAGCATAAACCTGTGCCTTAGCCATAGCCAGAGTGCCAAAAAACCCACTGATCTTATGGCTGGGTGGACAGGAGCTGGCCTTAGGGTCAGTGGGAACAGGAACATATTGCAGGAATCAGGCTGATGACAGCAGCAAAGGATATCAAGGCACAGCATTGCTGCAGAAACACCTCTTCCTGGGGGAACAGCAGGCTACAGGACAGCTTTCTCCTGGCAAGGTGTGCAACTCACAGTAAGGCAATATGGGGAGAGGACCTAGCTCAGCCCATCAGCACTGGAAGCAGCAGCAGCATGATGTGGTGTTTCCTTCATTCTCAGTTGCTGCATTGTCTCAGGGAGCTTTAAACTCTGCACTAAACCTGTGGTCTTTCAGCCTGCTTTTCCCCTGCTAGCTCACCATGGGGGTGACAGGAAGATGCTAGAGCACCTATATGCTTTTTAAATTTTTCATTCAGAGGGAGGTTTCACCTCAGCCCAAAATCCCTGCCACAATGGATGGAGCTTGGCGAAGGTTCTTCTCTTGGGGAACCTGATGGAGAAAACTAAAAAATAACTGG
Source organism: Serilophus lunatus (assembly GCA_013399895.1). Taxonomy (NCBI): domain Eukaryota; kingdom Metazoa; phylum Chordata; class Aves; order Passeriformes; family Eurylaimidae; genus Serilophus; species Serilophus lunatus. The sequence continues at coordinate 605,528 of VXBA01001787.1, read as the reverse complement.
AGTAGAGGGAAAGCACAAAACATGACTCTTCAATCCCTCTAGCTGACGCCTGGAAACCCCCCATCCCAATTTTCACTCCATTTGTGCCCATTTCAGGTTTGTGCAGTCCCAGCTGTTCACTAGATGGTGCCCTCGGGCTGCTGGTTCCTGCAGGCTGGGATGGGATGGGATGGGAGGGGGCCCAGCTCTGCCCCACATTCCCAGGATGTATTTTAGGCAGCTCACAAGCACAAAAGCAGCATAAAGGCAAACTTACATCACACAGTGTTTTGGGGTCTTTGGGGCCTGGTAACACGCTGCAAGCACCGGTCTTTCTCCCATATACCAGGTCTACCTGAATCCATCAGTATTTTATATTTCTACTGTTGTGACAGTGGTTTACAGCCCTGAAACAGGAGAAGAAGGTGGACAAAGAGGCAATTCCACGCTTAATGCATTCGACTAAAATAACGACTAACTGGGCACAACTGTCACCAGAAAACGTGTACAGCTGTAGTTCTGCAGCACCTTGTGGAGGGAAAGAGGAGGAAGACAACACCCATTAGTGTTACTAGGAAGATAGTAATTAATTTGGGAATGTAAAACAAAGGGCATAAAGCAATATTAGCTGTCTCTGTTGGGGAGAAGCCCAGCCATGGGCAGGAGGATGCAATGGGACAGGGATACAGGGCATCCTGTATCCACAGGACCACCCATGGACCTGGAGCAGGAACAGCCAGAGAGGCTGCAGGGCAGCACTGAGATCTGCTTGCTATCCCAGGACATCACTATTTGCATTCGGCCTTTATCTGTCCAGGATGGAGAATGTCTCCCTTTTATTGGAAACCACTCCTGCCTTTCTAAGATGGGGATCCCAGCCACCAGTAGCAACTTCCAGGGCCCAAGTCACACAAGGCCACTTTGTGGTGGCACTGTGGGACGTGCCAGAGTCCCCCTTAATCTTCTGGTCTCTTAAAATAGCAGAATGATGGAAAAGATCAAAGCTAAAGCTACACAGAGCAGCATTTGTTGTCATTTTAAGATGGTATTAGTATGCAGCTTAGAGTGAAAAATTTCCTCCAAAAATGATTTCTTGTTGCTGCTCATCTCTGCCCTGCCCCAGGCAAACCCTGAGTACAGCCCATATACAGGGACTCAGACTGCTCTGGGTCCTGCAGAACCATCTGCACATCAGGGTCTGACCAATAAAGGCCAGGAAATGTGCCAAATTTTTTATTATTATTTTTATATTATTATTTTTTAGGGTTTGGTTTTGGTTTTTTTGTGATACTGGACAGATCAAGCTGGAAATAATGGGGGGAAAATTATGTTTGCCTTCAGCATCAGCAGCCCTAAATGTTCTGGAGGGAGACACCTTGCCAATGAGTCTTGAGAAGCTAATGTCAGCAAGAGGCAGAAATGGTCCTCTTGGCCTCTGGCATCATTGACTGCAATATAAAGAGAGGGAAATGGCACTCAGAGGCCTCCTTAGCAGCTCTCATTTTGGGAATGAATGTAGAGAATGAGTGCATGAACACAACAACTGCCTACAGAGCCTCCTTTTGATATTCTAGGTCTCCCTCATTGACCAAATAAACCCACTAAACTGAGAATTCAATCCCAAGTACCTCCACGGGGGCTGCTTTCCAACAATCAAATGATGCTCCTGCCTTGGACAAATGCAGGTTCATCTCACCTCTAGGAATGGCACCTTCCTTGCCACTGAATCCCGTGCTCAGAAACCTTCACCTCTGGGCAGGAGTCAGATCTGCCTGACAACCCACTACCCCTGGCACTGCAAGTAACCCTCCATATATAGCACCTAAGTCCAGTGTCAGGAAAAACACCTCGGTAAAGGCACACACCCCTGTCATCTCCTTAAGTTACTTTTGTGTAAGGTCAGGATACCCTCTTGTGAGGGAAGTGTTTTGCAGCCCATACTACATTGAACAAGGATCTGTTTTCCACATTTACTTGTAGCTCAGGAGCAGCAGGGAACCAAGTCCGGGGTGGTGGGAAACTCTTGGCAAAGGTGGGCTCTGTCTCCTCCACAACCTCCTTTACTGGCACGGGGCCAGAACCGAGCCCCCTAGGAGGGGACAGGGACAGTAGGTCTGGGGAGAAAGAAAGATGGAGCAGCTGAGGGGAGATTAAGGAGAGGGAGTTTTTCCACTAGGATTTGCTTCTAACCATCTCAGGCCGCTACTGTCTTCTCTAAGCGATCCTTCTCACTCCCAACAGCTCTGTTCACAGGAATTGCTGCAGTGGGAGCCCACGGGGCTCTGCAGGGCTCCACCGAGGGTTCTGAGCACACACTCACTCCCCCGCCAGGAGTGGGCACAAGGTATGAAGGCACGAGGACTGACTGCATCCCCCAGCCCCCTGATGGCATTATCGGGCAGGATCAGGATCAGTCCTGACAGCCTGCATCCCCCATGGCTGGAGAACACTGGAGCCAAAGCCGAGACACACAGACGTGTGTGCGCTGTGCCTCCATCCCGGGAGCGGGGCTGACCCGCTCGGCAGGTCCGATAGCGGGACGTTTAGAGCAAAAGCCTTATGAAACTGCCTTTCACGGGCTGCACAGAGGACAGTTGTTCCCAAGGCCAAACCTCCTTCTCCCCTGCTCCAGCTGCGGGATACTCTGTTGCTCAAAACCCGCAGAGCCCGTGGCGAAGGAGGAGAGGTGGGAAGGGGGATTTACGGCTCTTGGAGAGGCAGGCGGGAGGAGTCGTGCCGAGGCAGGGGCTTGGGGAGAGGGCGGCATCAGGGCAGGGCTGCAGCCGGCTGACGCCAGCCCCACTCTGCGGCCTGAGACCCTTCCAAGGCGCCAGCCGAGGTACAGATGTTCCCATTGTGCATCTTGGGAGCCTTCTCGGAAAACTCCAACAGCTTCGTTCCTCAGGCTGCCTTTTTAGCTTCAGCTTTTGGGTTCTTTTCTCTCTCTATTTTTTTTTTAAATCATATATATAAGTTTGGAAGCCTTCTCCGTGCTGCATTTCTTTGCCTCGTGCCAACCCTCTCAGTGTTTTAAAAGCTCCCTCCCCACTTCGTGTGTCCCCCCCCCACCTGAATGATCGTCAGCATCCCAGCGGCTGGCATTATTGGGCTCTGATGTAAAGGAACCGCTGGCAGCCACAGCCTGTTTTATACTGCAGGATCTGGTTAGAAGGGTGAAGCAGATGAGTGGAAGAGTGGGCTGTGCACCAGGGACCCTGCAAATCCGTTCTGCTCCAGTGCTCCCAGGCATTTGATGTTGAAGTACACATGACCCCATGACACACTGCTCCCTGACTCAGTTTTCCCACCACCAGAACAAGCAACACCACAATGGGAAGAGAAGAGGTTTACAAACCACTTTGAGATCCTAAATTATAGGCTTGTGTTTCCTCCCTTTCTTCCTACAGGCAGAATCAGCTAAGCTGGGACAAGAAGGGAGATGTACAAGAAGAGATGTTAGATGAGCTCTCAAATGCAGGAGGAAAGGCACCTTTGAAAACTCAAGCTCAGAATGGAGCTGAAAAATGATGGAAGGATTTGGAGAAGAATCAATCTCTTAGAACAGGATCAAGTCCAGGAATCAGAGCTGCAAGGTGCCTACCCCTGCCTCTAGCTCCATATTTATGGTGTGCTTGGAGAGGGGCTGAGTAGTTCAGTCTAGGTATGAGGAGAATTATAAAACCCTGCTTTGGACCTGCTCTGTTCCTGCATCTCACCCTGCCCTTGCTTAGAAATCATTTGAGCCAAGCTACAGAGCACTCTGAGTTCCCCATGGCTGAAATTCACAAATAGCCTCCAGGTCCAAATGCAACAGAAGTGCAAGGAGAAAGCCCTGCAGTACTCTGAAACCCTCATCCTGGCCTGAATCTTCCCTCAAGTACAGCATCCTTAATGTTAGTGGTGGATCCAGGTGTAATTTAGTTAGGAAGTGTAGCTTAGAAGAGAGGAAATTACCCCACGTTTCCTTGCCATCTTTAGCAGCTTATGGATAAGAGGGTAATAAACAAGAATCAACTTCCACAGAGAAACAGAAAAGCAACACCACTTAGAGCCAGAAAGGAACTGAAAGGGCACGTTTGTAAAAGAGGAAAGATGTTTACAGCCCACTAGCAGCAAGAAAAGCCATGGCTTTTAAAGGGAGCAGGGGCAAAGGGCATCTGTCTTTCAAAACAATCAGGAAAGGGAATCTGAAAAGCAAACACAGCTCTGTGAGACATTAAAGAAAAGGCAGCAGCTGGTGGAAGTTACTCTCAGATCGCAAGGGCATCCAGAGTAGGGATCACATCAGGAGGCACACCGGTGGTGTGGTGACAGGCAGGGCTGGCAGCAGGAGGGAAGATACGACTCCCCTGAGCCTTTCCTGGCGACAGACTGCCTTGGGAAACTCCAGTCCAGGGGTTTAGTCTGCTCCTGCAGATAGGCTCCCCATCTATATCAATTTCCTCCTCCAGGCACAAGGCCCTTGGGGCTGGCGACCCGGCACGTTCCCCTATTCCATTGGTGGCAAGAGGAGGAGAGAAGCCGAGGGCTGGCATCAGTGTGGTGCTGATTTCACACTGTTTGCTTCCTATGTTCCCTAAAAAAACTTGGAGCAAAACTGCCAGTAGCTCCCAAACAGGCCTCTGCAGCCAGGACCCCATCCCCAAGACATTAGTACAACGCAGACTAGAATCTTCAACGTGGAAACTTGGGCCTGCAAATTGCATTTAAATTACCCAAAGCATAACTCCCACCCCTCCTCGTCCATCTTCGACATCCCCGTGCCCACCAGGAACTGGGGCCCATCCACACTTCGTCTGTGCACCCCAGACAGAGCCTGGGCTGAGGAGAGGGGTTTCAAAATCTGCCTTGCTAAACAGGGAGTCACTTCCACAAGGCAGGGAGAGCTCCACATGATAACTTGAGATGTCAGATCTGAGAAACTGAGAAGCACCTGTTGGATTAGGGAGCCAAACAGAAGCTTTGAGAGCACCTTCAGCCCTTAAAAAATGATTAAGAGCCATCTCCCCTCCTGTGACACCTGCACTCCTTTTGAAGTCAGCTCATGTCCTAAAAAGCTAACAGTTATAAAGAAAAACAGAGAGAGAGAGGGAAGGCTCTTCCAGCAAAGGGGAGTGAACATGCACATCCTTCTGCTGTTCATTAAAAGTAGCTAATAATCTCATTTTTTTCCCAGCTCAGATAAAGCACTGTGTTTAAGTAGATAAGAGGCTTACAGACCCAGGAGGCTCAATTAATGTTCTTAGTTCACACAGCCTCAGGTAGAAGGCATTGCTGACCCCAGGCTGCAGCTACTAACTGTTTAAAGAATATCTTTCTTTTAAGTTCTTGTAATCCAAAGACTTTTATTTTTAGTTGTTCATATTACTCTCCTTGTCTCCACAGCAGTTGATCCCTAGCTCTACAGGTACTGCTGACTGTACACCAACAGTCTAAAAGCAATTCTCTTCTCTCCTCTATCACCTAAATCCTCACACAAAAGGAAGAGGCACCTGATGAGCCCGTTCTTACAGAGCCCCACTGCCAAGCCCGGCAGGCTCTGTTGGGCTGGGAAGGGACTTCTCTGCCCACCTGTAACCTCTGTCCTGTAGAAAGCAGGAGCTGCCTCTAGTGCTATTTTAAGAGAATATGTAGGACCCAAGGGTGTCTGGAGGAGGGATGGGTTGTTTTCCTCACCCTGATGGTCAAATTTGCTCACTATGAGGTAGTTTGGGCTATTTACTCTTCAGCAGTGTTAGAGAGGGAGCACTTTGTGGTCTTTTTTCTTTCCCCTAGAAAACCATTGAGGTCTGAGCTGGGAATGTGTTTTCTGAGGGATGTGCTGGAGTGTGACTCCCAAGGAGTTTCTCTATCTTTCAGAGGTAGCTCTTAGGCTGTACCCTGTGCAAACACCTTGTGCTGAGGTGTCAAGCAGGTCCTGCAGCTACTTAGTGGGCTTTTTCATCAGTTAGTGGCTGTAGCAGTGGGATTTGAGCCTGTCTTTTTCCCAGGGCTGATCAAAGCAGCAAGATGTCCTTTACTGCTGCATCCAGAAGGACAGCTGTAGGGTAAAAAAAACCAAAAAAGCAAAGATGCTCCTGAGCTGCTGGGGCATGGTCATGGGAGAGAGCTGTGTTATAGAAGCACTGGTGGTAATATGTGTAGAACACTAGTGCTGAGAGATAAGAAATGCTCTGAGGCACATCTAGGCACAGCTGCTATGAGCAGAATAACCATAGATCAAGGGAATAGCAAGGATCAGGAGACCTGAGCAGGGCTGTAATCATGGCTGAGGCTTGCATGGCATCTCTTCACATGCTCTTGTATCTCTACATTGATGAGTGCCAGAACATCCTAAATATTTACCGGATGAGGCAAGATGCCTTAGTGGGGGATGCTGTGCAGATGTGGTCAGCAAGAACAGCAGTGGTTAGCAGGGGATTCCTCTTCTTCTGTGGGAAAGGGACACAGCTAGAGATCTGACATCAGCTGTAGCCCGTCCTTCATCCCTACTGGCATTGCGCAGAGCACTGCCTGTGCCCTGGCAATGGAACACAAACATCTTGCCTGTTTCTTCCCTCTGCTTGGATTGGGAATGTACTCTGACCCAGGCTACCAGGCTTTGTTTCCCTTCTGCCATCATTGGTGTTTCATCCCAAGGTGAGGTACACACTATCCCTATGCTCTCTGTGCTCCTGGTTTCATCCTGCATGTATAAACCTTCCTCTCCTGCCTTGTTCCTCTCCACCAGCACAGCTCTCATCTAGGACTACACCCTGTCTACAAATGACAATATGGGTGAACTCTGCTGGCTATCATGGCAGGGAGGCTTCAACAGCATCTGCACTAAATGGGCTAGAGAAGATTGAGTGTTCTCTTTGCCCGTTTAATTCACTGTTTCCCTCTCTTCCACCTCCCCCAGACCTCCCTGGCATCCAGGACACTGGGACTTTTATTACGGCACTGAAAATCTCAAAGGGAATCTTTTTTTTTGTCTTTTTGCCTGTTCCACCCCTTAGAGAAATATCTCCTGTGACAGGCCACCAAGCTTGCATGCCTGCTGTCACGTGCAGGCAGCTCCAGCCATGGGACAGCCTGCTGGGGGTGCTCCAAGCTGGTATTCATTTTTAGTTCTGATGGCCCCAAGAGTAAGATTTGAAGTTTGGCAGTGAGGAGACCTCTGAGAAAGGATGTGATATCAACCGGGGATAAAGATCGTCTCTTGTTACTCAGTCCCCTCCTATGTTTTAGAAGGTCCTGGCAGAAGCCCTGAGGTACTGGCAAGGAGGCAATAGGCTGGCAGGAGGCTGCAGATGGCTCTGGGATGGAACCAGCCTGCCCTTGGCCTTTCTTTCTCTCTTTCTCCCTCTACTGGGTATCAGCTTGCTTCCTATCAGCCCTTAGCACTGAGCACCTGTGGCAGAGCACAGCTGCTTGATGAAATAGTTGAAATTCCAGAAATGTCTGAAATTAATTCTGTTTCTTCAGCTTGTACTGAGGATGCTGAAAGCCACTTCATTCCAGGTTTGTCCCGCTGGAAATGAGCTTTCCTCAGCATTGCACAGGGGCCAGCCATGAAGTTGGGCTGGGTTTATTCTTAGCGAGAAAAAGCAGGCTACAGCAACAGGAGGGATCATGGGCTATGCATGCATGTGCCTTCCTCTGGCTCAGCTCAGCAGCAAGTTTGCTGTCTCCATGGGGTCAGGCTCTCCTTGGCGTAAAAGCCCAAGGGGCAGCAGGAATACAAGTGAGAATGATTTTTTTCTGGTAAAGCAGCATTTGTACTTCAGCATCCCGTGACTTGCCAGGTGTGGGTGTCCAAGTTTAACTGGGAAGAGGATAGGTCCCCACTGGGGCAGGCAACTGCAAAAGGTACTGGCTATTAGGTACTTAACAGAAGATCCAGATCTGCCTCATTAAAATAAATTGGGAGTCCAAAGGTTTCTCTTAGGAGATGCATGAGCAGGGAAAGGCACATATGCTTCTTTGGTGAGCTCCTGATTCCAGAGTGGCTTCTTTCTATTTGCTGCCCTTTACCAGGAGGGTTTTGGATTAATCCTGCACCCTATGCCTGGCTTTGTGGTCCAGTGCCACTCCAGCCCTCTTGTGACAGATACAAATGTACTGATGTAAGTGTGTGAGCATTCTGCATTACTGCAGTAACAGCTGCTGCAGTGTAGGAGGGCACCTGCAGAGAGAGACATGCTGCTGCCACTGCCTTCAGCCCTATTCTCAGCCCTTTAGGATATGCCAAGACTGTGTCCTTGCAGAAGTCCATGGCAAAACTCCAGCCGTGCTTAAAGGTCTCCAGTTTATTATTAGGAAAATTTGCTGAAGGAATAGTAATAAAAACAGTATTTCTGAGAGAAAAACCAAATGCCAAACAAGAATAGTATTTCCTCCTAAAGACGCACCAATAATGAGAAAATCCTCAGTCAGTAAACTGCCAGAGACATGTTAAGTGTCTAGAAATCAGGCGGGGCTGTCTCCAATTAGCCTGTTACCATGTGAATGCAACACATCTGGATTTTCTTTTGTTGCTCTGACATTTCTTTTCCAAAAGCCATAAATGTCCAACATGGCTTTTTTAATTTTCAAGACAGTCCCACCTTTCCCAGCGCTCAGTCCTCTGACAGTTGTGCTTCCCTCCTGTTAAGCAGATGAGGTGCCAGCCTGCACCTCTGGGCTCTGGAGAGACAATTGTGTGCCCAAGGGAAGGTCTGGCAGGTGAATTTGAGCTATGTAAGAAGAGCAATAAGCTTTGAAAACCTGAACCTGCCACAGCAATGTCAACACATCACCCTAAAGCAAGTCTTGCAGCTCTGATGGTGGGGATATATAGCACATCTTCTGATCTCCACTCTGTGGGAAAAGCAAAGATATGAGTAAGGCAGAGCAAAACAAGGCTTTGTGTCTCAAGACAACTTCAGGCTTTGAAGATCAAGGATTCTTCCATGAAGTCCCTGCCATGGGCTTATCCAAGTCTCCTGTAATCCCTGGTTCTGCCATGGAGGTTGCAAGAGGGACACTTGTACTCACCCATCCATCACTCAACAAGCTTTTGGGAAATGAGTTAGGCTGTGAATAAGGGCAGAACTTCACAACAGCCTGGCACACGCACAGTTTGGGTAAGGCATGCTGGCCTGTATCTTCCCTTCACTCAATAGAAATGGGGAGAAACCTGTCAGACAGTAGGTTACTGAAGTCTTTTGCATTATCCCTTGTTCATTGTTTGAGAAGAAAATACAGCTTTATGCAAAGTGTGTGTTTATTTGAAATGTGTTTTTTGAACTCCTTCCCTCCTAGGTCTCAGACTGTAGGACTTCTGTGGTGACAAAGCTGCATTGCTTACTCTGATGGAACACAGGTCAAATTTCTTTCTCAATCTCTCACTCCAAACAGGCTCTCCAATATTTGCTTTAAAAAATCACTCTTTCCATGTCCATTTTGCCAGTAATTTCTCTTACTGGAATCTCTTGTAGTTCAAGTGCTGTCAAAAGAAGAAAAATTGCCTAAATAATCTTATTCCCTAGTGTTATCACACACTGGCTGCTCCATCCAGAATGTGCCCACAGTAAGGCAGAGATGGAGTCGCTATAATAATTACTATTATGGCACAGCTAAAGCCTTAAAAGGGATGGTGGTTATGGGCAGGAAAACCTACAGCTAGCAACCAGGTCCAGTTTATGCAAACACAACCTGACTCACAAAAGCCGTAGTCAGAGGAAGAGTTGAGAGCTCCTTCTGTCATTCCAGGGCTGTTTCCGGCTTTTGCTGGCCTTGCCTAACTCTGGGATAAGCCATAGCCTGGGCTGAACACTGTACCAAAGCATGCTCTGTGTGTCACAGCAATGCAAGCCCCTCTTTCTGTTCCTACCCCAGGCCAGCCTGAGCTTGTGTGAACATCACAGACTCCTCTCACCACTTAATCAGCTGCAGGACAAAGTGGGGCTAAAGTCCATCAGTGTCACCACTGTTAGGAGGGTAGGAAGATAGCCTTGAAGGATTGCTCTTCAAGGAGCATGAGCATTTTCCAAGCCTCAGTACACATGGAGAGGAGGCTTCTGTTTCCAGATCTGTCCCATCATGTCAGGGCTGGGGAATGCAGAGTTATTCATGACTTTCCCAGGGCGCAGTCCTTCAAGCACACACCTTACCCATTCACACTGTCTGTAGTAACAACCCTCTCAGTGCTCTGGCTGTTCAGAAACAAGCTCTGTCTCATCATGCTTTATAAAGACATGAGCTCCAGAAATGGTTAAAGAAGGAGACCCTGAGGTTCCTTTACAGTGTAACACATGCTGATGTTCTCCTGAGCAGCAGGAGACACCTGCTTCTAGACACTGGACAACACATCCAGCAGTCTTTACAGGATGGATCATTAGTGCAGGATATGTGCTTGTGTCCTGGCCAGACTGTTCTTCCTGCCCAAGGTCAAGTACAGTCTTCTTCTGGCTCTGTTTTTATTGGGGGTGAGGGATGGGGTGGGGAAAGGAAGACTGAGTAAGGGGGAAGCAGAGGAAAAGCAGTTCTATGAGACCAAGATTTCAGAAGAGCTTGTTCAGTTCTCATGTTAGAAATGTGACTGCTTGGTGCTTGTAATATTTGTCTGCAGAAAGGATGACCCTGCTGAGGTCTATTCCTCCAAATATCCCTGTTGCTTTGATTACTATCTTTGCAGCCAGGCACATGACTCAGCAAAACGTTTTTCTTACCTGTTTGGCACATTTCTCTACCTTCCCTCATCCAGGTGCAGAGCTCTTGGTTGGAGGATCAGGGAAGAGGTTTGGGGGTGGGATATTTAGACAAGTATGTGCTGGAAAAGTGTTTTAGAACCATTATCTTAGCAGGAAAAGAGTTGAGTTTTGATATCCTAAAGAACCTACCACTGCTTTTGTCCTGCTGCTTCACTGCCCATCTGTCCCAGGCCAGGAAGCAAGGAGAAGAATGAAGTGCTGACCTCTATGAGTGTGTGCAGCTGTCAGAAGCTGTTTGCTGGTCACAGAGATGTTTTTGCTGGTGAACTCTGTGAGCAGCGGTAAAAGGTGATGCTGAAGGCAGCATTGCACCCAGGGCAGAACCTTGCACATATCAGCTTCCCATGCCTCAGGGATAGGCAATCTTGGCAGGATCTGTGGTGTTCCCTGTGTGCTGCATCATATCAGAGATTCCCAGTTCATGAGTGGGAGGACAGCTATCCGGACTCTAAAACATACCACTGCCATCTTCCTCCCCAGACATCCTGGCTCCATCCTCCACAGGTTACCATGGGAGCCACAAAGCTCTGCCAAACTTCACACCTTATAAGAATTTCTGAGTGGAAACTCCGAATCTGTGCAATTTCCACATTTTCAGTGGCAAGCTCTCCATCCTTCCTTGCTCCACTCGCCNACTTCCCAATACTTTGTTATCCTATGGATCTGCAGATTGGACTGGCCACCCCATTTCACTATCCATGCCCAGTGGCTCTGTGCTGTGCCTGCCCTGGCACACAATGGAGCCATTGATAGCAAAACCTGGTTTGCTTTGGCCCTGATTCATCTCCTCAGAAACCCTGAAAAAGAGACACTAGCATTTCCTCAAAGTATATCTAGAAATTAAGCATTTCAAAACGGCTACACAGCCCCAGACCTAGAGGTGCAGCAGGACCAAGAGGAATTGACTTCATCTCCTCTCTTCTTCTCCGCAGGCCTCCCAGGGATGAAGCACAATCACTTTCCCAAAGCAAACATCAGTTTCTCAATGCTATGGGTACAGAGACCTCACAATGACTTGTCTCCAGCCCAGGCCTCCACCACTTTTTGGCCAGCTCAAGGGCTGGTGTAATTTAGGGGATTTCTGCATGTGTTGTGGGACACCCCCATGTCCCCTCCTTCATGTCCCCAAAGTGCCCTGGAGCAAAGGCACGTCCAGCTTGTTCACTGGCTGATGCTTTTGGCTTTGTGCTAATGGAAAGTTTTCCTTCACAAGGCAATTTTTTCCTCCTGTCAGTCACAACTAAAATCCAGTCCTCAATTTAGCAAGGACAGAGCATAGGTCTCTGTATATGACTTGCGGGTTCTGGCTGGCAAATCTTAACATCATATACAGTTGTTGACTTTTCAGGTTTACAAACGTACAAGTCACACATTTTGTAGACCAGCTGGTGGGAGGTATTTTCTTTAAGCTCTCTGAGAGCCCCAGTGAAGAACAGTGAACATTTCTTAACCCCAGGCTACATACTTATTTCATCCTTAAATGTCCTTAGTAACTATTCACAGATTAACTCTCTAATTTTCTTGAAGAGTAAAGGCCGAGATAGATTATGGATAGCAAGGACTACCAGCAGAGACAGGAGAGCACAGCTGAGAGCCTTTTTTGATCACTACAGCATGATACAGAGAATTTAATAATCTGCGTGTTGCAAGGTGAAAATTACACAGATGCACGTTTTGATGAGTTAGGTAAAGATTTATATACACATATTATACATGTAGAAAAGCACACGCACATGGAGAAAATGGGCTTAGCTAATGGCTGTGCCTGGCACTTACATTGCCCTCATCATAAAAGGAGCTCAGCGTGGTTTATCAAGCTGTATTAGAGCACTTTTGAAAACTAGGGGTAGTTGTTTTAGTGTGTCATAGCAACAATTTGAAAGGGAAAGCACAGTGTCCAAGCAAAGCTGCTGCCTAGATTGCAGAGGCAGGTTTGTTGGAGGCTGTTAATGCTGTTAATCCACTGAATACCAGGGGGACAATTTGGTGACCACAGGCTGCCAGAGACCCCATCTTCCCTGTCAGCCCAAAGGCAGCCTGTTGCAGTGTGGTTGGTCTTTCCATGAGGGCTTATGCTCACAGCTTCTTACAGAACTTGCAAGAGAGATCATCAGCATCTGTCCATCCTGATGGATGCTGCTTAGACTGTCCTGCCTTTTGGCACGGTGGGCAGTCCAGTCCTTAGACAGGCAGGAAACAGCCTGGCTTCCAGTGTGACCGCCAGGTAAAGGTGACATCTTCTGGAAGACCAAATCTCTCCACATTCTCTAGCAGAGCAAGACAGTTCTTATCTGGTGGACAAAGATCTCACAAATTAGTTTGAACCTTATGGATCCATTTACAAGCTTGAAAAGTATTCATCCCATGTATCCACAGCGTGATGGAGTCCAGTCATCCCAGTCCTCCCCAGTATGCCACTATGCTTTGTTTTTAAACAATCATCTTAGCAAATCAGAAAAAAATTTCCACATTTTATTCCAAATCATGCCATTCCTGATGAAGCATGTTGATTGATGGAGATTTAATGCCTGAGTGTCCAATCCAAGCTGCACATACCTTGGCACAACATCATCAGGGGGACCAGCACTGTTTTTCCATGACTGCTCATGGCCCAGTAGCAAACAAGCAGATGAGAGGAAACACCTAGTAGAACCATCTCAGAGAGGAATGGAGAGACAGGGGAAGAATCAAACATCACCATGCATGGACCAGGGTTCTCCTAATCTTGAGGGACACTACTCTACTCCAGTGAGCAACTTTCCACCAGTCACAGAATTGTGTGGTGCCAACAGAATGAGAAGATATCATTGGTTCTGGTTTCATCTTTACCATTGCCCTCTTCTCAATTTTAAAAGTTGTTCCTTTTTTTCCCCTTGCTTCCCCTTTTCCTTCTCTCTCTGTCTCTTCTACTTATGCCTGCTCTAAGCCATCTCTTCTTAATTGACTGCATGTATTTTTTTAAAATGAAAGGCCTATACAAACAGAACCCTGTGAGTGCCAGGCTAAATTCCTAAAACAAGCTCTCTCTTCCGGGAGGAGACCCAAACACATTCACTCATTGATTGGGCCGCTAGCTGATACTCAGCTTACCCCCCTTCTCCTGTATTTCAGATAGGTTTTCTTTTTTTATTAAATGTCTCTAAAAAGACCAACAGATTGGCTGTGAATGACCACACAGTAGAATCCTACAAAGCTCCCATTCATAGCCAAGAAACTTGTACAATCCCAGTGGTGCAACAGAAAGACAGCTCTTTATAAACCTACCTGAGTTAAAAGGTCAGTGGCCATAAAGTCCCCCTCCCTGCTTTCCTGCAGGGTTTGGGTTTTTAATAGTAATCAATGCTTTTTTACAATCACAAGGAATAGGTCTTTTGAAGGGCAGGGGGAAGGGGTATTTTTCTGCTTGAAGGCTGCAGGGAAAGAGTTGTATCATGCTGAGAGATGTGTCCAAGGACCCTTCCACTGCTGTTCCCTTTATCCAGTGGAGCTGTTGCCTGGATGGGTTGACTCTGATTTGGTTTGGTTTGTGCTGTTGGTCTTGAAAAGCAGGAAAGTACTTTGGCTTGAACATGATATGAAGCTGAAAGAACCTCTCGTGGATGATGACCATGGACATGCTTTCTGAGAGAAGACAGACAATGGAGTTACATGGTCAAAAGTCCCAAAATCAAGCCAATTGTTTTGACCAAGGACAGGCAAGTTTTCACAATGCCAAAAGTCTCAGTACTTCCAGCAGCATCCTTTTCTCTCAATCATTGGACTAAGAAAAAGCTGCTCTAGCTGTCTGAACCCCTTTTAGCTTTCTGTTGCTTTATTAAAATGTACAGAAAACACATAGCTCTCTGCAAGGTGCTTTCATTTGCACTAACAAGAGGCCATACAAAAATGCTTGCAAAAGGAAAACCAAAACAGGTCGTCATGGACAGAACATCCAGGTGTGTGGACAGCTAACACCAGTATGTCTCTCTCCCCAGTGGCACAGCTATGGCAGAATTAGGTGCTTCCTAGAGACCCATGTGGGGAGGCAGGTAGACCAGCTTAGATTTGCTACATATGTGTGAACAAAAGCTCTGCCTTCTCTGAGTGGGCTCTGAAGGGCCCGTGGACATCGTTCCATAAAACCTGTGGTGGATTCTCAAAGAGGAAAGCATATGAGTAGTGCTGTGCTAAGTCAGGACCACTGAGTCTTGTCAGCAGAAAACCCACAAGGGCTGGTCCAAGAAGGAACAACATTTGCCACACTCTTGGGCTTCTAGGAATTGATCTGGATACTTTCATATCTCTGATAACTGTAAAATGTAACCACTTTTGAAAATGTTAAGTAATTTTTTTGGAAACAATAAAATCTCTTCCCTAAAAATCCCCAAGGAGACAATCCTCCATTGTAATAAATAATTCATAGGACTATGCAGCTGAAGTGTTTATTAATTGAGCATGTATTTCCTGTGTCAGAAACACATTTTTATTCAGGAATTATCAGGAAAGGACAATAGCTCTCAGTTGACAACAGGTATGGGTGAATGAGTGGGTCTAGATGAAGGCAGGTGTGTGTTTGTTCAAGTGAATTTCAAAGGCATCAGCACACAAATATGCACATTTGGTGTGGTGGCAATAAAAGGTTACTTAAGTTCTTCCACTAAAAAATATCATTCCTCGATTGTTTTAATGTGCTTAAGATGTTTAAGTCCTTTAAATCTCCCTTTCACATACTACAGAGCCTTTCAATGAAGGACTCATTTTAATGGACTTAGAGGTAATCTTGTTTTTTAGCAAATAAAATAAAGGTTTCACTAATTAAAAATGTTACAAAATTTAGACTGGTCTTTTCTTTCCACTGCTTTAATTAAAAGGCATCTTGAGGGAAGATTATGAGAGCTGTATGCAAGTTTGATTTAATAATCCTAATACTGAGGCCAAAAAGGAACAAACTGTTCTTGAAAGAATTTCATCCAGGAAATGTAGAGAATGGGAAAGGCTTGGCTTATTTATGAGCAACTAAGTCAGGTAGTCAGATCTGAGCAAATCCTTCACAAGAAGAACAAGGGGGTACATGAAGCAAAGACAGCATTTCTTCACTTCTGTTGCCATAGAGAGAGGGGTTAAAGTAGACACACTTTTGAGTTCACGGATGAGGAATACACTTTTTGGGTCCCTAAAAGAACAATCATGATGACAGAAACTCTAGCCCTGTATTCCTGGCTACACATCCCACCAGCTAGCCATTGCCTCTGCAGAAATCATCTCACACAAGAGCTGCATCCCTCTCAGCTGGCCAATGGAAGGGTGCGAGTGCTTGCTTTATACACTCATTTGGCCACCCACACCACTCTGGTAGACAGTCCTCCCTAACAAGCTGGGGGAGCTGAGCTGAGATTTGGTGATCCCTGTGTATTTACTGAAAAAAAGGTGGGTTACCTGCTGCTCAATCTTGGTGAAAAACAGGTATGGTCTCTTTGGCGAAAAATGAGACAGAAGAGGTTCTACTCCCTCCTCCTTTTCCTTCTCTCACTCAAAGTCCTGTTGATGAACACCTCCTCTGTGCTTAAGATCAGTGAATTTATCAAGGTTCATAAGAAAGCTTATGTTTGAGGTCTATTTTTAGACACAGATTCCTGACCCAGTTAGACATCAGTTGGCGCAATGGAGCCAGTTGTCTCACTTCAGAGAGGAACAGCTAGCTGGAGGCTGGAAGGATGTGAACTTCAACTGGCTTTGCCTCTAGGAAAATTGCAGCAGCACCACACCTTGCTAGTGTGATTTTTTTTTAAGCAAATGTTGGAGAGTTGAACAGTTCTATTCTATTCTATTCTATTCTATTCTATTCTATTCTATTCTATTCTATTCTATTCTATTCTATTCTATTCTATTCTATTCTATTCTGTTCATCATCTAAGCCTATTCCCTCTGGCCCGTGCAGAGAGAGTTCTGGGTCATGCCTTTTTCCTATGAGCAGGAATGAGTGAAGCCAGGTGATGAAGGCTTCTCTGGCTTGATCTGAACAGATGCCCACAGCTCTGCCCATGGGAGACGGCCTGCTCTTCCACCTTTCAGCACAGAATGTTTCTTCCACTCCTGACTGGAGAAGCCCTGAAAAACTCTTGATCTTGTGATTGTTTTAAAACCTTCACATCACTCAGCACCTGAGCTGTGAAAACATAGATGACATGGTAGGAGTCTGAACCTCAGATTCAGCAGGGCATCTTGTAACTAACCGGAATAGGAGGTCTCTAGGTTCACTCATTTATCCTTCCTAGACTATAAAAGCTATTTTCAAAGCCTGGCCTCATATGTCCTTATTGGTGTTGAGCAATGACACCCCTTTCCAGCTCAGTCACTTGCATCTCTTCCACACATCTGTTAAAGGACCAGCAATGACTGTTAAAGGGAGCATGAGACATCAGCTACTTCTGGAAAATGTTAGTGTTTTCCTGCCTGATATGCTCAGCCAGGCTGGAATAATTTAAAAAAATAAATAAATAAGAAAGGATTTTTCCACAAGATTTCTGGGAGGGGTCTGCAAAAAGGAGCTTGTTGTCAGCCACAGTTCATGACTAATGTAATATGAAAAGCATCTGTTTGGCAGAATTTTAGGCAATGGACTGTTTCAGGAATGAGGGTATTATTTTATGTGCAAGGCTATATTTAGAATTTGTAGACTGCAGAGTCGCAAGAAAATAATTGCATCAAGGAAATCTGGTGGAATCACAAACCATGAGAATGCAAAGCCTGAATCATCTGAGCCCTCATGAACCTGGGATTTATTCCACCAGTGCTCACAGCAGCTCATCCATTTGTTGGTGTTTGAGGAATTTCCTTAGCTTTAAAGCAGTTTATGCTTTCCTGTTGATATACTTACTAAGGCTATAATAGCAACATATGAGAATGACTGAAGCTGTAAAATGGACTCTAGACCCTCAGAGAGCAGACTTCAAACTGTCTCGTTTTGAACTATCCCTCCTTCTCCTGGTACATGTGTATCTGAAAGCTCCAAAGATAGGAATCCTCAGGAATTTTACTGTTGTTCAAATGTGGCTTTCCCCATGATGATTCACACCCTCCTCATTTGGGCATCCCGGCATCCCTTCCTCCTAAGAATCAGCGTAGAGTAGAAAATGGCCCAAGATGAGATGGCAAAGCCTTAGGCTGTGACACCTTCATCCTCTGTGCACCACAAGATACTCTTGTACTCAGCAAAAATCCTCCCAAAGGGCTCCCAGAGGTTACATTGCTTACATATATGAAGTTGGAGGTGGAAGGGTTGCATATAGTGGCTCTGTAGTTCCTGTATGGCAGGACAATAGATGTGTGAACTGAGTGTTTTGAAAAGGTGGAGAGTTTTCAGCTCAGCTGAGACAGGAGCATGCAACAAAATCTCTGACCCTTATTTCCCTCTGTCAGCACTGGACTCCTTCTCCCCACATCTCTCCACGCATGTCCACAGCACTTGCCCCATCTCGTGGGGTAGGCAGCCTAGGACTCCTTCTCATTCCAATTCAGAAAATCCCACCAGAGTTCCCTTCATCCAATTTGGCATCCCTGTCCCAACTCAGCCATCCCCAGAAATAATGTTCAGCTTTACAACTCTTGTCAGTAGGCTGTAGCAATGTTTTTGGACACATATAAAATCTGACTACATGTGCAAAGCAGTGTTGATAGTAGAGGCCACAAGGAAAGCTGATTTCCTTCCAAACTCTTGTGCTGGATCTCAAAAATGGTCTGATCTGGTGGTTTCATGTGTAGCCTTTAAGACGCATCAACAGTTTGCAGTTGACTAAAATGATGCCTGGTTTGGTTTTAAAATTAAACAGGTATTTTATTAAGGTTTCACTCTGCACGGTGATGAGTCAGGTGTGACCATGACAGTCATTAATCTTGCCTTTTCCAACAATAAAAGCATGCGTTTATCCCAGGAGAGTGGAACATGTGAATAGTGCCAAGGACTGGCTCAGGTAAATTTGCCTTGCAAAAAAAACCCCATAATGCTTCCTCTTCACTTCTGCATTTGAGCCAAAGAGCATAATGGGTTTCAGTTACTTTTATTTGGGCAGGGAAGACAAGACCCTTGTCACAGCATCTCAAGGGACAGATGAATACAAACTGTCTATAGCATCCAGTCTCACTCCAGCTGAAGGGCATGTATGGTATCTAAGAAGAGTCTCTTTCTTCACAGGTCAATACACTGCTATAGTGTCCTCAGTGAGCAGGAAGGAGGGATGGGGCAAAAGAGGGTTTCAGAGAAAGAGATGAGAGCAGTGGTGACATTTATTTCAAGACCTTCATGATGGAAGGTTCCCCACGCTGTAAGGACTCATTCATGCCATTTCAGAGCTGGCATTCAGCCAGGGTTTAATCCAGTGCAGAATAAAATCGAGCATTATGAAGAGATGGATGGTTGTAATTGAAATAATAACATAAATATAATTGAAATATAAATACATGTATACACATAACACACATACACACTGTATAAAACCCCTGTGGAAGCAACAATAACCTTTTAGCTCTGCAAGCCAACTAACCTATTTCTGTAACCGCCTCTAATCTGTATGTTTGCACCTGGGATTCTTTAAGGAAATGCAGAGTTGTAATTAACTGGGGGTGTGGAGAAGTCAGATGAGTGGGATATTCACACTATGAGACCAGAGTGTGAATGTGCACTAGGTCACAAGCACAAAGAGCCGGCATGGCAGCTTTGTCCCAAGAGAACATTTTACGTGCTCTCCATCATCAAACAGCCACACATTGCAACTCAAAAATTTCCTCCAGTGAGCACTTCAAAAAACTTTATTTCTGATTTAGTAATTCAAAAAGTTACTCTATGACATTAAAAAAGACCCTTGAATTTTGTTAGGCTGCTGCACAGCTTTAGCAGCCATGGAGCTGGTACCAAACTGCCATGAGACATTACAGTACCTACATTGTTGGTGGGAACCTTAGGGAAAGAGGTTTCTGGACATGCCCTAGCGTCCACTTTCAGGTGATAACTTCTTGGCTAATAAACACATTTAAAACACAAAATATGAATTTCCTTTATTGCTCATGATGGAGTGGCTGCCAGGCATCAGCAATTAGGGTTATGTCTGGAAAGGGAAGGGGCTCAGTCAGTGCCTTTGAATGTTCAGTACAGGAAACGGCTCACGGCTGAGACTGCTCCCACATCTGGCTAGGAGGGCTGGCTGGTTGTGACACCTCTGAGAAGCTTTAAACTGAGCCTAGGTCCGTCAAGGTGAGGCAGAGGTTCCCGTGGCCCAGTCCCTGGGCTGGCAGTTCCTTCTTTTTCCCTGTTGACATCACCGTTTCTTCCCTGGTTTTATCTTGGAGCTGAAAGCAGAGTCTCCAGATCCAAACCAACAGTTTCAAAAGTGTTTGGGAATTTTATGAACAAAATCAAGGAGTTTATGAATCCAACTCTCCAATCAATCTAACACAGCCCACAAACAGGCTCTTATCTGGTCCTTTCTTGGATGCTGCAGTCCACAAAGAGACTTTCAGAAGGAGATGATGTTCCTATTTTTTGTGATGCTCTGTAAGCTGCTGAGACATCCATAGCCACCTCAAGCTAACATCATGGTGTGACTAGTGGGGCAAATCCAGAGAATTTAACAGAGCACACAACAGAGCTGAGAGTAACATTGAGGCTTCATTTTGTCAAGGCAAATGTTGCCATGGAGTGGAGTGTCTGGTGTGTGTTCTTGTCACTGACAAGACTGAAAAATGCCAAAAAATTGTCATCAGTGATTAAGCTCACTCACCCAGGGAGACTTTGGGAATAGCAGTCAATGGCTTTATAATTAGCAAAAAATTACTGAGAAAACTGTCATTTGAATGCTTCCTTTCTCTCATCAAAGACTTTCTGTCTCTAAGTCCCCTTCTGAGCTGGTGTGTCTCCCAGCCCAGCTTTCCTGTGATGACAAGGGACAACAGACCACCTCAAATTATATAAGGCAAGAGAGATTCACACTTGCCAATGACTAAAGAAACTCTGCTGGAGTGTGCTCCTCCAAATGCCAGTCAGCATTTGCATTGCATCTGATCATGGCTGGGTGGTCAGTCCTGAGCACGGTGCTCCCTGCTGGGACTCACCTCTGCCAGCTGAAGCAGATCTTTCAATAGACCTGGAGCTGGCTAACAGAACCATAATCCTGTGCTCTTGAAACTCTTTGATCCTCTCAGCCTGCAGCCCAAAGACCCAAATGTTACAACTAGGACCACACAATGACCTTCATCTTTGAGCTGGTCCTGCTGAACTGAGCACAGCTTTGGCACCCGGTACTGCTCTTTCCTAGTTGGATCACACATGTGTGGCTGGAGGAACAGGAACCTGGCAATGTTTAGAAGTAGGATTGCTGACGTTTTAGACACAAGTTACACTCAGGAAATGTATCTGGTGTGGTTTTGCTCCCCACCATATGTGTATGAAGGCTCAGCCAGCACATCCTGGCTGATGTGCAGAGCGTGCAGAAGCCTGAACTTTTCCTTCTGGAGCTGATGAGTCCGGACGAGCCCCAGGGAACTGTGACAGATTCACACCCCTGCTGGATGAGGCCTCAGGAGGATGCATATTACCCCTTCCACAGGCAGATTGCATACATTAATGTAGGAATTTCTCAGGAAACCCCATTCTTAGAGAGATCTGGCTTTTATTAAGCAAATGATATATGAAATGAGCTGTCATGGGACTGCTATCTTCTGTAGTATGATGAAGTCCTTTTCTTTCTTGAAGGAGTCTTGAATATACAGATTTTATCTTCTCCCCCTTCTCAAAAATAAATCCGCCATGTTTGTATCTCAGGCTATTTTCATCTTCCCAGAGGGGTGGACATGCCTGAGCCTACACCTACTTGTATGAACCCAGGAAGTGTCACCAAAAACCAGTGTCTTGAGGGTCTGAGTGAACAGGTGCAATGGAGCTGGTGGCACTGCCATGTAAGCTGGCCCCAGACCATATAATACCAGCCAGCAGTGTGATGTTGAAGTCAGTTGTCAGTGTATAAAGCATATGCTCAAACATCCGCAGGTTGCATGTGGCTCCTTGGATGTGACTCCATTGGTTGCAGGGGACCTGTTTTGGGTAGGGGAGCAAAGAACCCTTGGGAGAGGGACACAACACCATGTGGAAGTGGCAGCTATTTCTTCTGCTGCATTCAGCAGCTTGTCCTGTAGAACATAACAGTGAAACTAGCAAAGATATGTATAGCAGAAGCCTCTGCTCACTGCTTCAGAGTGACAATTGGGAGAGGTCCCCAGAGGCATCAGTGGAGCCTGGGGCTCCCACCAGAGCTAGCGCTCAGCCTCCCTGAGTCCCACAGCCTCCGGTGAGCCCTGAGCAGCATCCTGCCAACAGACTGGGTCTTCTTAAGGCTCAAAGACTGGAGGTGTTGTTCCAGGCATAATGCAGCAGTGTTTAAAGCTGCTGTTCCCCAGGGCTTTCTCTCACAAGCTCAGTGATTACATCATGTCTCCGGTGAGGTCAGTGCTCAGCTATCAAGATGGAGTTTCAACTGCTCCTGGCTTGCAGACACGCTCTCACCATGCAGGATGTGGCCAAGCCAACACGAGGAGGGTGCAGTGGGATTGTCCCTCCTCCACAGTCCTTTCTTCAGGGGCTGACTTCCCACTGCACACCCATGCGAGTCCCGTGATGGGAAGAAAGGGGCACTTGTTTCTTGCCTATCGTTAATAGAAAGGGGTGGAAGTGTAACCAGAAATGACAACTTGAGTGAAATGCAATGCCTCGGGAGGGGCCCAGAAGGCAGCAAAGCGGTGCCTTCCAGCCATGCCAGAGACCCTTTACTCCCCCTTTCCAAAGAAGCAGTCAGCTTGGGAAATCTTGTTTTCACAAACGTATATTTTTCCCTCTAAAAACAATAAATGGTGTTATTGATGGGTAAAGCTGAGGTCCAATGTGGCCACACACTGTGAGGCTTGGCAGGCTTCCTCTGCTGTTGGTAGGCTCTTCGTTTCCCAAGGAGAGTTTGGATGCTTCTTTCTGCTGCAAGGGCCACACATGAAGACAGAACAATCCTTTGGAGGATGCTCTATACCCCTTCCAGTCCCATCCAAGACTTGGGAGGTGCAGAGGGGCCCAGAAGGACGAGACACTGGCCTTTGACTGTAATCCGTGTTTCTAATTCCTTCTGTCACTGCTGAGTTGCAAGAGCAGAACCTGCCTGAAGCCTAAAAGTCCAGTCCAAACCAGCCAGCCCATTTCTCAATACTAAATTTCAATGGACAAGGCTGTAAATTCATGAGTACACAGAAATGACCATACTCAGATGCAGAAACACTTCAGAACAACGCCTGCTGTCTCAGAACCACATACTGCAGGGGCTGGGCTGACTTATAGTCATCCTTATCTCTCACCCAACACTGTTTTGACCAGTATTTGCCAAAAAAAAACCAACAAAAAACAAAACAACAAAAAAATACAAAAAAACCCAAACAAAACAAAACAAACTCAAAACAGCCAGACCCTAGACAGATGTTAGAAAAGTTAGAGAAAAAAAAATGTGGCTTCATATCAGGAATCCAAACTATGAACAAAACCTAATGGCCAGTCACCATTAAAGTAAACATAGGAGAAGAAAACAGAAACTGGCCGAGATCTTGACCTCTTCCACACATCTGCAACACCAAGATGCTCAGCTGATTTACATCCCCTCCTGTCTCTCCAGGTCCATGCATCACATCCCCTTCACATGCATAGACACACACACACTCACACACACCTTTTCCTCCTTTCCACCCAGCCCACTCCACTCGTTCCCATCAGCGCCCTGGCTGCCATGGCAGGGATGCTGCTGATTCACATGTCGTCACTGGCGGCTGCCCTCCCACATCCCTTGGATCTGCTGCACCGCACGTCGCTGGCACATGGCAGGGCCAGGAGCATTTACTGGCGTGAAGTAGGGTACTGGGGCAAGTGCCCACTGCATACCAATGAGGAGAAAGCCGCCCGTGAGCAGACACAGAGCAAAGGTTGCCTATTCTCTTTTCTTGGCTGCCGGCACATGTGGGGCAGCAGGGATGTGGGAGAGGAGGGAAGAGGCAGTGTGAGCCAGAGACAGCAGTAGGAGCTCTGTTGCACTTTGGGATGAATGCTAAGCAGACCCCACTGGGCGGGATTGCCCAGATGAATGGGATCCTTTCACACCAGCCTGACAGAGGAGGGATTTCATAGTTCTCTGAGCAGCACAGAGCTGCCTTAATCCAGCAGATACAATGCCCTGCTCATACGGCTCAGGAAACAAAATAAATATGTTCTTGCAAAGACATCACAATGAAGCTTTTAAGGACTCAACATGAGATGGCTCTACCTGTTTCTCAGGTCTCCTTGCATGTGTGGGAGCTGAGAGACCCAAAAAACTGAGGCTTTTTATTTTCTCTTTGCTTTTCTCAATATTTTCTCCCATTGCTGAACCTGGGTGGACGAGGAAAAGCACATTTCCATATAGGATCTCCTCCAAAAATAAACAGAAACAATAACTCTCAGGCTTATTCTAAAGAAAGCAATCACAGATAGTCTTGGGGAAAAAAAAAAAAAAGAAAAAAAAAAACAACAAAAAACAAAAAGACCCTGTGGATCAAGTAAAAATAAGAAAAAATGTCAAGAAAAGTGGACAGGACCATGTCTTGGCAGGAAAGAGATGATGTCTGTTCTCCATGTCTGCCATCTCTAGCATCTCTACCAAACAGCCATGACAGCAGCAGCATGATGCAGTAGTTGTGACTACAGAATAATCATGGAATGAAGCTCACTGCTGAGGACCAGTGGCTACTCCTTCTATCTTCCCATTAATCCCACATGCAGGGATTCAGCAAAACAGCCCAATAGGGTGCAGTGTAGTGATACTGAAGCCAGTCTATGTTAAAAATCAGCTGTGGAGCTGCAGATGAGCCCTTTGCACCACTGCTTAGTCCTTCAGTAACCTTCAGTTCCTTTGCTCTGGCCTTCAGGACTGCATGCTGCTGCAGCTCAGCCGAGTCTGATACCCAGCAAGCTCCAAACTCTTTTGAGACTCTTTCTCCACTTTCATCCAGCCATAGCTGGAGAGGAGTTTTTAGCACTAGTTACTAATGCAGCTGCCTGCTCTGGCCACATTCTCGGCTTTTGATATTCGCCTTTTGTTCTGTGACGCTGCTGCAGCAAAGAGCATTTACTCCACTATACAAGAGTGAAACAATATGGCATAGTTGCTGTGTTCATGGGGTTGTTTATGGTGCTGCCATTTGGAATGCTTGGATACATCCCTCCCTTCCAAGATTGCTCCTTCCCACGTGCCATGCAGCCTTGAAAACTGGCTGGGTGACTTCAACTTTCAAAGGTGTATGTGGTTCATTTCTTATTTCTGTGATAGTTTGGCTTCCCAGCTGAAGGTGACCCTTGTGCTGAGAGGGAATATACTGATATATCTGCTAGGAGGTATTGAAGGCTCTTTCAAACACTGCAGCTGAAATCTCCCCTGGGAATGGCTCCTAGGAGATGGGCTTGTAATACTCAGAAGCCACAACAGAATCACACCACGTATGCAGGACATATGACTGCCTTGTTTGGCCATATATGCTGTCCTTGGTGTGGAGAACCAGGTACGTGGGGTTACTTGGGCAGCCTTTTGTACCTATATGGAACGGATTTCAGCCTTCAGGAGTCTGCTGTCACACATCAGCTCAGGAAGCTGCCTGCCTGTTCTGCACATGGTAGGTACCACACAGTATAAACCTGTCAAATCCAGCCCTGAGATAAAGAGCTTGTGTCAAGCTGATTAAAGCATGGAGACACAAGAAATGCACAGAGGCAAGGGTTTTATGACCAGAACTGGTGGCTTCTCCACCAGACCTCCCTGCATATACCCAGGCCATAAAACATCAACTGACAATGCAGAAATTGTTCTTTCTATCAAGGACCAGACATACAACTTTTGAAGACAAAGCACTGCCTTCCAAAACCCTAGAAGCCTGTTGTCCCACTGCAAGACTTCTGGCCACATTTTGTTTTTCCAAAGTATTTAAGCTCTGTTAA
The DNA here is from genome assembly GCA_013399895.1 of Serilophus lunatus. Classification (NCBI taxonomy): domain Eukaryota; kingdom Metazoa; phylum Chordata; class Aves; order Passeriformes; family Eurylaimidae; genus Serilophus; species Serilophus lunatus. The sequence goes on along the minus strand of VXBA01001787.1, from coordinate 579,794 downwards.
AAGCCCAGTGCTGGTGCCCATCGCTGAAACGGAAACGTGCTCTTCCAAAAATTAGCTTAACTGTGGCCCTCACTGTTGGATATGTGTTCGTTCCCATGCTCTGCAGCCTTTCTGGATGCAGAGTAAAATGCCCATTTTTCTGCCAGTTTCCCCCATCCCTCCGTGTGTGAGTGCTGCTGTTCCCATGCCAGAGCTGCCGAGATGAGGCGGAGGGTTGGCTGGGGTAGCGGCAACGCTGCGATTCCATGGGCCCATGAGCTACCAGAAGTGCCAGACTGTGTCAAGCAATGTGTGAGTCACCACTCAGCTTCTGCTCAGCAGTGAAGAAAAAATCCACAACTCTGGCAAAATTTAGGCCCTTTTATTATTCTTTCTAGCAGCCTTACCAAGCGGGCTTTTTTAGCGTCCCAAACCGAAGTTGAATAGAGCTGCCAAGGGCTGTCATCCCAAGTTTCTGTTTCTAATTTCCTTAGAGTGGAGATGCTGAGATGGCTGAGAATATTTCATTTTACCACCTGGCCGCTAAAAAGCTGGGTCTGCATTTTGGGTGATGTCACATTTCCTGAGCTTTGGAGAATGGTTGTCTCTCCTTTCTCTTTTGGCGCAATATGAACTCAATCATTCAAAAAAAGAAATCCCTCATGATCTGCCAAGGAAATACCAATGAGAGAGACAGGAACAAAGGCACAACTGTAAAATCAGAGGAGACAAAAGGATTCAATAAATCTGATTTTTTTTTCCCACCCAGACTGTAGCATCCATGTCAACTAATGACAAGAATTATTTGGTGACGTTGGAAGAAGTTGGAACAAATCTGTTCTTCCTTAACAGCCCTGTGTCTAAGCCACCCATCCCAGTGGGTTTGTGGTTAATCTGGCTAAGGTCTATGCCCTCTCTGACACAAGCTGTAGCTCCCATACAGCCCTTCCTAGCAGGACTCACCTCAGAGATGTCAGGGAGATGACTAATAACTGAATGTGCTCTCAAGCCTGGTGACTGAATTAATTTGTGTGGCCAAAACCTCCATTAATAGTCGGTACACACAATATATATAGCTATTTTTTAAATATAGAGGCATTGTCCAGAGGTATTTCCATTAGCCCTATTTACTCCCAAACCACTTGGGCTCAGACATCTTGACGTCCTGAACCTAAATGTGAATAATGTATGAGGCAACTCTCCAAAGGGTGAGACAGAAGGGAAATCACTGTGCCAAGCAGCTTGAATGGAAAAGGCATTTGAAGTTGCCACAATTCAGTATTTCTCTTTTTTTTTTTTTTTTTTAACCTGGGTAACCCAAAAAGTGCAATGACTGAGTTACAGCAGAGGTAGTGATTAGATGCTCAGGGTTACCCCTACATTAGGTGCTTCTCCTTAGGAGAAGGAAAATACATCAGTCACAAAGGAAAGGCCAGATTTGGTTACTGGAGAATCTCACTATGGAAAAGTTTGGAGATGGATTTGCTGGGAATTTCCACAGGAGCAGCAGTCTCCTCTTTGTGTTGTTATTTGCCAGGAGATGGCCTCTTCAGTTTGTTAGTGATTCTTTGTGAACATTTGCTACTCCAAAGCACCTACAAAAGAAAGAACCTCTATTTAGTGATTATTGGGTTAAGAAGTGTCCAGTTTGCACCTCATGCAGCCACACAAGGAGCTGAATTGTACCAAGTTTTGATTTTAGTTAGGGTTTGATTTTGTTCTTGAGAGTGTTGACTTTGGTTTTTTCCCCTTTCTGAATGAAGAACAGGAAATCAGTTTAAAAGAGCAACAGCAAAAAATAGCATCTCTATGGCAAGGACATGTGAGCAGATGACCAGTAAGGCTTAAAGAATACAGGGATTTGCAAATACTTTCATTGAGAAACAATGTTCCATCACCTGTAAATAGCAGCAATTCAAACAGAAAGCTCAAGCTCAGAAATAAATATATGAATCACTGTTTTTAGTCCTTAGTCACATTAGTTATTAAATCCTCAGGAACTCCAGTTCTTCCACTCTCCTAGCTGGGCTGGGAAAAGCAAAAGTGTAAGGCCAAATGCTGACTCATAGCAGCAAAGTAAAACATGTATGTGACAGAAGGGCTTTTGAAAGCCCTTCTCCATTCAGTCTACTTTCATTCTGCTAGAGCTCTTCTGAAGCTCTCAGTGAGGACTCACAGCTTTAGAAATATGGTTTGGTTTGACCAAAATCAAGACAAAAGTTTCCACCTAAAGAAAAGCCTAAGAGTCTGTGGATCTGAGGTAGTTCTGCTAGCTGGTGTGGAAAAGGATGCAGCAGTGATCTGTTCCCGGGCACAGATGGTTATGAGACTGAACTCTTCTGTGTTGCCATCACTGTCTTTTGCCTGCATATCCTGGGAGTTGTCCAGTGCAGGAGTAACGAACAATCCTTTTGGCTGGCTGCAAAGTTAGCTAGTGCAAATGCTGGTGCACCAAGCAAGCTTCTGGAGCATCTCCCAACATGCCTTCATTCCCACATTTAGCCCCATAGAGAAACACTGCTGGTGGTTTTGGTAACAATGAAAACACATTAAAAAAGAAAGGGTCCTTGGGAAAGGAAATGGGGAGAAATGAAAAGGAAGAGACTGAGACTATGTCTCTGTCACCTAAGGGACAATGAGAAATAGGCGTTGCTAATTAATGGGTGTTTTTCAACATTATGTAAAATGTTTTATAAAGTCTCATTTGAACAAGAGTTGCCCTGATGTGCTGAGGGATGTTTGAGCCCTTTCAGGTCTCAGCTAGCTTGCTCACACCTTGGCCCTGCCGAGCCCTCACGACTGCTCCTGCAGAAGCAGAGCATTCATGTTCCTGGAGTGTTAATGATTTCACCCTTCATAAACGAGGCCAATCAACCACGCACTCAGCAGACACACACTGAGATGAAATGCTTTCTTTGAGGACTGGGAGGAAGTGACAGGACTGAAGTTTCTTCCTGGGAGAGTTACATCCCATGGGAGGTCCCATGGATTGCCTCAGTCCCATCTCCTGTGGAAGAATCTGGCTCTCTTAGCCTCAGTGGTACGGATAAATTTTAAGAGAATCAGCCAGCCCTGGGCTCATGGAGGCTGTCAATGCCTGATCTACAGAATTTCTTTTTGCTTCTGCATTGACAAAGGGGCATGAGTACTCTGACCTTCCAACAGCTGAGGGGCAGAAGATCTTCTCGTTGCCGGGCTCTCCACCCAAGGCACACATAGTTAAATTTCTCCCCCAAGCACACTGTCGACAAATTTTACAGGAGGCTGGGAAAGTAATGAAAATAGTCTGCACTGCATGTTTATTTGAAAAATGCTATAAAACCCTCTGAATAATTTTCACACTGGGGTGATTTGACCAGCCCGACATGGAATACTTAAGTGGGTTACAGCCCTGGGCCTGCCTGTTTCACTCAACTAGGCATGATCCCCTTCATTGCTGTTGTGTGCTCCAGCCATGCCTGGGGGAGAGTGGCTGGCTCTGGGCTGCTCCCATCTGCATCTAGCTATGGGATTCACCACACCACAGCCAGGACCACTGGTGCACCAGGGTGCTCTGTGATTCACTCCCCTTGCCCAGAGCATGGGACACAGGGAATGACCTTGAACCAGAGATGCTGCTGCACTGGGAGTTCTCAAGTGGTGACTTAGGGTGGCACAGCATCATCCCAAGGCAAGGCAAGGGGAAAGGAGACAGCAAATTAAACCCAGTATTTTCCTTTTGTTTTCAAAGAAAGAAAATGATGGAACCATTAAGATGCAGTGAATAAATGTGATCCTATCTCATAACCAAAGCATCATAGGGAGCCATTCCTTCAGATGAAACTTCACAGGTTCCTCTCCCTGAATCCTGGACATTTGCAGCTCAAAGCAACTACAGATTCCAGTGTGACATGTTTCCTCTTCTTCTGAAAGGTCCAAGGGAATTGTGGGTGTTACTGGATTAAAGGGTTTTCACTAGTAAGATTCTATGACATTACAGATGTTTCTATATAGCTTTTATCTTTGCTCCATCCACTATGCTCCGGAACTCAGTATTTCCCTCTGTGACACTAATGCTTTTTGCACAGATGTCAATGGCAGAAGATCAAAACTCACCAGCTCCATCAGGGGAAGCAGCTTTACACACTCTCAGACGATAGCACCACCCATTGAGAAAAGCTGAAGCATCCTCCCACTGCTTGCTGGCACTGTCCTGTTGTCCTGGGTGGGGAAATCCCTGTTAACCAGTTCAAGGAATCACACAAGAAGGTGATGGGGCAGTAGGAGATGCAAGTAACTGATTTTTTCTCTGAGTACAGCTGTCAAAGCCTGTTTTGATGAGAGGTTGTCTGATTTCCTTGCTGGGCAAGTTTAGCCATGCATCTCAGGAGCAGGTGGGGTGATCCCCTGCCAGCAGGTCCATCATGGATGACTGGGGCAGTGAGAACTGATAGAGAGAAAGAAGCTTCCCAAAGTAGGGAATGGGGACACACAAAGTCTTCACATTCTGGAATACTCATGGGCAGATCAAAAAGTGGAAGAGGAGAAAGATTTTTCCATAAAACTACATGGTGCTTTTGGAGGGAGGAAGATATTTCCTTCATGGGGTAGTTGAGGTCAGACTTTGGACAAGTGTGTGAGATAACAACTCAAGCTGTGTTTCAGGAGGACCCAACAATACTTCTGTGGGTGACCAGAGTTCTTTCTCTCTCTTCTCTAACAAGAAATGCTCTGCCTTCCTGTGTCAGGACCTCTGTTCCCCAGTGAGGCAATGAGCAGCTTCAGGAGGATGGGTGGAATCTTGTAGCCGCTGATGTCATGAACAAGACATATCACTTCAATGCAAGAAGACAGGAAGGGGACACACCCCAGACTTCCTGAGCAAACAGGGAACTCCATCCTGTGCCTGACACAGCCTCTCCAGCCACCTTTGCATGAGCCTTCCATGAGAATGACCATCTGACAGCCTTCATGCATGTCCCTCCTGTCTCCTCCTTCCTGCCTGCCCAGATAGTCTCTCCTACTGAGGGAAAGCAAACAGCTTCCGTTTATTCCCTTTCTTCCATCTGCTAGTGCATAATAGGAGCCCGTTCCATCATTTTTACCCTTCTTTTCTCCCTTTTGCTTTGCTGAAGAAGCCATTATCCATTGAGCCAAGAGACAGCCACCCACATTGCCCCACTGCAGATGTCCACATTGGGACATAGTCCTTGGTCCAAAGGAGAAGACTTAGAAACAAACAAAATCTTCCATTTGTCTTGACTATCTTTTAATATTTGTTATATGAAGACAAACCCAAAATACGGCTTCAAGTAAAAAATGTCTCTTCTATTCTTGACCTCCCAAGACTTTTCTTTACATTTTTCTTTAACCCCTAATGAATTAATAATGAACCTTTCCATGGGGGGGAAATTAAAAAAAGCCTAATTCTAATATCATTCCTTGCTGTTCTACTCTGCTGTGCAGGACAACCCTACATTGGACACTGCAAAGTTCTATGTGATTTTGAGTCTGGGATGCAGTGGGAAAACATCACAGTTCACTTGCACAGCTCTTCCACCACACAATACCACTGTTATGGACTCATAACAGGACTTATGGTGTTTGCCCTGTTCCCACACACTTCTCTGTGACTCTTTGTGGAGCTTAAGCATGAAAATCCTGCATAAATACATAAACTAGATTATTTTTTAACTAAGCACTCTGCTTGTAATTTTTTGAGGAAAAAATGAATAGAGAATAGCCACAGAGGCAGGCAAGGGAGTTTGAAGGTTGATCCTTCTTTCCTTCTATCCACTCAAGTCTTATTCTCCCCATGTGACATCACATTAAGCTGTTCCCTGGCAAGACTAGAGTCGGTCCCCGACAGGGACTTGCAGCAAAGCCACACTCAGCATGACAGTATTTCTGTGACAGCATGTCAGCTCCCTGGCTGGATATTCTTGCTACCCTGTACGTGAGTCCCACATCATATATCTCATTAATACTCCCCAGAAGCTTCACCCATGGGAAGTTGGGAATGTGTTTGTCATATTTAAAGATGGCAAAACCTACCCCAGTGCCTGGGAGCAAAAGGAGCTGCTGGCAGCATTTCTGAATTGTACTTCAGCTCTGCACAGGCAGTTCTCAACACCCAGCAAATAGACAAAACCTCCTAAAACTCTTTTTTTTTTTTTTTTAGTAGTGGGTGGAGATGGGAGGAGCTCTCCCACCCCCGCTGCGAGTTATCCAAGGTGAGTGTCAACTATATCGGTCTGCTTCCAAATAAAAAACATCATTGCTTACACATAGTATTTATATGTTCCTCCACCCTGGTTTTGGCTCCTTCCCACTTTTCTTCACAAACTGCAGCTGAAAAGGGCCATTCAGGGAGGCTCGGCGACGCGAACACGGTTCCAGCCCCTTTGCCAGCTCTCTGCTCCAGAGTGAGCACAACAGATTTTCAGCAGGAGAAAAAAGTTTTCTTGGCCTGTGTTAACATTTTCACTTCTCACACTCAGACTATGTTCCCTCGGGCTTTTCTTTTTCTCCCTTTCCCCTTTTGATGATAATTGTTGCAAGAGAGACCATAGCAGGAACCAGACAGCTTAGCTGCAGCCTGTGTTATCTCTGGCTGAATTCTGTACATCCACATAAGCCTGAGGAAATGGCAGCTTCTTTCCACAACCCCACTTCTGAGATAACACTAAACTGATGTTGGTGGCCTTTGGTGTCTGCACCTGAAACATATTTGTACCTGGTTCACTACCAGTAAGTGAAAAAATGGAAAATAAACACACATATGCATTTTCCTATTGTGGATTTGGGCATAAAATTCCTTTGTTGTCTTTGTTTCCTTGTTGGAAGTTGAATTTCTTGCTTTCTGTAGTATATTAAATGTGTCCTAGTGATCAGATCTTCAGCCACGACAAACCAGTGTGACTCCACTTAGTCACTGAAGTATGGCTGATTTGCATTTCACAACCCCTTCACACCTCACTTATAGTCACCTATAGGCATGTATGAACACATTTCCAGTGTCTCCATAATTGCTATGAAGCTGATTTTTCAGAGGAAATCTGAAATCTCTTTATCATATATCAACTCACTGAAGACAGTCTTAGATTCTTGAATGGATAAACATGAATTAGATACCCTCTGCTTATCAGTGCAAGTACAGTCTGGGCAGAAGTGGGACAGAAGCTTCTCATTGATCAATAAGTTCAAAGATAAACTGAATCTGGTGATAGAAGTACGTGGAAAACTCTAGAGTACACAAAGTGACCTTGATCCTTTTGCCAAATCACCAAGCCAAGCAATGCCAAACTCTGCAGCTGCTGAGCTTTTAAGCATGTTTTCACTGGGATCAAAACTGGGATTCCCCAATTCCCATGGCCAGAAATACTACCAAATTATAATGACTTTTGGACATAGCTGGTGTCAAAACAGAGGGTAGTGCTCTAGAGAAAATCTATTTTCCTTCTTGGTACTACTGCTGCTTCTGCAATAGACAACTCTTCCCCCTCTGAAAGCACCAGGGTCTGTTTACTGTGATTCAGGGTCATGTTTGTTGTACACAAATACTTCTCCAGCCTTTCGGTGCTTGCAAAAATATTTACAAGTCCAGTGACTGTATACATGGAAGCACGGAGATCTACCTGTGAAGAAAAAGTCTACAGAGAAGCACATCATTATTCTTCTGTTTTTGAAAACATGCCTTATACAACCAGGTGGCCAGGCTCTGGTGGCCAATTGCCAAAAGCAGATGCCAAGTGAACAAAGGATGCGGCACGCAGATGACCCATGGGCTAGCTGGAGTGACTCCGAAACTCCTTAAAAATACATAAGAGAATATGCTGGTGACTTACATCCATGCCAGGGTTTGTAATGGGGACAGGCTTTCCTATCAACTGCATCCCAAGCAGCATTTCCTCTCCAACTGGACTGAGACAAAAAAATTGTGAGGAGTCAGGAACTGAAACTGGGGCTGTGCAAGACTTTGTATGGGAGACAGGGAGTACTGGCAAGCTGGGGAGAGGCTCTGCAATAAACTGTGGGAAGGGCACAGTGCTCTGTGCTTTCACAGCATCACCCAGAACTACACCATCCCCTGAGGACTGCTCATAAATCCCACCCCAGCCCGTCTTCACTCTCCAAAACATCCCTGGACCAAAGAGCGCTGCTACCTGCCCTGATGCAATCAGACCTTGTCCTGGTCAGTTTGGCAGAACAGCCTTGCAGGAGCAAAACCAGGCCAGAGTTCCCTCCCTAGTGTCCATCACAACTCTCCAAGTGCTGCCCAATTTAGGAATCTTACAAGCCTTTCTTCTCCCCATGCTCTTGGGATGTGTGTTTGCTTTGGCTGCCTTGCCTCAACCTCCTTTTCATTTCTAATTTTTGTATTCAATCACTTTATGCACAGCAATTGGCTCCAGTCAGAGCAGACACAGGTCCTCACTTGTTCCAGCCAGAGCCATAGACAACGTAGTGTTCTGAGTCACGAACAGAAGGAAAATGGAGACAGAGGAGAAGTGACTGGCAGACCAAGGCAGATGAAGGATATGCCAAATGGAGGGGACTGGGTTATACGGATGGTGGCTTGAGGGGGTTTCATGGTGCTGAAAGAAAACTTCCACTTTTCTTAAACAACTTTCTGTGGTCCATGCAAAGGAACACCATGTTTTTTAAAAATGCCAGCAAGTCACAACTGCCAGCTGAATAAAAAATACAATGTTGTTCATGATGGGGTTTTTCATACAGGACTGGTTTTGACTGTATTTTTCCTGTTGTTTATTACCATTTGTGGTATGTGTGTAAGCCCATGTTGGCATGTACTGGTGAAATGAGACATTGGTGGTTTGGTTTGTTTGCTCTTCTCCAGGAAATGTGGCTCCCTTGTGGCAGCCTGGTCCTGTTGCTCTCTCCTGCCTCGCCATGCAAATGCAGAGGTTGTGATGGTGTCTGTGCTAAAAGCCATTACAAAACTGGACATAAGGGATGTACCCAAGAAAATACACAAGACTGGGGTGAAGATGGGCACAGGATCTAGGTCTTTGCCTCAAGTACAGTCTGTGTCCTCACACAAGGACAAGATACTCATTGCCATGCAAGTCAGCGAGGGAACCTCAAAAGGGTAAAGCCTTGAAGTGATGGCCATCCATATGCCATGCTCTGCATCATGAACTGTGTCTGGGCTGGGACAAGCCTCGTAACTCAATGGCAATTAACAGGTGCATTGAAGTTGGCTAAAGAATTACATGCTACCCTTACCTCTTTCCTCCTTGAGATGTTTATTGCTTGTGAAATGTCTACTATGTAACACTGCCAACTTTGTCATTCATACTGATCTTTATAAACACAATTGCACGCATCTTAATGTCACCAATGTCTTTATGACTTGGCTAAAAATTTCCACGTCTCATGGCTAACATGGTTTCTCAAGATCTCTTTTCAATTTTGCTTTAACAGGTGACTTACATTTTATTACTAGCAATTTTACAGCAGAGAAGCATCTCATTATGAAATAAAAGACCTCCAACCAAAGGCACATATCACTTGTGGATGCTGATCAAACACGGACCAAAAACCACTCTGATCACTCAGAAAGGCCCATAAATGAGATTGTCTCTGCTCTTGGGGAACTTCCCAGCTTTCTACTTTCCAGTGGAAGAATCTGACTCCCCAGATAGCTCATCATCCTTCTAAACCTTGCATCACAAGCAAAGCCTTGTGCCACAAGCAGAAGAAAGAAGGTGCCCTTTAGAACAAAAAGACCATAGTCACCCCTGTAACTGTGGTAGCCTGGCGCTGAAGGAGTTAAACTCCATTAGCACTTCTGAGTGACTGGAATCCACAAAGGTGTGCAAATGGCAGCCAGTCCCTCAGAAGTGCTGAGTTTGCCCAGGGACTGCTAAATTCCTGCCTCTCCCCTCGAAGCTGACATCTCCATCCCCACCAGCTTGCTGGCTGCCTTCCTTTCCCTGTGGAGCTAGGAGAGAGAAATGAAAACACAGATGACTACAAGGCTGGAGAAAACGCTCTGAAAAGGTGATTTCTGGCAAAGGAAGGATTGCCACATCACGGGAGACTTCTTGGCTTCAGCCCTACAAACAGCTCCCACCGAGGTAGCCAGCAGCTTGCAAGGAGGAGGATGGAAAAGTACCAGTCAGTGCTCTCTCCCAGCCCTCCTCCTCCCGGGGGGAGCCCTGCAGACGCCCGGCACACCCCCAGTCTGCTGTGGTATTTAACACAGGGCCGCGGAGAGCCTGATGCCTTGGGAGGGCACTGCCCTTAAAGGGTCACAGACACTGCAGTGGGAGCAGGGAGAGGGCAGGGAATATATGACCTGGTCCTTGCAGAGCTGCATTAGAAAAGGATCTCCAGCCGACCCTATTCCCAAAGCTAATCCAGTACCCAGCAATGACAATGTTCACTTGGACAGTCCCAGGATTTTCAAGCCTCTCTCCAGGCAAAGGTGTTAAATCTTTACACAACTTTTACCAAGCTCCAAGCCCAAGAACCACTAGATGCCCCAGAGAGGACAGACAGAGTGATCTGAGAGCTGGCTCGGTATTTTGCAGTCGCTATTTAAAAACGGGATATGAACAATTTATAATGATGCAGTGTCACCAGCTGGCACCAGAAAAGCATTTCCTCTCTGTCAATGAGAGAGAAACTGGAGGCTATTCTGCGAAACCAAATTTAATTTGCCTTCATTTATAAAATGATTCCCGAGCTCTGCAGCTTCAGGATGGATTTTGGGATCAGGGTTCAGAGCATGTCCCCTGATCCAGTGGCAGCAAATGCCTTAAGCCCTGTTTGTAATGTTGTATAGTTCAATACCCAAGTTAAAACTCATCCTGGTGTCAAAAAGCTTGCCAAGACAGCATATGTATATGAATATCAGCAGTGGAGGCATGTCCCTATTTTCTTAAGCCAATGCTATGTAAGAGATAAGAAAATTCAAATCCCATGTGTGTGGGCTTCACGCAGCCATGCACAGAAAGAGAGACAGCTTTCCTCTACCTCTGAATCTTATTTGCCCATTATCTCCCAGCTCCTGCCCTCCAACCTGGGGAATAATTGAGAATACAGATCTCTTTATAATTCTCCTCCATAAGCACATGAGTCAGAGCTGCTGCCTTCATTTGCAGGTAATCACACTAGTGAATGCAGCCACACTAGTTCCTTGCCTTTTAGCATCCTTAGAGGGGGTCTTTGAAGTTTTAATGCTTTGGATCTGGGTTAGCTCTCTGGGCTCATTATTTATGGCTATTTCTCCCAACCTGACACGGGTCCCACAAGCTCTCTGGTAAGTGAGATGAGAGATCATCTAATTCCAAAGGAATGCCTGGAAGTGTCACTGTCCTCTGCTCAAAACAGCATCATCAGGAACATTTAGCTTCGTGATTTTCCTGTGATTTCATGTTATAACCACCCCTTCTTTTCCTCCACAGCTATCAGGGAGTCCTGGGGCCTGTGCAAGTCACCCCACTATGACACCTAAATACTATGACACAGAAATACAGTGTGCAAGGTGTGTCCCCTCTGTCTGGGCAAGAAGGGGGGAAAGGTAATGTGTTGCATTGCTGCAACGAGTGATAAATCGTCATACTGGTTCCCCATTTGTATTTGCTGGGCAGTAGGTAGTCAGTGCTGCATTCATTCCTTTTCATTACTCCTGAGGCTCTGCTCTTCGAAGGCATTATCATCACATACCTGTGCTAGAGCAGTGCTGCCACTTCTCTTCAGTAATAGGAAACCCAGTTACTGAGAGCCAAGACTTGCCAGAGGTCATAACATCCACGCAGAAGCAATGCAAGGAACTGAACAGGTCAACACCTTGTAAAACAGAACATCCTTCCTCCTACCAGTGTGTAGATAACCCAGAGAGGGACAGCACTACAATTTATGTCTCCCACCAAGTACCATACACTTAACATAACTTGCAATCTGACTCATACCAATCTTTAGCATCATTTTGTGAGTGATTTGTCATTTCCCGTCAGTCAGGTTCCTGGTATTAGATATTGGGAAAGAATCCTTCATGGAAAGGTTTATCAAGGAGTGGAAAAGGCTGCCCCTGGAAATGCTGGTGTCACCAACCCTGGGAGTATTTAAAAGCTGTGCAGACCTGGCACTAAGTTTAGTACCATGATGGTTTATGATATGGTTTACTGGTGGACTTGGCAGTGCTGGGTTAGCAGTTGGACTCAATCATCTTAGAGTTCTTTTCTATCCTTAATGATTCTGTGATTCTATGATCTCCTGATCCCGTTAGTGATCCTGGCTTGATGATATGGGAGGGGAGGGAACTAGAAAGCAGCACACCTCACACCTCAAACCACCTTCCAGAGCCTTCAGCTTTGCTAACTTGCAGGAGCAGCAGTTTGTCCACGAGACACAGAGGGTGCCTGTGGCCTGATTCTCTGCATTGGCCAAATGTAAGGGTGCACTCAGACCACACAAATAACCATTTAATACCAGATTCAGTTATCAATTCAGTTAAAGAATTGAACAGCAGGTATCTGTTGAGTTCTGTGGAGAAAAATACAAAAGCAACAGGGAAAGGAGCCTGTTGATTTAGGAAGGGTTACAGGGAGAAAACAGCTGACCAATCAAACTGGGGAGCATGCAGCAAAGTGCAGGGCCCACTCTGAGCCTTGCTAGACAAGGGTGCTCTGTGCGTGGAGAGCTGCAGGACTTCCAGTTCTTCCAGAAGTCCAGGACTTGAGTCGCTGTTCCCTGCCAGATGCCTGTGGTCGCCAGCTCCAGAGCACTGGCAGACAGGACAAGATGACCAGAGCTGCCACTTCTCTCCTTAAATCACAGAGTTGTGCAAATTGCTCACTGGCTTAACAAACTGATTTAAATTAAACACAGGTCTCTTTTTTAAACCTGAAGGTTGCAATGCCATCTGTGATACCACTAAGACCAAGAGGGTATGTTAAATTCCTGCCCTCTTTCTTCATGGCCCGAAAAAAATCATGGCCAACAGGCAAAACATTCTCACTAATTCAGCTTTTGCCCCAGGCCTGTATAGTCCTCAGCATTTTTTTTTATCACTCAGAAACTCATCTCCATGCATTCCCATGTTGTTTTACTGATGAATCTTAGCCTTTTTCCAAAGAACTTCATCCTGACATCACTGGCAAGTGTCCTGGGTTTATGTTCTCTTTGGTATCTTCAAAGCCTAAATATGAGTGCCATGTTAGGGACAGTTCTTGTATTCCCATAATATTTCTTCTGCCTTTCCCACAGAAGCACTGTTTATGGAAACTGCCCTAAGAACCCAATAGAGTTCTGGTTAAGTTCATCAGAAGCTTTGCCCATTTTAATTTCTGCTCCTGGTTGTTCTGAAAATGGGGAAGGGGCTACGTCTTTTCCAGCCAGAACAGCTCATGATACCTATCATATCAGACTGGTTTTAGTTAGTTTAGTAAAAACCATCAGTTTTTTGGAAAAAATGCCTAGCAGCTGGAACAGGGCTTGGAGAAAAAACATCCTCTGTAAAATCCTTCTCTACACTTGATTAGATCTCAGCAGGCTTTTCTTCTGAAACACTATTTCAATCTTGAGTCTCAAAGAGGGACTTTTCAATAGCCTGAAGTGGCTTGGTTAGTGAATTCAGCACTGGACTGGGAAGAACAGGGCTGTGTGCAGCTCTGGTCCCATCCTTTAAAGCCATTGAGTCAGTTTTTCATGAGTTTCTATAAAGGGGCTGCTCTTGGGCAGCCAGCAGCCCAGCCAAGTGCAGTTATCCTGGGTAGCTCTACATGAGTTAGCAGGAGTGCTGGAAGGAACCCAGCCCCAGGTGTTGCTGTGCTGTGGATTCAGCTCTCTCCCACACAGCCATAAGCCAGATGCCAAGCTCTCCCAGTGAGCTGGGAGACTCCCAGTGCACCACTGGGAGATGCATTCCACCACATCATCCAGCCCACAGTTCATATAACTGCAGTCTGATAAGGGCCACCTTATTTTAATGTGTGAGCACAGTAATACAGACATACCCAAATTCTGCTGTCTGCTGCACCTCCAGCTCCTCATTCCAGACATACACCTGGCCAGGCAGGTGCTTCTAAAGCCAGCCCTGGGAGGAGAAATGTATTTTTAATCAAATCTTAAAATCTCTTTTTCTCTCACTCCTGCTTTCTCACTGCTGATAGTTTTTTGTCTTACTGACTGCTGGAACTTATGCAGAGGTGTCTTCTAATGTGTGAACTATGAAGGCAATCACAGGCCTTGCAGTTGAGATCTGTGAGTCTTCAATGGCAGCAAGTTGGCAGCTTCTAGCACTCACTCCAGGACAGAAAATTATGTCTGAGTGTGTTTGAGGTCAGAATGCTCCAAGCTCTGTCAAGCGTCCCATTGAGATCTCAGCTCCTATTAACTGGTTCATTCGCTCCCCTGAGGCTCATGGTCATGCCTAGAAAGGAAACTAATGTCCCCATCTTTGCATACTGAAGTTCTCTCAACGGGAGCTCACTGCAGTGCAGACCAAGGCTCCAGGGGAAGGTTGGATCCAGGTGAGGGAGACAAATGTATTGCTGTCCAGAGAGACAGAAGCTGTTATATCAGATCAGTCCTTTCTTCAGCCAGCCTCATAAATCTCCCATGTCAATTCTTTTGCTGTACTGAAAAGTGACCATTTATTCACAATACAAACTCTCTCAGCTGGTTACTGATCCTAGCTCTCTGACATCCATCTTGAGGCAGAAGTTTCCCATCAGATCTCCCAAGGCTGGCTGCTTTAAGAGACCTTGAAATAACTGAATTGTTGTTTCACAATGTATACTTATATTCACTAGCTAAGTGTTTTTGGAACGCGTCTCCTGCTCAGAGTTGGGTTTCCAAAGCAGTTCTTAGGAACTCCTTGTCATATAGCAGGGGATTAGTTTTCCTTCTGTGCTCAAACTGCCTTTCTGGTTCAAGTTATGCAGGCAAGATAAAATTAAGATGTCTTCATTTGTTTTGAGACTGTCAGAGAGGACAAGGGTGAGAGATCTTGGCAGGATCAGCCCCAGGGAGGTGATGTTCTCAGCATCCACTGGAATAAATGGCAGGGAATGTGATGCACTCTTACTCTAAGTGTGCTGGTGGCTAGAAACTGCCAGCCTTGTGCTGGGGCAGTGATCACATACCTGGAACAGGTATTCATGGAGGCAGGGATGTCACCCGAGACCAGTACTGTGGATTGTGGGTCTATGGGGAGGAGCCCTGGGGTGCAAAGCAGCATTGAGCCTGGGCAATTGGACAGGAGGGCACTCTGGGACAGTTTGCTTCCAGCTCTCCCCTTCCCACCACTTGTGCTGCCCTGTTTTCATCTTTGCATACTGAAGTTTGCGTGTGATGTGCCACACACTGCATGGCTGAAGCAAAGAAAGACACAGGCCAGAGACATGCCAGTAGCTTATTTGCCCACGTCAGCAGAGAAAGAATTAATGTCACAAACCAACCTCAGCACTAACGGACACGGAAAATTGGCAGGGAAGAGGGTGCCATAATTACAGCGGCTGAGAGAGCAAGGAACAGTGCTTCACAGAGACACACATCAAAGGAAAATCCCTGCCGATCTGGCTGGCTCTGCCACCAGCCCTGCTTCCCTCCTCCATCTTTTGTCTCCTGCCCTGAGGGTACCATGGGCCAGAGTGTGCCTGCCAGCCCTCCACCTCTGCATCCAGACTGGGAGGTAAATAGTGTGGCTTTAAATGAGGGAAGAGTGGCAGTGACGAGAGCAACACTGCCTGAGTGTCTCAGGGGCTGCCGAGGATGGGTGCTGTCCTTCCTTGCACCCCAGTCTTCTCCCCACAGCCTGAGCACTGTTGAATAGGGAAGCCTGTTTAGGGACAAGTGGGACTGGGGCTTTTCCAGAGCTGGCATGAGTCAGGGGACAAAGATGAGAGCCACACAGGGCAAATGGAAAAATCCAACCAGCTCACCTTGCTGGTGGTTAATGGAGGGTTATTCTTGGCCATCCTCCCCTTGGGACAAGGAGGAGTGCTGTAAACACTGTCCTAGGGCCTGCCCTGCCTCCTGGTACCAATTCCCATTAATCTGCATCCTGAGTTGCTGACAACATCTTAGTAATGGGCATAAATACTCATCTACTTAATCACATTCCCAATGCCCAGGTTCTCCTTGGCCAGCAGAGGCTTGATGAGTGCCATGTTCCTTGGGTCCATTCTCAGCCCCACCAGCTCTAGTGCAGCACCTTCACTTGTGGCAGGCAGGTTTTCCAGGCAGATCCTGCCCATCTAAGCTCAAGCACCTTTCCTGCACTAACCACAGGCTCTGCTCCCTCCTGATAGCACCCACCACAAATATGCTTCACTCACCTCCTAAGCATAGCAGGAAATAAACGGATGCAATATATTTGTGCCTTCTGTTGTAAAGCTGGCACATGGAAAAGCAGAGGGAGCACAAGCTGGCAGTCAATGTGCACAGAGAAATTACCTCCTGGATTGGAGATAGGTCAGAAGCTTCAGGAGAGCCTGAGGGATAGTCCAGCGGGGAATATCAGGCAGGCAGAGGTACAAAGTCCAAAAGGAGAAGAGGAAAGGAGATGAGCTACCAGGAAAATGCAGTGCAGAGGGACTTTTTGCTATGTTTCATCTCCACAGTCCTTACTGCTCAACATCCCTACGTTTTTGTCCTCTGCCAAGCACCACCATAGAGCCAGAGCAACATGTTAGAGCAGCTGAGACAACACACATTGAGGTGCTGTTGAATTACTGAATTGTCAGGTCTGCCAGCTCACTTTTGGAAGAGTTAAATATACCAATGTCCCTGTCAAGGATGAGGAGACCAGGTCATGTCACTTTGCCCTCAAAGTCAGTGGCATTTCTGTGAATATAACCCAAGAGCCCGTGCCTGTCCCTCTGCCAACCACCAGGCACTGCTCCTCCCTGATGTCTAACAGCAACCACCACAAATATGCCTCACTCATCTCCTAAGCACAGCAGGAAATAAATAGCTACAGTATTTTCATGCCTTCTGTAGAGCTGCTGTTCAGTTCTGGAATTGCCCTCAGGTAACCTGGAAAAGAGTGGCTCTTGTATGACACCCAAGACATTGCTGGCCACAGAATGATGTAAGCTTTAACACTGAAAAAAGCTGAAACAATAAGGAAGACAAACCAGCCAGCAGCAAGCACTTCATTTTCATAGGAAATAGGAGGATTTGCAAGTAAAAGAGCCTAAACGCTGCTTCACCTGCCTGGGAACAAGTCTGCTAGAGCACTGAGTGGGCAGCTGAGTGCATGCGAAGCAGACATCTTTTGGCATGGCCCTGGCCAGGCCTGTGCACTTCACATCTCTGCTTTTAAATAGTGGTACTTCCATGTGTCTGGAGTTAAAGTGGCATCTCAGCCTAGGTAGTGATCAAAAAATCCAACCTGAACAGGATCATATATCACTCACACAACTCTTTTTTTGGACAGAAATACACAGGATACAGCAAGTCCACCAGAAGACTCAGAACTCTTGGAAACGCAAGGCCCTCAGCGATTGGTTTCATGGAAACACCTGGGGAGAAAGGGGCCTGTGGTAGGCTTTTCACTGGAGTATGGACAAGGCTGAGCAGCTTGAACCTGTCTTCACAATTTTTGCTTTAGAAGAACTCCTGTTCTTCATGGAGTGAGTTAGGCAGATGGAAGAAGCAGCCAAGAGCTCTTTCAGTGTGTTAGAGAGGCCTTCAAGATAGAAGGACCAACTGGTTTTACACATTGACACAGAGGTAAAACTGAAATTGATTGGATTTAAGCATCTGAAGGAGATGCCAAGGTTTTTTATATTGAGAAGTAATTTGGGCTCCTGGTCCTTGCTCTCCTCCCTCCGTGGGAGTGACATCTCACCCACACCTGACCACCCAGGTTGGCAGAGTCTGGGGGAGGGAAGCAGGGAGCATCATGGCTTGCAGTAGCTTAGTTTAATCCCAGCCCTTGATGCACATGCCCCCCTTCTGAACAGTTTCTTTCTTGTAGCTTGAACACTCTGCATTGTCCTTCCCCACCATTTTTGCAAGCAAGGTCCTTCTCCTGGCTGCTAGTGTTAACACAGGTTTCCCTTGTTCTGTCCCTTGAAATTTCCAGTAAAGCGCCTTTAATACAATCTCTCTGTGGCTGTGCTAATTATGTGTGAAATATTTTTTCCCCCCATAAACCAAAGAAAACAAATCAACACAGTAAGATCCTTTCTCTCGGGCTGTTTGGCAAGTCTCATGGTCTTCAAAAAAGTTATCCAAGGTCCACACAGTCTCTGCTGTCTTTTCACAACAGCTACTTTTGGGTTCCTGTAAACGAACCCAACAAAGCAAAAGGTAAAACAAATCACAAAGCCCTGAAAGGTTATTTTCCCACCTAAATAGTCCCAAGCCAAAGGACAGGCTGTCTGCTGAATGCATGTGCTCCCTGTGAGGGCTGTTTCTGAAGGAAGGAGGGATACAGCGTAGAGTAGCACATCCCTGCAGCACTCGCTCCCTAGTTTGCAGATTTCCTTGGTCTGCTAATTCTGCTCTAGTTTATGACTTCCCTCAGCTGCTGCTCAGATCCACTTTCCCTTGCAGTAGGTCTGGCTTTTCCTTGCCACCCAGGCCTTGTATCCAGCCTATTTAATAGTGCTTGGGAAAAGAGAGTCCAGAAAATGAATGATCCATAAGATGAAGCATGGCTGTCACTCCTGCCTTGCAGGGAAGTATCTTTACACCTTTTTTTCCAAAACCAATACCAAGCACATACCACTTAAGGGAACGTTATTCCCGTATTTAAGACTTATTTGAAACACCACAAAGAAAAAATAAAGGAGGGAAAGAGGTTGAGTATATGTGCTCTGGGACCAGATAGTCTTGACGTTATGACTACACCAGGTCTTTACTCACTCCCCTGGAGGGTTCTGGCATTACATCAGGTTTGAGCTCCCAGCCCATTCTTCCTCTGAGGTGGCTGGTCCCTTTCCTAGGGACAGTGACGTTACTCTTGCAGCCTGACATCAGCATCATTACATCAAGTCTCACCTTCTTGTCCACTCTCAGCTATCCCAGGGCAGTGAGATCCAAGTCACTGTTAACTTGCCCGTCAGAGGAAGCAGTTTTGACCCAGTGGCTGTGCTGGAGAAATATTGTTGTATAAATCTTGCACTAACCTCAAAGGGGCAGTCTGGGGCTGTGAGTGGAGCCATCCTACTTCTGCTTCCTCCAGCCCCTTAGGACAGGACTGGCCAGGTGCTCCTGCAGCAACCCCAACCCCTGGTGTCCCAGGCTGAGCCCTGAGCAGCTGCCCCAGCCCTGCACACAGAGGCTTGTTTCTGGAAATGCTGCATCTGGCAGGGCCCTTCCTACTTCACAAATATTGACACAGAGTTCTCGGCATCCCAGCCAAGGAACAACATTTCCAGGGAGCTCTTGATCTGCAGAGCTGTTCCAATGAAGACAAGGGGATTTGGATTTTAGTCCTTTGCCTTCCTCCCACTGTAGAAACCCCTCAGGTGGACTTGTCCAACCCTGACCCAGATTCAGGCACCAGGAACCTTTGGAGAGGCACAGAAATGCATCCTGGAGCTGCAGCCACCTCTTTGCAGGCCAATGGGGGATGTTTCTCAAAAATGAACAGATGCCAGGAAGAAGCAGTTGTCAAAGAGAGACCTGTTAAGAGTTCCAAGCACAGTCCCAGCTGGGTTTTTAAGAAAGCAACAGCAGTCAGTAAAGTAGAAGTGCACAGACTGCTGAGAAGGTGTCCTGAGGACTTCTCCCCTGCAGCCTTACTTGGTCCAGTGTTTGGCTGTGAGTGTGGGTCTAATGTCATCACAGTTGCAAAAACCTAGGACAGGTCGAAATGTTCTCTCCTAATATAAACAGAAGCCAAGGCAAGTTTTTCTAACCAGCCACACCACATGTTCCTTAACCCAGGCTCAAAAATTGTCCATCAGCGTGTAGGAAGGGCCCAGTGGCACAGAGCTAAGGAAAAGAAAGAGGTTTTCTGGAGGTGTGTTTTATGATGGAGAATCATATGAGCACCTCTCTTGCTTTGGGTACTCCTCTGAGAACTACTGCAGTGTTGAGAAAGGACTGGGGGGGTCACAGTCTGCCCCCTAACCATGGTCTTTTTAACAGAAAATTTGAACTTCCCCCCTAAGTACTCAGAACTAAAAGGTGAGGCAAAAAAATATTCCACTGGCAAAAAAAATGATGAGGTATGCTGTTAGGAATAACCCTGACAATACTTCTAGGCCTTCTGACCTAAAACTTCATCTCCATCTACCCAGCATATAATCCAGACAGAGAAAAGTTCTCTTTTCTGCCTTAAAAAAAAAAAAAAGTCACATTTGCTGAAGACTGGAAAACGAAGAGTGAAGTGCTGAAAGCAGAGCATGAGGTTTAGTAGTTAAACAAACCAGGAAAAAAGACTAATAATAAATGTCAGAGAAGTAGAAGGAACTAGCTATCAACTCACTGTTAACCCTGAGGATGGATGATTTATTGAGGTTTCCACATCTCAGGCCTGAAGAAGCCCCCTACACTCTTCTCCATTCATATAGGTCTGCAACTGAACTCTGACCACTCCAGCAGTTCCAGATAGTAACATCCAGCAGTGGCCTTATACCCACGTCTTTTATACGCAGGTCTGTGTAATTGTTACTGTCAAATTGTGGAGCTTTTAGTGGGATTTTGGTTTTGAGATTGACTTATTTACATTTTCTTGTTTACCAGCATGTAACCTCTTTCACTTGCAAATTAGGAAGCGAGATATAAATGGGAGAGGGAAAATGAACATTCTGAGCAGGACTGAGAGCGTTAAGAGCCTCAAGGAATTGCATTAATGGGATGACAGAAGAGACCGAGTGCCCAAGAGATGAGAGTACACCTCTCACTGAGAACTGAAAACCCGCTAAATCCCGTAGGAAAATCCCACTGTCTACTATGAATGTTCTTGGCGTTTCTGCTTAAAAAATGTTGTATGCAGGTGGAGCCAAGTCTCCTTGCGATCTCCTTATTCATCAATTGAAACTACTCAGCCTGGAGGATTCCTGGAAAGTTCTTTCAAATCAAGTGCCTTGGCCTAGTCCTCTGCAAGGCTTTAAAGCTACCGGCACGATGGCTAGGACCTTTGGAGTGGAAGGCACAGAAAAAGTTCCTTTTAGCTCCTAGAAGAAAACCTTTGCCCCTTTAGAAATAAATAACTCTGGGTGTGGAGCACCCTTCAGCACTGAAGTGCACAAGTTCATTCTTCCTGTTTCCCAGCAGATTGGGCAGAGGACAAGCCATACCCAGAGGACAACCCAGAGCAGGCCCTTCCACGGGGGCAGGTTGCTGGTGGTGTTTCTGTTGAGCTTGCTTTCTGCTATCAACAAATCAGCCCATAATTTCCTTGTAGAGGGGCATTGGTATGCTCAGGTAAAAAGCCTCTCCAGCGACCTCTCCCATCTCTGAAAAGCCTGGCACCTCCCACCGAGGTCAGAGAAACTTTCTGAAGAAACCAGATGAAACTACAACTGCTACTGGAGCCTATTTGCTTCCTTCTCTTTGCACTCCTGCATCCCCTGCTGCTTCTTCATCACTGACCTCAGACAAGCAAACACCATTCACTGGAACATAACAAATGCCCCAAAAAACTTGTTCAACAAAAAGAGCAAACAGAGAAAAAGGAGAAACTCCCTGCAGAATTTCCCCTGGGCAGCAACTTGCACTGGGGGTCAGGGAGAACTCTGGGCTTCCCCGCTGCTACAGGCAGAGGTGGCCAACCCTACTGGGAGCCCTGCACGCAGCTGGGAGTGTGCAGTGTACGTCACCTCTGCTGCCAGAGCAAAAGGGTGCAAGACCATAAATACCCAGCCCAGCAAACCTGCTGGGTTTGACGTAACCTCTCTGCCAGCTTCCAAGGTCAACAGCAACCTGTTTATACTGTGCAGGGTGAGAAGAGGCATTCTGGGAGAAAAGCAAACAGAGGAGATGTCCTATGCCTGTACAAAAGGTGCTGTATTCCCGTGTTGCTCCATCTCAGGTTTGGAGGAACATAAAATTAGCACTGTTTTCATTCATTCATTGTACAAACATTCTGCGTGGTGCCCACCCCAACGTTTCCTTGCTGAGCCTGCATGTCTCCATCAGGAGACATTAGTTTCAGTCCAAGCAGCTGATTAACAAGGTGAGGTGAGGGCATGAATGTGGCAAAAGGGGAAAAAAGGAGAAAAGGAGAGCCGAGGATTATGTGTGAGGGGAGTGTGTGTGGACAGTGAGCTGCACACAGCATCACCCTGGCTAAGGGAACAGTCCACACTGTGCCTCTCAGACAAAAGCTGTTTCATTATCTCCCACGGATGGCCAGGAAGGCTGGACACATATCACACACTGTGAGCATGAAGCTGCACAGTGAGAGAGGTATTAGGTCTCTTGTACAACAGGGGCACTGTGGTTGGAGCTTGATATGGACTGTACAGTCCTGTCTTGACCAACTAACTGACCTGTGCAGTCAGGTCTGCAGCTTCAACATAGGCTACTCCTGTTGCTTAGGAGATGTCAGCCCTCCCCTGCACCCCAAAACACAAAGACAAGTATCCCTGTGGTACCCTCCAGGAGTGCAGAGGGATGAGCAACTCCAGGATACCAGCCATCTCCTCTATGTTCCAAGCCCCAGCCCAAATTGTGGTGTGAGTCCTAATACCACACATGTTTAAATTTGTGGTGCCTGTTGCCTCCAGCATTTGCCTTTGGCCATGCAAGGATAGAGATAAGATGCTGGGCAGCCAGGATAAGCACAAAAGGCCTCATCTAAGTGAGCCAGCATTGCTCAGTGCCGAATCTTTGGCCGATGTTGTCCATCCCCACTCCCTTTGTACAGACCTGTTGAGCAACTGGAAAGACACCAAGTCGACAAGTAGAGCAAAAAGAAGAAAATATTTTTTAAAAATGCACTGCCAGACAAACCCTGGTCTGTGCACCATCCCACCCGCCAGCCTGGGATTCTATTTTTACCAGGGGATGAACAAGCCACAATACTGGGGTGGGGGCAAGCCCCGCTGTTTACATCTGCCGGCTCAGGATGGGCTGCAAGCAGAAGGCAGCTCATTCAGCAGGAGCTGGAGCGTCCTGGCCACTGCAGGTTGAATAGGTACATTGTCCAGCACAGAGGTTCAGGAAGGGCACCGTTTCCAATCCGAGATGCAAACAGGACTGGTAGAAATTGTGTGTGTGTGCATGGGGTTGGCTTTTTAAATACGGGGTGAGTTTTCCACCTGCACCGACAAGGTTGATATTTACTCTGAAATAAAGAGGCACAGGTGCTGTGTTTGTGGGGCAGGCACCTCTGTGCCCTTTTTACCCCCGGATGTTGACTCATTTCTTTACAGTGCCCTCCCATGCTCTCAGGACAATATCTTAGTAGACAAAGCCTGTGATGGCAGGTTTTAGACCCCTCATAATTTCTAGCTAGAGGGATTTCATCACTACTTCTTTCCATCCCTCCAGTGGGACTCCAAAGACCATAAAATCACCTTGCACAGAGACGCAGTGACATGAGCTATGACACAGATATTTCTATATTACACCATGCTTTCCCCATCATGAGATCTTGGTTTGGAGAAGTGCAGGACCCAAATGTAACGGTAAAAGCTGACATTTTGAAGTGGCAGCCTCACCATTACAAAGCACTGCTACCCATAACTGCTCCAGAAAACAGCTTAGCAGTGCACTCCTGAATTGCTGCAGTAGATCTAGGCCTTTGCTGGCTTTAAAAGAGGGAACAGGGATGAGAATGGAGATGTTCTGGGTCTGATACTGGCTTCACACATAGCTTTGAGCAAGTTACCTTGCCTCTGTGAGACTCAGTTCCATGCAATGTCAGGGCTTTAGCAGCACCTCAGGGCAGCAAGAACTCAAATACCAATCGCTAAAGGAACCTGTGATGGCTGATCAAGAAGTGTCTGTTGCAGCGTCAGACAACTGACTGTAAAAGCATAAACAACACTGTTTGGGAACAAGCTCAAAGCTCTCGGATTGCCCCTACATTTTCAGCACTTTTTCCTGAAGACAATTCATTTACTAAAATCTTGCATCACCCCACTTGACTACCTATGCACAGAGCAGCTGGGATCTTATGCCCTCTTCTCATGCCTCCACTGGTTTCTTTTAAATGCCTAATTAGCTGCCAATAGCACATAATGATTCCAGAAACATGAGCGTTTTAGGGACACAAAATACTCTTTTTTATTCTGAGAGTAAGACAAGGATTTGAGCTGAGAGTTGTGACTGACTGCACTGATAGTTGCAGAGAAGGAGCAGAAGTTCACAACAGTAAGTGGTTTGATTAGCACAATTTTTAAAAGCAGTTTGAAGGATTTATACTTTATTGTACTATTTGTTCTATTTCTTTTTTCTTTCACTCTCTCTCCTGTCTGGAAAGCCACTAAAGCTTTTGGAAAGCTTCAGCTATCACCTTAATTGACACAACTTTCTTCTGTCTGCTGTTTTTTGACTTCCCATTGTCATTCAGTGGCTTCTTCCACCATAAAAATTCTGGATATTCAATAGTTTTCACAGCAGAACTATTATCCATTCTTCCTTGGCCAGAGGGTTTGTTCTCTCTTCAAATATTTGTGCTCCCTGAAGGCTGAACTTCACTGGGAATAGACATAAGCCTCTCTTGAACTTCATAATGACACGTAAAAATCTTACCTAACTGTAAGTACTTTTGCAATGTGTTACCTATATTTCAAAGAGCCATGAACTGTTGTTTTCCTGCTTTAAACAGAAAACAAGCCATCTATGTGACTTTTTTTGACCTGGCCTCTCCTCAGCTTAAAGAACAAACAAACACAAGCACAGCTTATGCATCACAATTTCTCAGAATATATTTAGCTCTTTTTCCAATCATTTCTGATGCAGACAAAAAACTGGGACAGCCAGCAGGTACTGAGCAGTTTCTGCCCCTTTTCTGAAGCTGCTAAGAAACCACTTTGTGTGGAGCATCATATTTTCCTAGCTGGTCAGCTCCAAAGTGGAATTTTCTCTGTTCCTTGGCTTAAGCTCACCAAAAGTTTAGATGAGGTTTTCTTTGCCAAACCACAGCAGCAGTACAGGGTACACAGGACTCACAGTTATTTCACAGCAAAACAACTAAACATATACATTTCCCAAAAGATCTTTATGTTAAAGGGAGAAAGGGCTGTGGTCAGGCATGAGATGTTTCAGAGTGTCTCACGTATGTGAGTCTGAGCAAAATCAGCCAGGTCACATTTTATAGCTCCTGTCTATGTGCTTTTTATAACCAGTTGGAAATACCGAGCCCTGCCTAGAGCATGAGCTGTCATGCCCCATCTGAAGTGTGTTTTGCCTGTCTCCTCTCATTGCTATAGCTACACCGTGCTGCCCGGCACAGAGACACCCCAGCTAGTGAGGAGGGGAGGCATGTGATGCTGCACTGCAGCCCTACCTGTCTCAACCCATTTAGCATCTGGAGGTGGTGGCAGCCCTAATGTGGATCCAATTCCCTTTGAGTAGGTAAGAACGCCCCCACTTTATCTCAGCAGATAGAAAATTAAACTTGATATGGACAGACAGCACTCTTACAGACTGAAAGGCATGTGAGATGGGGGAAGCAAGCACAAATACAGGATGGGTGGAAAACAGACTGGGAGCTCTTCTCTCTCTGAGGAGCAGGACTTATGGGTGTTGGTGTGTGAGAAGCTCAGTATGACCCAGTGATGTGCATTTGCAGCCCAGAAACATGACCGTGTCCTAGGCTGGATCAAAAGCAGCTTGACCAGAAGGCCAAGGGAGGGGATTCTACCCCGCTACTCCACTCTGGTGAGACCCCACTTGCAGTGCTGCATCCAACTCCATGGCCCACAGCTTAAGAAGAGTATGGATCTGTTAGAGCAGGTCCACAGAAGGCCAGGAACTTATAAGAGGGCTGAAGCACCTCTGCTATGGAGACAGGCTGAGAGAGTTGAGGTTATTCAACCTAGAGAAGAAAAGACTCCAGGGAGATGTTAGACCCCCTTGCAGTAAATAAAGGGACTACAAGAAAGCCATGGAGAGACTTTTCACAAGGGACTGAAGTGATAAGTCAAGAGGGAAGGGGTTTAAACTGAGGGAGGGTAGATTTAGATTAGCTGTAAGAAAGAAACTCTTCACTGTGAGGCTGGTGAGGCACTAGAATAGGTTGCCCAGAGAAACTGTGGCTCCCCCATCCCAGGAAGTGTTCAAGATGAGGTTGGACAGAGTTTTGAGCAACCTCATCTGGTGGAAGGTGTCCCTGCCCATGGCAGGAGGGTTGGAATTATATGTTCTTTAAGGTCCTTTCCAACGGAAAATATTTTATGATGAAATAAAGTACAAGAGTTTCAGGTAGTGATATAAAGGCACTGTCCTGTCCAATGGATGTGAATCTTTCCCTCACTGCCCTTTGAATTTTAACATACAGGCACCTGGCAAGTTTTGAAGTTAATACCTATTGCTGTACTGCTGGGAGGAGGAAAAAAAAAAAAGGAGGAATAATCCCCCTAATAATGCTCAAAAAGGGGGGAGATTCACAACCAAAATTTTACATTGAATCTCTAAGACAGAATAAGGTATTTGTTGGAAGAAGTGAGTCTCCATGCTCTGTGGTCTGGGAGCATTACCTGTCAAGGTGATGGATACATGGCTAGAGGTTATGAGCCTCAGGTTAAAAAGTGAGACAGTCAAGGAAGCAAGCTTTGAAGTGAGGCATGAGATCAAAATAATTTATAGAGAGAGGAGAAACTGTTCTATCATAAACCAGAAAAGCAAAGGATGGTGTTAGGAAAAGAAAGGAAAATGCAGACATTAAATATCATATTAAAAGATAAATGGAAGGAGAGATGCTAAGGGCAGCTGTGTGGTTTGGGTGCAAGGAGGACCTCTGTGTGCTCAGTCTGAGACTTTACGTTAGGCTAGTAGTGCTCTCTTCCACGTTAGAAGAAAGCACCACGAGCATGTTTCTTCATGCAAGCCTGAGGAATTTCAAACCCAATATCTTTTTCCAAGCTCATGTTTCACTGCTGAGGTACAACAGGTTTTTCAAAAAGAGTTTTTCTTTTTGAAAAAGAGTTTTTTCTCAACTGTGAACATCTCAGCAATTTTCTGCCTGCTCCCAGCTGTCATCTGGCTACTTCACAAGCCAAGGTGTAGGTCTGCAGCAAAAGACCCGTTCCCTCCTCCCTGAGCACAGCTTTTTGTTCCTCCCAAAGGTATCAGCATCCCAAAGAGAAAGAGAAAATGAACTAACAAAAAAACCCCAAAACCACAAACAAACGAAAACATACTACAGTCCCTTTAACCATTTCTCACAGCACCAGAACTGCCAAGGTTTCAGTTATGGGATCCTTCTCAGAGTTTTGGCTTGGTTGCTTCAGGCTCCACCATTACTAGGTGCGTACAGACTCCCCATTTCTCCTCAGTTCAACACAAACAGCATTTAGGCAAATTCCCCAATGCCTTCTTTTTCTGCCTTTATATCACTTATCTGTTACTAATGCTCCAGGTGTTTCCCTTTTACTAATGCTGAGCATCCCCTCCGTCCCTCCATCACTTGCCTCCCTTCCTCAGCAGCCAGCAGGGCCATGCAAGAGTTCCTAAACTATCCTATTTCAGCTGTCTTTGGGCTTCCCAGTAGATCTGCTCATTTCTGCTCACACTGCAGTGATATTGACTGCATTGCAGACACAAATACTTTGCTCAGGTTCCTTAATTAGCTTCATCTTATTTTAGTTTGCAAAAGCCACGCTCTCTTTTTATTACACAAACTATTTCTTCTTTCTCAACCACTTGTGGTGCCCAGCCAGTTTGCTTCCAAACCAGAGGGCTAAATTTAATTCCCCACTCCCCATTCAGCTTTCTTCATTTACAGTATTTTTTTGGTAATGTTTTTTTTTCCCATTTCTTTTCTTTTCTGGGTTGGGTGTTTGAGTTTTTTCCTTCTTTCCAAGAGGCTGGGCTTCCTTTTTGGTCTATAAGCCCTCCTATTTCCCCCTGCCCCCTGGATGCCTGCCTACCTTTACTCTAAAATGCAGAGGAGGATCCAATACATTTAGTTTGCCAGCTCTTCAAGAGGTATCTAAGGAGGCTGACAGGAGTTTGATGGTCTCTTTTGCAGCCAGTGGCAGCTAATGTGGTCTGAAACCCTCTCTCTCTTTTTTGCCATTCACACACAGTACTTACTCTTCAAGCCTGCTGCTGCTGCCACTGCTTGAAAGGACCTGAAATACCACACAGGGAATTTTGATTTCTTCTGGGGAGCCGGGGAAGAAAAAAAAAGAAAGGAAAACTCATCTGGAGATTGTGAAGAAGACATACAGTAACAGCAAGAAGTGGCAAGCTCTTTCCTTTTCAGACACTGAAAAAGACCTCATTTCTCTGCCAGGTGTATGGGACTTAGATTCTGGAAGCACTGCACTGAACTGTTAAAGGTAATGTATCATACTTTCCTCCCTCCTCTCTTTGGTGTCTTTCCTTAACTTTCATAAGTGCTCTAGAGAAGCAGGCTTTCAGTCATTTCCCTGGTGAGCGACCAGCAGAGAAATGTGAGAAAAGTTGTAAACTGACTGAGACTGAGCTTCTCCACAGTTTCTTTCCTGCAAGCAGCTCTACTGTGAGAGGGGAGCCTGTGCCTGGGCTGCACCCCAGCAGGATTGTCTTCACCAGCATCCCACCCATTACAGGGAGCAAACCTATAGCCAGAGGCAACAGCTGTGTGTCAAGTTTGCTGGTTGGCTTGGGGAAGGGAGAGAAAGCAAGGATGGCTTAAGAGATCCTTTAGCCAGAACCACAAGGCAGGAGAGCAGGGACAGGTTATCCCCGTTCTCCCTCCCAAACAGATCCTCGAACCCATCTTTCTTTGTGATGAATTTCAGCTGCCGCTGGAGCTCAGGTGATGTGTTTGATCCTGCTCCTGAGGTCTGGGGATGGAGGATGCCAACAAAACTGATTTGTTGTGAGTGTCCCAGCCAGCACCGGGGTTTCTTGTGGACATGGCTTTGATCAGTGTCATTGCTCTGCCACAGGGCAGGTAAAGAGTGTCCCCTGAGCTGGAGGAGTGTTAAGCTCTGTAGGGGCTGACAAGTTTGGGAAGAGAAGGAAAAGAGCTGGGATTCTGAAGGGTTTTACACTGCTCCCCTTGCATGAGAATGTCAGAGATCAGAGGCTGGCAGAGTGCTCTGGGTTATTTTCAGTGACCTGCTCCGGGCATTCCTCAGTACCTGCCTGCTTTCCGAATCCATGCATAGATTAAGCATATTTTTAGCATTAGTTTTCAGGGAGCTGAGTTCTTCTCCAGAAATGGATAGAGCAAAAAAAGTTTTAATTTTCAGAATGTCTATCGGAAATTCCTTCTTTTCATTAATTTTCTTCTTTTTAAGTCTTTTCATTTAAGTCTTATGCTCAGTAGCCCTCTGGACACATCAAAAAGTGTACGTTTTTACCTTTCCCTTTTGAGTTGTATAGCCAAAAATTGTCAGTTTGAAAAGATTTCCTTGCTTTCTGAAATAGCTTTGCCAGATGTGGAAAGGGGAAAACATCCCACAACGAAATAGCTGGGAGAGAGGAATTTCTTAGCATTCCTCGCTGCTTTGGTTTTCATCTATAAGTTCCTGGTAAAGGATGTTGTCTGGGCAGAGAGGCCAGTGGTTTGGGGACTGAGTTTGGTGGGTTTTCAGTTTCTGCAAAGGCACTTTTGGAAGCTGAACTATTTCTCTCTTTTCTTTGGTTGTTTGACGTTATATTTTCCTGCTGGCTTCAAGAGACTATCTGCCTGACAGGTCAAAGGGGAGATACTGTCCCTTTCTGAGATGCTTCAAGTTGCTGCCAGAGTGCAGAAAGGGGAGGCATCATCTCCCAGCATCACTGGACAGGACAGAGGCTGAGCTCTTTCTGCAGCCTGAGCAGTCTTTGGGGGAAAGTCCATCTGTTCCACTCGAACTGCTGTTTAATGTTTCCTATAATCACCTCCGTGTACAGTAGCAGGGTTTGACAGCAGCACAGGGGCTGGAGGATGGGTGGGCAAAGAGAGCCCAGAAGATAGGAAATTAAGGATGTGAAAGAGATGGAGGAGAAAATTTACTACAGAAAAGAACATATTAAACAAAATTCAGCAGACTTAACCCTGTCAGAGCAACCAGCAGCTCATCACCATAAAATACTCCCCAGTTAGTGAAGAACATTAGGGTTTTTAGAGGAGATAAGGATGGATGATATCACTTAAAAAACAGAAATGAATTAATTTATTAATCTGTAAATAAAAGAAAAAAAAAACAGATTATTTTTCAGTGCTTTGGTATCACCCAGGGATGTGCATAATGGTTAGGAACCCTGGAACTCCAAAATCACTCCATTATTGGTCTTTTTCCTCCTCTTCCCCCTCCAGGGTAGATCCTCTAAAAACGTAAGTTGCACAGACCCAGTGACTTCACTGCCTTCTCATGCTGCCTTACACCCAGCGGGAACGTGGG
This sequence comes from Serilophus lunatus, assembly GCA_013399895.1. NCBI lineage: Eukaryota > Metazoa > Chordata > Aves > Passeriformes > Eurylaimidae > Serilophus > Serilophus lunatus. The sequence goes on along the minus strand of VXBA01001787.1, from coordinate 549,405 downwards.
CTGGTGGAGGGCCAACTGGTCCCATTTTAAAAATCAACGGGACCTTTCTTAGCTGCCTGAGGCATCTTTTCCATCACCGCCCGGCTCCGTCTCCTTGCTTCCCCCTTTCCCTTGCCAGTGGTGGGACGGCTGCTCTACCACAAGGCAACCTAACCCAAGCTGTTCTCCTCCTCTTGCCCCCCCTCCCCTCCTCGAACCCGCTGCAGCCTCCACGTGTGGAACAAGCCGGGCTGTGTGTGCCGCTCTCAGGCACCTTCCCAGCAGCAGCAACAAAAGCCGTGTTCATAGCGGGTCTGGACCACATAGGGAGCCAGCGCACGACGGCTGCCGAGCAGCCCAGAGCCGGGGCTGTTTAAAGAGTGAAGGAGAGAGAGGGACAGCAAAGAGAGGGAGCTGTTATATATTTAAAAAAAAAAAATACTTGAGCTCAGTGCAACAACGGAAACCTTACAGTTTACTTTTAAAAACTCAGAGCTTCCTTGTGAGCGGGCAGAACAGCCCAGCCTGTGTGTGCGGGGCAGGACTGCGGGCTCTGCTGTGTGCACAAGGGCGGTGTGTGAGCGCTGCCTCCCTCCCCTCCCTCTCAATGGGCTCACAGTATAAATCTAAAGAAGCTTTTTGTTGGCCTGATGAATAGGCAGGGGGTTTTGTCGCGCTACTCGCGCAGCCTTTTTTGAGACTCTTCACACCGAGATTTTTTTTCCTCTGTGTGCCTTTCATTGGACTTACCCTTTTTAAGAAAGATTTCCATGTCTCCCTTGCACGATATTCCCCGTCTCTGGTGATTGCTCTATCCAGACCAGAGAGCAGAAGGGTGGGAAAAGGATGAGAAATACCAGAATCATTCAACTTGGGCACCTCAAGATCCTCCATGTGCTTTAGCTGTTGAGGTGTTAAGTAGCAACCCTACAGACTGCCTTGCTTCCATTTCCTTCCTCTGCTTTACAAGCCCAACCACTGTGCAATCGGCTTGAGTGATCTAATGTTCCCAATGACTTCAGCCGATTAACAGAGGCAGCTGGAGCCGTGTCACTACTGCTCTGACCAAGTAAGGATAAGGAAGATGATGTGACTTAAGCATGCTGGTCACATAGGGAGGTCCAGAAGCCACCAGAACCCCATTCCTGCTGTATAAGCTGCATGGAAGTAGCCCGGGAGCTGGTTTGTCTGTGGGTTTCTGTGGCTCTGGCTGTCCCTGAGGTTGGTTTGGGCAGAAAACTTGTGCTGGAGAGCTGGAGGGCATTTTGGAGGCCACAGAAAGTGATCTGCTGAGAGAAGGGACCAAGCAATGAAAGCAGGGGAATGGAAGACCTCTAACAAGTATAATCCTCTGGGGTTTCACCTTTGTAATTGCTTTTTATGTCACCCAAGGCATGGTAACTCAGTGCAAGCCAGAGGACACCTGGGTCAGTTGAAGTAGAGAGAACTCTGGGAAAGGTCCAAAATTGACACAGGTTAGCAGTCCTACCTCACTGCTCAGTTCCTCCCAGGTTGTCACTGTGTCCTGATTGTGTGGAGGCTTATGATGGAAAGGAGCAGTGATTTCTGGGAAGAACTTGAGTGATGGGATTTCTCAGGAGCCAGGGACCTTCTGATTTCTCGTGGTGTGGAGGATCTGAACCCAGCCTTCTTCCCTGCCCAGCAATGGGTAGGGCAGGTCCTGGAGGAGAGGGACTTGCTTCAGCAGATGCCACATCGCTTAAGGTGAGACAACAGGGCACCTGCAAAAGCAACCATGTCGTATTGTGGAGATAAAGTGATTGACAGGAAATTTTCTCTGGCACAGCAGTGCTCATGATTAGGCCTGAAATGAGTAAAATTGTCTATTAAGCCATGCCAAGTAACCCTAGTGTACATTAACAAGAGAATATGGAATGTAAATACTCATGGTTCAAGGCAGAAGGTAACCACTAAATGCCTTGTGTTAAAACAAAACTTCCGTCTTGGCAATTTATTCCCTCTTTTTTAATGAAGAGAACTTTACTCTGAAGCTGGTAATATAGGTCTTGTCCAAGACAGGATACTGGTCTGAACACTCCATTAGTTTCATCTGGTCTGGCAATTTCCATGTGCCTTTGGCTTCTCCAATGCCCTTGGTTAGCACTGGGCAGAGGACCTGAACATTTATTTATTTATTTATTTATTAAGTAGTGTAGACAACCACTGAATGACAAAAGAAATCATCTGTAATGGCTGCAGGACATACAGATTTGCCTTAATTTGTAAGAAATTTAAATAGGCATAATTTGACATGGAAAAAAATGTAGGGGAAACTAACAAGAAATAACCAAAGAACATCTTCTGCCTGAGGTTAGGGTTAGGGTTGGGGTTAGGGTTGGGGTTAGGGTTAGGGTTAGGGTTAGGGTTAGGGTTAGGGTTAGGAAATCCCCAGGCACTGCAGGATTTGAACAGAGTAGGGGCAGATTCCATAGTTGCTGGCACAAATCTATTGACTTCAGATGATTACCCTGGCTTAGCAGTCCTGTGGTACAACAGCTATAGATCTCAGTGTAATTAACATTACATCATCTGTACCACAGTTTCAAGGTTGAAATAATCATGTAGGTTACATATTGGAAATTACAAGATGGCTTTCATATAAATGATAAACTGTCACTATTACTTTCTCCCAGAAAAATAGTCTCTGTGGTGTTTGGTGCATAAATAATACCCTGTACTTCTATAGTGCTCAGCTTCAAAGTAATACTTCAGTGCTGTACCACAACAAATACCCTCCCATTCTGTAATAACTGGTCTGCAAATGATGTCTTTTCCTCTCTTGTAAATTATACCATGCAGTCACTGCCACTGCTGCTATTACATTCAGACTGGTAAGTAAATAATACTCTTTCCCTACCATTGTATCTGGGGTTTAAATAATACCCTGTCCTCATACAATAGTTGGCATGTAAGTGTCACCCTCATCCTGCCCGGCACTTTGGAGGGCATAGAACATCCTGCTGTTGCAGAACAAATTGCAGCTTTCCTCTCCATAGTATTTGCCCTCTAAATATTACTCTGCTGTTTTGTATAGCACTTACTGTATAAATAATACCCTGCTTCCTTTTAGTAATTGATATGTAAGTGATCCCATCAGGCTGCAGGGTTCTTACTCTGCTGATACTGACTACTGCACCAGCACTAGATGACACAGTGGGGCTGTGCAGAGAGGAACACTGGGCTCCCAGCTCAGCCCTTTGCCACTCTTACTTGGGCCTTCTCTCAAAAACAGGATGGACAGCAGCCACAGAGATAATGCTACCCTGCAACCACCACAAAAGGGGAAAAGAGTCACCTCTTTGCTTAGCTAGCAACCTCATGGGATCATGACCCTTCCTGGTGTCCTTCAAGATCATGAGCCACTTTTCCAGAGACAGGACAAGATCCTTGCCCATTCATAATTCCCAGATTACCTCCAATTTGTCTCCTAGAAAAACCATCCTCGATCAGAAAGGTCACCTGCCAGTCCTGTTGTATGGTTTTCTGCCTGTTATGGGAGACATAACATTATTCCTGCTGCTGAATAATTTCGTATTTAGCAAAGGACAGAAGGGTCTTCAGTGCTCTTAGCATTCAGCTCAGAATCTGTCCAGTATTTTGAAGTGCTGCAGACCAACCCCCAGCATACTCTTGGGCATTTGTGCAGTGCTGTACCCTTTTCATCTGTAAAATCATTCCCATATCCACGCAGCCATAGGAACATGCACCTTCCTTCGAACCATTTAGTACACAAATGCTGGTTTTGGCCATTCTGGCCATTCTTTTGGTGTATCCAGATAGGCTTGTGAGCTACAAGCATGAAGATCTCTTGGATGAGCTGGCCTTTGCTGGATATCATGCTTATTTTTTTCCTGCTTTTAAATCTGCATAGACCACCTCACTTCTGCTGTTGTTTTGGTTATTTTCATACAATGTCACTGCCCTTCTACTTGAATAGGAGCATCAAAACAACATAAATCCATGTACTTCATGAATATTGTCCTCTCCTCCCCCTGTGTCCTCCATGGCAGCTCATCTGTCCACGTGTTGTTGGAGAAAGGGTGTTTTGTTAACTTCTGAATCAGACTAGAAGCAAAGACAAGAAGGTTGGGTTTGTTTGTCCTTGAAATGGAAAGCTCTTTCCAACACTGCAGTCTCAGGTTAATGCTGAAGCTTTACTCATGTCTCCATTATGTGTGTTGGTGAAAGTGAAGATAAATACATTGGCTGGCACCTTCGACCCTGGCACAGCTTATTTCCAATTTCTTCTATCCTCTGACTGGATTGGTCTCTGTTGTGCAAATGCAAATGCAGCTGATTGCTTTTCTGTAGATCTTTGTGCAGTATGTCACCCATCAGAGGTGTCTCTCTCTTCTATGCTATTGGGTGTAATTAATCAATAATATTTCTAAATTGGTTGGATATGGTCAGATAGCTGATTGGATTTATCTCCCTTATAAAATTAGTCCTTTTCTGGAAGTTGCTTTAGGGACTAAAAACCTGTTTTGCAGCAGAGTGTCCAAAGAGAGAGAGAAGAAGTTCTGCAAATTCCATTAGGTGTCTTGCTCATCCATTTGCATCTTTAAGTTCTGAAATACTAAATATAATTTGGCAGACCATCAAAGTTTTACTGCACGACTTTGACATTCCCAGAAATCTCACGGAATCTCACAAGAGAGCATTGTATCCTCTGATATTGTGTCAAAACTTGTACTCAAGATCTTCGAAAGCTCAGTTTAGAAGCCATCTGCTACCTTTGTTAATGACCAGTGGGGCAGGTTTTTCCTGATCTCCCAAATACTTTCTTATATTTTTCATTCCATTTTGTGACATCCCTACAGTGGGAAGGCGATTTCTCTGAGTTGTGCTCAGAACAACCCAGGGCTCACAGCCTAAGGGGAGAGAGTGTCCAACATGGCTTTTGAGCATCCCCAGTACCTCCCAGAGGGGATTGAGAGGCCCCAGACATTGGCTGGACAAGCCTGGGGTCTGCATGGATCAAACTTTGAGAGACAAAATTATATCACTGTAGACTCTCACCTTCCCAATATACTTCCATTAAAAATCATTAACTTCAGGCATAACTTACTCAACCATGTTCGCAGAAATGCTCATCCTAAATGTTAGAGAATGTTTTTGTTTTGAACACTCACCTGTCAACTGGTTTTCCTGAACATTGCTCCAGTTGGGTGGTTAATTTAAATTGTGGATCTATGTCCACTAATGCTGTGATGGCTCTCTGGTTGCATATATGGAAATTTACAGTCTGCTCTGTGACAGAGCCCAAACGTTATGTATGATTAGATCCAGTTCTCACACTGTGTGCAAAAGCCACACAGGATTTTCCTTGCTGTATTGTATTAAGGAATTAGTTCATCTTCTGTCTGAAAGCAGAGTGATCTGTACAAACTTGTGGGGATTTACACATCCTTTTGAAGGCTTTTCTTGCTGTCTTTTCAGGACCTGCAAACAGTTACCTGTCTAGACTAGGTTTTAATAGCAGAACTTGGGCTTAATATTCCCAACCTCAGACATAAATGCCATCTTTACTGCTGATTCCAGTGGTAACTGAATCAAACCACCAGATAATTTACCTGCCCATCTTACTGGAAGAATGACAAAATAGTTTGGTTAAAATAGATTGTGATCGTTACTGGCCTTTGAATTGGTCTTTTATGCCAACAGTATAAAACATTTTACTTTTATACTGTTTCCCTTGCTATCATTGCATGTTTGAGTCAATATATCAGCATAACATGATCCAGGATCCATTTTAAAGTTCATATCTCTTTCATCAATGCTGGACCACATTTGCAGGTTTAAACACTTTGCTAGGCAGTTATTTTACCTACAAAGGGATCTGTGTTGGTGCTTTTCTGTTCCTGTGAGCACTGTTGGTTTTAAGCTGTTCCACATATCTCTGGAAAAACAACATTTTCTGTTGCCTTTACAGAACACCAAACACTGGACAATGCTTTGGCACTCTCCCTCAACCACATCTCATACACAGGAATTTATTTACCTCTCAAAAAACTTGGTATTCCCATCTAATTGCTGTTTTGGTTTCCTCCATACCTCACTTTCTCTTTTTGAAGGTATGACATATGGACTTTCCTTAGCAAACTGTAGATTCGTGCTTAGCAGCTGTGGCTCTCCAAATGTCTGTGGCTTATGTTAAGGTTAAATTTCATTCCCTTCATAGTTTATGGCTCACAGAACAATTTTATATTTCATGTAGGAGCCTTGCTGTCATTCAGGATTCCCATGGTGTCCCCACATTTACATTTGTGCTCTCTAGGTTTGGCCAGCAGCACACTTTCTAGATTGCCAGATCTTGAAGGCAGAGACTGTTGTCTGCCTGTGCTGGGGTAATTCAGTGAGGCCCTGAGATCTGAGCTGTAATGAAAGAATTATTGATATTCATTCATTGATCCTAGACTGAAACTCATTTTGGAGAGGTTAATTGTCTTTGTCTTGCTCTCTCTTTCAATGTCACATCCACACAGTTGCCTCCTAAGTAATACCATACCTAAGCCCATTTATAAAATCACGTGTCTGCAGAGAGAAGGCTCTAGAGTAATATGCATTCAGGTCAAAGAGTTTGGCTGCATTTCAAGTGCAGTGTCTCTATTCTTCTGGGTAGATTCACCATGTGTTTGAAGGGAACAATCTCTCAGTGTGGCCAGAGTTTTGAGGAGACACTGAGCCCTCCTTCAGAAAAAAGGAAAAGGCTGTGATTGAGTTTTGGACTGAACAATGGGTCTTATATGATTAAAAATGTATCCTTTTACCTGTGTTACATTTTTTCAGAGCGTGTTTGAAGGATTTTTCTAGAAAAGTTTTGGACTGAGCCAAAAGTGAAATCTCAAGATAGGGAAGTGAAACTCTTCTGCTAATTATCCTCTCTCCTATGCTGAAGGTTACCATTATCTTTCCTTCAGGGTGAATGAATACATCACACAGAGAATGATATCTACCTTCATGAAGGGCCAATGGCTGGAAAAAGACAATTTCTTAGGCATCTTTTCCATCATCTTGTTTCTTTCCTTCCAGCTCCCTGCCAGTCTCATAAAGTAGGACATAAGGCTTTTGAGGCCTCTGATGGATGATCCTTCTCTGTGACAAGTTTCTTTGGCTGTGAACTGTTCTGTCGTTATCTTCTTTCTTGTGTTCTGTTTTCTGCTGTACAATTTGGGCTGGTTCTAAAGTACCTCTAGAAAAAAAAAAAAAAAAAAAAAAAAAACAGAAAGATTTATTTTCTGCCTGGAATCCCCAGTGGTTTCTTCCCAAGAGGAAAAGAACAGGCTGAACCAAAGGAAGGAATTACTGTTTGGACAAAGTGACTTGACAAGTGAATAGGAGCAGTGGATGAGTGTCCATGCCCAATGCAACTGCCCATAGCAAGGAGAGGTAAGCATCCCTCATTTTTCCATACATGGTGAAATCCCCTTGGAATGACAGGACAGTGCAGGTGACTATTCTTTGAGGTAGCTCTATCTCCCAAAAGGAAGGGAGCAATATTAAATTAAACCAAGCACTTATTGACTGAGCCAGTTAAATTAAATTAAATACACACTGTGTGCCCTGGTTAAGAGGGAAGAGACACACCAAAATGTTCTCCTGATACATGAATGGTTTGAGCACAAAAAAAGGGAAGGAACTGTACAGGAATATAGAACTACGAAGATGCTCAGAGGACTGAAGCACCTCTGCTCTGAGAACTGCCTGACAGTGGGGGTTGTTCAGCCTGGAGAAGAGGAGGCTCCAGAGACACCTTAGAGCACCTTCCAGTACCTAAAGGTGGTGCTAGTACAAGAGAGATTTTTGACAAGTGCCTGGAGTGATGGAATAAGAGTGAATGGCCTCAAACTGAAAGAGGGCAGGTTTAAATTAGATATTAGGGAGAAATTCTTTCCTGTAAGGGTGTTGAGACACCAATACACGCTGTCCAGAGAAGATGTGAATGCCTCATTTCTGCAGGTGTTCAAGGCCAGATTGTATGGGGCCTTGAGCAATCTGGTCTAGTGGAAGGTGTCCTGTTCCATGACAGAAGGATTGACAATAAATGATCTTTAACATCCTCTCCAACCCAAACCATTCCATGATTCTATGACTACCAGGTGCCATGAGATGGCAATGGCTGGGGGAGTGACTGGGTTGAATATAAAGGGAAAACATGAAAGAAGAGATTATCTGGTGAGAATTTAACAGGGCCTTAAACCATCCAAACGCTTAAAGGAAAGCCCCTGGTTTGTACAGCCAGGCAGCAGCCAAGGACACTGTCCCTGCTCGGCACCCACTGGCTGCTTGGCTCAGCCACTGAAGGGAGGCAAAGGGGAATGCATTGTCCATGGTGCACATAATCTTTCACAACTGCTAAAACTGTCAAGAGGGAGACAAAGTGGTCTGGGAGAGCTGGTCAAGGAGGAAATGAGAGGAGACAGCAAACCATTCTCCTGCTGTCATGCATGAGGCAGTTTCACAGGGTGCAATGCCCAGCCATTGATTAAGTTTTCCTAGAACCAGAAATGTGAGTGAAAAGCTGCTTCTCTTCCTTAATCCTTCCTGTACCATTCAGACTACTAGAGAAGTACAAGCTGGCATGGCTGTTTTGTGCTCAATTTAGTTGTCAGAGGTTTGCTGGCAGAGGAAATGGAGAAGTAGGAGAGTCTTGCTCAACACAGCCAAAGCAGCAAAACCCTCATTTATAGTCTGAATGTCAAGCTTGTGGTCTCTTTATACTGTATGCCCTCTCCATAAAATGCAAGGCAAAGTGAGCCCAGTGCCTCCACAACTGAGGCTCATAGTATCAGTCCTAGACAGCAGACAACTTTGATTAAAACCCACTCCAATGCTTTGGTAAAGACCCTTCTTCTGACACCAGAGTGCATGAGATCCTTCAGCAACAGTAGCAAAACCTACATTTGCATTGTTGTTGAGGGTTCATGTTGCTGCCAGAAAAAATACCTGAAGTCCTACTGAGTAGATACTAAGAGGAAAAGCTCTTTTTCTCCTAAAAGACTCCCCCTCCTTTGTCTTTGCACAAAGAGGGTGTGTGAACATTTGATATGCATGTGTATTTCTAAGGCATCACAAATAATTTGAGTACCCGGAATCAGGAGACAATAGCAATCCCTTGCTTCTACACTGAAAATACCATTGACCTGCTCAGTAGAAAAAGGTGGTTCTCCATCTTCTGAGGTTATCAAGAAAAAATATATGTCAAGAAATTGGTAGACTTCAAATCTTGTAGATTATTTATGACAAGTGCTAACAGTCACATGGACCACTGGCGCTACCACCTGAACAGCACATGGCAGGATGTCTTCGCCCTTTCCAGCCAGTAACCAGAAAACCCCATGTCATTTGCCCTTTTGTCTTCCAGGTCATCCCAAAGGGAGGATCAATTTGAGATTCCACCTTCTTAGCAAAACTAAACTGTTCATGTCTTGAATTTATGAGACAGGAAATCTACTTGGGAGAAAAGCTGGGGCTGAAACTGCCTCATTTAAGTAAATCTAAGAGAGTGTTTACACAATGTCTGGAATTAATGCAGAGAAAACTTTCAGGTGCCAACTTAAAAAGGGAAAATGGGGAGCAAAAAGAGGCAGATACTGAGACTGTGATGAAGCTGGAAGCTCTTCCTCCAGGTTGGATGAAAGGTTGCTTTTACTGCTGTTAAGCATCACCAGTATTCTGTACTCACTAAGGCACAGACCAGATACGATGTGACTGCTCACCTATCTCTTTTGTGTCCAAGCTGTGACAGTATGAGCTTTAATATTACCACTTCTGTGTATTCCCAGCATGGACAGCCTCACCAAAGATCGTGGTGGAGCTTGATACATGTAGCCCATCAGTAGAAAGTGTCCTTAGCAAGAGATTGCTGAAGCCTTGGTGTCTTTTAAGAGGTATCCATTCACGTGAAGGGATTCTAATGCAAGTCGAGGCTGTGCACAGTGTTAACATATGACTGATACCAACCAGAAATGGGGTCACACGACATGTCATACAGCACATGGTCTTGTGGCTCTTACCTTCAATCTCCTGAATATGTTGTCATTCCAAGCCACTGCAAAGTTTTCTGTCTGCCTGGAGCATAGCAAAAGAAAAAAACTTTACTGTTGTGAAACCGGCAGAGTCCAGCTCCGTGATGCCTCTCCCACTCCCACTCAGTGCTCTTTTAGGTGAATTTCCACATCCCATTTCTTAAGAGCACATAGGAGCATCCAAGGTGATTTGAGGTAGCAAAGTATAAACAATTATCAATTGGGAGCAGTAACTAGCAAAGTCAGTGAAGACTTAGGTCTTAGTGCCCATAGATTCTGTATTAAAACATGGTTTCAAAGACTTCATTGATTTCTGGAAAACCATCTTTCTGAAGGGCTGAGCTGGGTCAGAGCAGAAGGGTTGTCCATGAATTCTTAACCCTAACTCTAATTCTTCCAATCCAAACCTTTCTGTGTTTCAATGAAATCTTCTGCCAGTGTTCAGGCACTGGAGAAATTTGCTTTTCTGCAGTCACATACACATCTTGCTCTACAGCTGCCGTTTTCACACCTCACATCCAGAGAGGATCTGGTTTCTTTTCTTCTGTGTTTTTGTATTTTTCTTTCCTCTGTCTAGGGAGCTTAACTTAAGGCTGACAGCAGCTCCAGAAACCAAGTGTATAGGGTATAAGGAGACTTTATGAAGTGCATAATCGCCCATCAACCTCTAAAAGGTGTCTAACAGTGCTCCAAACTGCCTTGCCAGCTGACAGAAATGGCTGAACACCTCTTTAAAGATTCTCAGCTGAGACACCTATTTCATAAGGAGATGAATTGCTCTTTAGAAGTTTCTGTTTCTCCTCTTGGATTAGAGAGGATTTTGAGTGTGAGCTTCAGCCAGTCTCAAGGGCTCATTGTTTCCTCAAACTTGGAGGCTGCAGGGGCTGTTAGAGTGTGGTCTGGCTTTCCATATCGAGCAGGCATTCAGAGCTATGGCAGCCCAGGGCTTGCTGCTGATCCCACACCTTGCATGAAAGGTTCCAGCAGTCATCTGCTTGCCATAATGGATATTTTACAACTTCTCTGTCCTTGAAAGATAGAAAAATTACTGGGAGTTGTATTGCCAGTGGCAGATAGTTCTGGTTTCTCTACAGGAGAGCGAGTTTTGGGGTGGCTGGTTCTGGAGCCTATGTGTTTAGCTTGCTGCTGAAGTCAGTGGAGAAATAATGTAAAACCAATGTAAATCAGGGGAAGATGAGAGCTGTTCTGTGGCAGATATCAGAAAAGGGATAAATTCTTATAAAACTTTTTGTGTTCAGTAGAATGTTTGTTCCTGAGCATATGTCTGAGCTTGGCTCACTAACTGAACCTAGCACAGGACTGTTAAGGCTTTGATAAGGTTTTCATGCTTATTGAAAGCATGACCACACATCCCTGAGTATTTTGCCTTTTCCTATAGTATGTGTACAATATAATGCCTCGGTGGTATCAGTTTACCATCTCCAGTAGCATCTAGACAGCCAATCCTGGAGGGCTGTCAGTGTGTGGAGGACCACATCCCTCACCGACAAAATGTCTGAGCAGTTTTTGCCATGTGTCTTTCTGAATGGGGAAAAAAAGTACTTTATTGTTGCTGGGATGGTTTCAGAAACAGAGCAGGCGGGAGCAGCATCCAAACTTTTCTGTACATAAAAACCTTACTCTCAGAATGGTTTGGAAGCCAGATAGAATGGAATATTTTTTTATTTTTTTTTTTTCAGCTGAAAAAACATGAAAAATCATAGGACTGCATTTATTGCCATATTTCTGTTCCAAAGTTTGCCTTATTTTAAAAAAGAAGAAATAAAACTGGTTTTGCCCACCCCACAGACTTTTTTCCCCCTATCCTTCCCCCCCATTTCCTGGACCAGGCTGAGATCTTTAACAGAGAAACAGTCAGTCCTGCACAGAGACTGGGAACACACAGAGGGACAATAAAGTGTTTGTTTATAGTGATCACAAGGGAGCAGTCTGTCGTTTTACACAGGAGAGGAGAAAACAGTTTGACTCTGAAGCCCAGAAAAGAATGGGACAAGCTGCCTAAACATACCTGAGAACTCTCCTTGGTCTCAAGTGCTGTTGTCTGAAAATAGTAGTGCTACGACTGGACAGAGGTGACCACATGTCTTAGAGAAACCAAAGTCCATTCCCTATTGAGAATGGGAATAAACTTGGGGATGGAAAACAAGTTGAAGAGAGAAAATCCAAGGCCAAATTACTAGAGCTGGACTTAACTCCTGTTCAGGAACCTCTTTATATCTGTAATTTTAAAGGAAATATTGTCTTTGGAAATACCTTTATGCCTAGCAATATCTGCAAGGTAATAAGTGACATTTTATTAGCTGCCAGGAACAATATGTAAGTACATTAAAAGCTTTCCAAAACTGAGAAAGAAGGAAGCTTAAAATGTCCCATCCGCCCCCATTAAAAAAAAAAAAAAAAAAAGACAACTCTGAGACTAAGGGTAGTGACAATAAATTTAATTGCAACAAGGGTGGTTAACATGGTCTGGAGCAAGCAAAGGCCACAGGAGAGACTTCAGAGTGGACTCAAAATAGACTAGGACAGAAAATGCTTTTCAGCAAGCAAATCATTTAGGCTGTGCTGCAAACAGGCCATCTGGCTGTTCTCCACTGTACAGTCTGACTTGGTTGAGCTTTCACTATAGTGACTTTTCCTCTTCTTGCTCCCTCCACATTCTTCAGCCATTTGAAAACACAGGGACACAGTTGGAAGAGCAAGGGATTAAACCTGTCTGCACATAGGTACACGCTTCTCTCCACACAGGTACACGCTTCTCTCCACACTCACATTCTCAAATAAACATATTTATATGCAGCAAATTTAGGACACTGCACACAACTTGATACAGAAGCACAGCCAGAGGTGTAAAATAAAGTGGCAATGACCTTTGTGAAAGGAACGGTTGTTCTCTGGGGTCAGGAGCTCCTGAGCAATTCCCACCTTTGTCCTTTTCAGAAAGGCAAGAGCTTTTCCTGAATCCTTCCTGCCCAGGATGAATTCGAGAGGGCCTTATTTCTGTCCTGGGCACTGGTTAGAGAAGGCAGGATGGCTGGAATTTTTGTGTCAGTTTAGTTGGCTTCTTTTTCCTCCAAACTGCTTGGTACCCCATACAGAGACAGTCATCGTGATGCAGAGACACAGCTGTGATCTTGTGTAACTTGTCCTGCCTCCTTCTCTCTTCTCATCACAAAAGCTGCCTGCTCCAGCTGCTCTCCCAGAAAGTGCAAATGGAGTTTTGCAGGAAAGAAATCTGCAGGGGTGGAAGGTGTTTTTGTAGCATGGACGTCGCAGAAAGCACAGTGTGATCATTGCTGCTTCTTTGTAGGGCTCTGTGCTGCAGGAATTAGCCCCTCACGGTGCTTCCTGCTAGAGCTTGGACAAACCTCTCTTAGTGATCATTCCAGGAGTGTGTGCAGAACAACTGCTCTTAAATGTGACTTTTTTCTTCTACAAGATAAGGATCCTGCAACTGAATTGGAGTTTGCCAGCAATGACCTGGTAGTCCTGTGTGTTCAGGAGCTCACCTTTTTCTAGTAGTCAGAATACCTCAATGATTTAAAAAAAAAAAAAAAAATCTAGTCAAATTAGGTTATCTCCAGAGGCCTGTGTTGTTTATGGCATGTGTGGGAGAGGCAGTGACTGTATACCCAGTTTTTTTCTCAGATCCACCTTTCTCTTTAGCCATTCAGCTAAGCTGGGAGTCAATCAGTAAGATGCTGGACAGGGGACATTCCTGCTACTGATTAGCCTGCTTCAGGTTTTATTCTCTCTTTACTCAGTCATGCAGCTCAGACACTTACTTATCCTTGGGAACTTTTCCTCTGTGCCAGATCCCATCTCAGAAAGCACACAGAGTTTCTCCCATGTGTTGAACTGTACCCTCCTGCTCCTTGGGCACAGCTCGCTCAGTCTGAAACCCACACCTCTGTCAGGACATCATTCACACTTGAGCTAATCACTCTCCACTGCTTTGACAGTCAGTGGAGAGGAATCATCAGGTTTGAGGTGTTTGCTATATAATCTGTTTAGATGCTTCTTTAGAATGAGAGGAACAATCTTCCTAGTTCCCTTGTCTAGACAGACCAGGTCTACATCATCTGTGCCCTCCACGTCTGCTCAGGCAGACCTCTCTCTTTACTTACTTGCTTCCAGAACTGCTTCTTCAAGCAGCTGTTTCCTCATTAACATGTTCTTGAACATCCCACTAGAGACAACACAGAGACGTATTGCAGCATGGAACCACTGCTGTAACAACAGGACGTTAATCAAAGGCATTCCCTGTATAGTGAGTCCCAACCAGAGCTGCATGCAGACTCAGGGTTGGACCTCTTTGGCATGCTTAAAGGGAATGAAAAATGAAGATCAACATTGCAAACAGCACCCTGAGGAGTAGGTTGGGTTTCTTACTGGCAGGGACTCAACACTTTCGCAGAATACACCCAAAACATTGTTGTTGCGATTTGTGTAACCACTGCTCACAAGGAAAATCCATTTCCTTTGGGCTTCTGTGGGATAAGAGGAGATTGGGATATTTTCTCCATAGCGAAACCAAACTGCAAAGATACTACTGGTCCCAGCTGATATCATATGAGGCTGTTTTACGTTGTGGATAATCAATAAAAGGCTTGAATAAGACAAGGAGTGCATGAGCTTGTCTTATCTTTTGGGACAAAGTGAATTTCTTCTGTTTAGGGCATTTTGTTCTGTGACATCTAACTGATGGACAGATGAACCTACTCTCCTTCTACCCACTGCCAGTGTACAGAGAAATAACAATTTTGTGGGACTCAGAACAATACCAGTTTGCTGTAGGCATGGACCCCAAAAGTCTTCTCTGTCAGCCAGCTCCCGGAACATTTAAACACTTCTGTCTCCCTGCTCTAGGATGTTTCTATTCTTTAGTAGGTAAATCAGGTCTAAAGCTGCCTGCCTTTTTTGACTAAGCATATCTCATGACACTCAGGGCTATTCAGCTTACTTGGATTCTGGCAAAATGCAATTTACTTGAAAAGTACCTGATCTAAGGAGCCTGGAGAAGTAAGAGCTTTTATTTAATGCTCAGGCATGTATCATGACTAAAGAATTAGTGATGGCTAGCAAAGTGTTCTCTACCTGAATCCTTCTGCCCTGAAGTGTCCACCCTGCTTCCAGGGCTCACACAATCTTTACTTTCCTATTTCTCCTTTTATCCAGAGGATGAAAATGGAGGATACACACTGGAATGGCAGCTATGGGTTGGTGGAAGCAGAAATAAGCTGAGCCCACCCCACAGCTTCATTCCAGGGAGACTAGTCCCTATTCAGTGTTAGGCTGATCCTTAGTGAAACCAGTGACCTATTCTAGGAGGGATCTGGATGTGCAGCCCCACAGTTGTTTGTTCTGTAGGAAGCATTCCTCAAACTAAACAAGGATATGCCTAGAGCCAGGCAAGATGAATAATACAAAAGCAGAGACTGAAATATAAATAAATTCGTATTCACTAATTTTAATGTCAGAAGGGACTGTTCCAGACTGATATGTGAATGTGAGCCCATTACACTTTACCCAGTAAGCTCTGTAGTGAGCCCTGTAACTTGCATTTGCCCAAGCCATATCTTCCAAAGAAGCATTCAAGTCTGAATTTGAAGCTACTGAGAAATAGAAACTCTGTTGCTGCTCTTGGTAGCAGTTCTAGTGATCAATCACCCACTGTGTAAAATGTGGGCTTTATTTCCCATTTGAGTTTACTCGGCATATGCATCCCAACTATTAGTTCTGGTGATGACTTTCCTTAGCTTAAAGAGCCCTTCAGCACCAGCAGCTTCTGCTTGAAACAAATCTGTGCACTGTTGTCAACTTCTCAGTCTTCGTTTTTGTTACAATAATTAGGTTCTGACTTCCCAGTCTCCTCTCATAAAGCATTCCCTCCAGCCCTCAGATCCTTGCTAGTGGATATTTCTGCACCACCTTTTTCTGATATCCTCATTACAGCCCAGAGGTGTGCATGGCATTCCCGTTGTTTACCACTAATGCACAGACAGGAATTCCTGTTTGGTTTAATGTTGGATAGTAACAGTAGCTCGCCTGAGTGACTGCTTTCTAGGACACAACATCTTATTGTCAGGCACCCTCTGCATCTCTTGTATAATTTTATATTTGATTCTATTAAAGTACAATCTTTTTGTAAACACATTGGATCTAATATTGACCCCTTTAGATGCCCACTACAAATATTTCCTTCAGCGTTCATGTTCCTCAGATGGATCCTGTTAGAGACTCACAGCCTGGCTTCTGCTAAGGAGTTTTAATGAAGGTACTACTGACATCACACATCTCCATATCATGGAACTCTGTGAAAATCAAACTTTATCAAAATCTAATTACACTGTGTTGCAACCATGCAGGCAGCTTTATCAGACAAGCTTAGAATAATACTAAATACTAAAATCAAGTCCGGAAGCAACTGTTTTATATACAATTGTCTTGCCTAAGACTAATATTACCTCTATTCTTCAGTGCTCAATAAATTGAAGTCTGCATCAGATTTTCCATTATTTTGCCTGTAATTTACGTCAATCAAACTAGCATGTAGTTATGATGCTCATCATTGTGTATCTTGGCTGACTATTGGCACAGCGCTTCTGCACTCGAGACCTGCCCCAGTGCTCCAACACAGATTATAAATGAACATTAGTGGGCCAGCAACTTACTCAGCCAGCTCTGTAAAGACTCTTGGGTATGGCTGTTTAGCCACACTGATTTCAGACTGTTTATCCACAGCAGATGGTGTTTACAATTCTCCTGGCTTACTGAGGACAGAAGGCACTTCCTTGCCCCTCCACAACCCATCCTAAAGGCAAGAGCCCCTGCCATTGTCCCATTACTGACTGCCAAACACTTTGACCTCCTCTGCCACAGGACAGTTGACTTAGTAGTGGCCATCATTAGCCATGATTCGAGGGAAATGGAAGTCAACTGTCATGCTGCAGAAGAGGTTTGTAATACATGGGTTATTATGCAGCTATCACTCCTAAACAGAGAGATCCCTAAATATATGTACAACTCCACAAGTTCTCCCTGAGGTTAGCACTTACCTGAAATTTTATTCCCAAACCCAGAAGAAAGTGGGATGTGTCCTTTTCATCTTGTTCAGTCCTGCAAACTGAAGTCTCCACAATTCTCTGCCAATGTGTTCTGTCCCTGTTCTCTCCTATTTTCTGCCAATATAGCTGTCTCTATTCACTAAAGATAAGATTTTGTGATGTGTTGGATTGAAATGAATGAGTGCATTGAGGTCAATTTTTTGATAAGTGAAAGGCTAATGCTGGATTGTACATGATGTGGTTTATTTTTCACCTTTTCTTTTGCCAGTGAGGATATTTAACAATCTACAAAGTGGATAGGCACATACTCAGAATGTTCCCTGTCAGCTGAAATCAGTCAGTTGGAATCTTTCTAGATCTCAGGAGTTAAACAGCCAATATTTGGACAGGTGATGTCAAAGGAAGCACCAGTGATTCAGTAGGTGTGGTCCTTTCTTCTGATTCTGAGCTGAAATGTGATGCCAAACGATGCTGGTTCACCAGAGGACATGGTTTTAGTTTGAAGTATTGAAACCAACTTGAGTCTTTGTGATGATTTAATATGACATGATATTATACTGTATGATAATCTAGTTAGGATTAATTTAGTTGGCCTGCCTTCTGTCACTTAATGTCAGCAGGATGCTCCTTTCTTTTCCTAAAGCTTTCAGAAGAACCAAGTTGCTCTGACTAATTGATGGATCCCAACAGGATATTTTTAGGCTAGATTTAAGATCCTCAGAATTGTATTCTGTAGATTTCTTCTACTAGTTAAGGATCCATTTGCAGTTAAGGCTATGTATGCTCTCAGTGCAAGAATGTTGGACCAAAGTGTTGTAACCTTTGGCTCCTCTGCCATGTAGCCAGTAAATTTCCCTTCAGAGCATTTTGAGGAATACAAAAGGCTCCCAGCCACCTGGTCTGAGAGCCAGTGCTGGCTCGGGTGAGGATGCCCAATGAGGGCCAATTCCTGTCCTGAGGAGGCTTAGTGGACATGATGGACTTTCTTGAGTAAACACGTGATAAGTGTGAAGACCTGTTGTAAAATTGTCTTTCTGCTCCACAGGTAAGATTGAATCACAAGTAAGAGAGTGGGAAAGCAATATAATAAGGGATGAATAATAACACTTTTGTCTGTTGTACATAATAGAGCATCTTACTTATTTGTCTCACTGACTTATTTACTGAAGCAAAAGGCACTTTGGAAAAGCATCCTTCCCAGGGGCTGGCTTCCACTGCCAGTAGGAGCTTAAGGGACAGCTGAAAGCACTTGGGTCCCTGGGGACATACACAAATCCTTTCTCCCTGTGTTCTTTCTTGCAGGTAAACTATGACCACTTTACTATTAGTGTTTGTGTGTTTGCAAGTCATCACTGCAGCCGACTCTGTGGAGCTCTCAGGTACGTGTGCAGGGTATGGGAAAGTGGGACTGAGTTCTGTGCTGCACTCTGGTCCTACCCTCAAGCATGGGCAGCCCCCAGAAATAAGTGTACTCAAAATCTGCTCTGTACATATATGAGGCTCCTCTGTTTTGATGGCTGCTATGCCACAGCTTCTCACTTTGGGAGTCAGGGAGATAGCTGCAGTCAAAGGTAGATTTATGGGGAAACGAAGTGAATGTCAGCATTCTCCTTTTTAAACACTGTCAGGTGTGATCTTATAGCGTGGGCAGCAGCTATGCTGCAGAAGAGCCCTTTACTTTCTTCATTCCCACATCCAGCATGGATCCAAATCCCAAAAGCAACCATGGTTGTGATAACTTCCCTTTCTAGACAAGACCAAAAAGATTATGTCTGAATATGTGAGTACAGGATTGCACAGCAGATATAGGCACTGGATATTTTGAAAAAAATTATTGTTAATGTAACCATTGTTTTGTTTTGGAACTGGCAGACAGCAGTGATGGCCTGGAAGTCAAGATACCTGAGCAGTCTCCCCTGCGTGTTATCCTGGGAAGCTCCCTGAACATTCCCTGTTACTTTAACATCCCAGAGGAACAGGACACCAGTGTTATGCTGACTCCACGGATCAAATGGAGCAAACTCTCAAATGGGACTGAAGTTGTCTTGCTAGTGGCCACCGGTGGGAAAATCCGGCTCAACTCTGAGTACAGGGAGGTGATCTCTTTGCCCAACTACCCCGCCATCCCCACCGATGCCACTCTGGAGATCAAGGCACTGAGATCCAACCACACTGGGATTTATCGCTGTGAAGTGATGTACGGGATTGAGGACAGACAGGACACAATAGAGGTCCTAGTGAAAGGTGAGATCCTGCCCTTGCTCTTTGCCCTCAAGATCTTGCTGTCTGGTCTGGGCAGAAGGGAGGAAGAAGTACATGGGCAGAGGAGGTTCAGTCCTCCCCATATGCATAAACCCTTTCTATCAAGTCACAGATAAGGTGATGGGTGGGTTAGCAGAAGCTACAGGCCAGGCATTTATTTTAGCAGGCTAGGACCAGACTAAACAAACCAGTAAAATGACTCATGGCAGAATATATGGCAAAAAAATTACTCTTTTGGCAGAAGGTAAGTTTCAGAAACGGCAAGATGACATCCTTGGCAGGAGGTGGTACTGGATATGCTGGGCTTTTGCTTGGACAGCTGAAGCTGGAAAAGGGCCACTATCAGACTTCTAATTTTTTCCAAACATTTTAGGAGATGGGATGCCCTCAGCTGGAGAACTGGGCTGTTCTGGAAAAGCTTTCATGTCCATCTTGCAAAGCCTATCCTAGTAATGGATAAAGTGACAAAGGTTTTGCACAATCCTTGTCTTTTTTTGTGATTTTTGCTTTCTGTATAACACAGGGAGACAGCTTCCACTGCAGAACTATACAGGATGAGGTTTATTTTTGGCTTTTAATTGTGCCTTCTTTGAAGGAAAAGATTTGGTGATGTGAGTGATGGCCATTGTCTTTTCCAGGCATTGTATTCCACTACAGAGCAATCTCCACAAGGTACACCTTGAACTTTGAGAAGGCAAAGCAGGCCTGTATCCAGAACAGTGCTGTTATTGCTACTCCAGAGCAGCTGCAGGCTGCCTATGAGGATGGGTACGAGCAGTGTGATGCTGGCTGGCTGGCTGATCAGACTGTCAGGTAAGGAGCCATGGAGGGGAAAGGAAAGCCACAGGATTGTTAGGGAAGGGCGTCTGTAATGAAGCCACTGACTGAAAATGGTTGCTAAATAGCAGTTTTAACTGCTGTTGTGCAGAAGGTGGTGTGGATTGCAAGTCATTCTCTGCCAGGAGGGAATCTATAGAAGGAAATGACCCTTGTCCTCCTCTGCTGGCAGTGACAACTGAATGGCCAGTGGCTTAATCCTGATCTTTCATCTTCCCTGAGCAAAGCCAGTGCTGTACCAAGATGCATAAGTGTGGCTCAGCCATACTAAGCTGTGCATCCCCCACTGGGAAGGCACCTTGTCCTGATGCCTTTGGTCAGTACTCCAAAGACCATCAGATTGAAGGCAGGACAGCAGATCATCTTTCTTCTTCCCCACAACCCAGGAAAAGTGAAAATCACCACAATGCAGAGTGCTCTGCAGCTCCCTCAGACTCCTGTGGCTACCAGGGTCCTGCCCTCAACTCCTTATGCACCATCTCTCCCTCAGGTACCCCATCCACTGGCCCCGGGAGCGCTGCTATGGTGACAAGGATGAATTTCCAGGAGTGAGGACCTACGGTGTCCGTGAACCAGATGAAACATATGATGTTTACTGCTATGCAGAGCAAATGAAAGGTGATTTTGGGGTTTTATTGTTGCTAGACACAGAACCAGCCAAATCTCTGGTCATGCCTAGACTGGACAACAGTAAATACAGAGGCAAAGGGCCTAGAGAAAGAACAGGTTAAAGATGGAAAAGCATATAGCCCAGCCAGGCCAGATGTTCTCTACAGTCTCTTTGTTAGACCTTAGACAATTTTAATGCCAAATGACTAATGCAGTACAGAGGGTGGAGTAACCTCCACTAGAGTCCATGTGTCCTGCCTGTTCATCCATTTGAGGGTGTGACGTTCAGAAGTGTCAACCACTCATGCTTATGACAGTGATCCATTGAAATATTCAGCAAAACAGGACTGCAATTGTCCTGTATCTCCCTCTTGCTCTGTGGCTCCAGCTAATTTGGTATGTTCTGCTCCAGTCTGTATTCCATCCATAAGGCTCACTTTCTTCTGCTCTTTATGAACAGTCACCAACACAAGGTTGCAGATCAACTCTAATACACAGGACTCTTCATATTATCCAAACTCTCAGGAGTGGGAAGGCGATAGAAATTCTACATGTAATTCCTGTGCTAACAGGTAGTGTGATTGCAGGTAAAGTCTTCTATGCCACTGCTCCGGAGAAGTTCACCTTCCAAGAAGCTTTTGACAAATGCCGCAGTTTGGGAGCTCGTTTGGCCACCACAGGAGAGCTGTACTTGGCCTGGAAGGATGGCATGGACATGTGCAGTGCGGGCTGGCTGGGTGACCGCAGCGTCCGCTACCCCATCTCCAGAGCACGGCCCAACTGTGGAGGAAACCTGGTGGGCGTGCGGACAGTGTACCTGTATGTCAACCAAACCGGGTACCCTCACCCCGACTCCCGCTATGATGCCATCTGCTACGGTGGTGAGTGCATTGGGCTCTGGGACTGAGCAACATCTCCACACACCAGCAAGCAGGAGCTCTATGACCAGAGATAACCTCTTGCTTCTTTAATGTTTGGTGGTTGTTTTTTCTGTTTTTTAAAGAGGAGGAGAAAGCAGGTTTGGCAAAGAACTAAGTCCTCCATTCATCTTCAGGTAGGAAGCAGATCCAGAAAGTACATGGCTGCTTGACCTGTACAGGAGGTTCTGAGGAGGTGGGTGTAACACAGCCTGCTTCTCTCCAGTCCTCCCACACCTTCCTGCTTTCATAGCTCTCCTGGAGACATGGAGCAGATCTCAGGTGCTTCATGCAAAAGACTTTGAATGCTGGAGATGGAAGAGAAGGAGAAAGAGAACAGGTCTGACCCTGAAGATATGTATAGTGACATGATGTGGTACAGACACATGACTGAGTTTCCATGCTGGGATAAATCTGAGACTGACGCAGTCTCTGGCAATCATGGAGCAAAATTGCACCTCAGAAGCAGAGAACATCCCACATACTACCCCTTTATTCTAACTGTACACTTCTCTCTGCAGCAAGAAGGAGGCAGAGCACATGATACATGGTCTATTCAGAGCAACCAGAGGCTAACATTCAAATAGGATTGTCATAGTTAAAAAATAACCGTATTTTAAAATTCGTGTTGAAACCTCTCTAATAAGATCTATTATGACCAGATACATCTCCCAGACCCTTGGAGGTACCCACTTACCTGGTGAACCTAAAGATTTGTCCACAAGCCAAAACCTTCTAGTTACCTCAGGGCTTGCATCTGAAACTGCTATGTACAGTCAGTCCTTGTCTGAGCATCTCTACCAAATTCTCAGAATCCCTTGAAGTCTGACAGGTACTGACTAAAATGAACTAGCAGAAAAATGGAATTGAAAATAAACATATCAGGAAAAGCAACATTAGAGGAAAACCCTGACAGTGTCTCATTTTCTCTCCCTCCCCAGCCAAAACCTGCCTTGCTGCATATCCAAGATGTCCCATCCCTCCCTTACCTGCCTTCGTAGTTCTGGTTTATGCTGCTCTGTGAACTACTGTCCTTTCTTAGGCTGACCTGCTCACTGGCATGTTAAGCATGTTCTCCTAGATCCAAGGGATGTGCCTTAAGCAGGAAAATTATTTGGGAGGAGAAAGGTGGTAGCTATTTGAATGTCTTTGGTACAGAAAATGGGCTTGGCTGTCCTCGCAGTGAGGATATGATGCTCATAAGGGATGAGCTCTTAAGTCATCGCCTAGACAGAGCAGAAGGAGATCATGATCCTAGTGAGGCTTCATGCACTGAGTATGAGAATCCAGTTGTCTTTCTTCCGTGGCCCAGACAGAACTCCTATGGAGGTTATCCAAGCTCCGCTACTTCCCTCCAGCCACCTTAAATTCCTTGCAGCAGGCACTAGAGGTCAGTACAGACTTGGATATGGGCAAGGTGCTCCCGGGAAGGAGAACTGGGAGGAGAGTAGGGAATGTCCCCGCTGATTCACCAGCTGTGGAGCATGTGGTGGCTCATTGCCTCATGACCATGCCCTCTGTGCTCAGGCGTTGTACAGAATCACAGTGAAGGAAGAAAAACCATTTCTTATGCTAAACTGTCATGATTTCCCTAGTCCTCTCACAGCCAGCAAACACCCACCTTCTTCTTAGAGTCAGCATCAGTGCCATCCACCTCATGAGACTGACGTTGTCCTCTCTGATTGCTGCTTTGTGTCCTGGTGCAGGGGATGATGTTGAGACCCTGGTCCCAGAGCAGTTCATCGACGAGACAGGAAGCGAGCTGGGCAGTGCCTTCACCATCCAGACCGTCACCCAGACCGAAGTGGAGCTGCCTCTGTCACGCAATGCCACGGAGGAGGAGGCCCGTGGCAGCATTGCCACCCTGGAGCCCATTGAGATCACACCCACCGCCACCGAGCTGTACGAGGGCTTCACTGTCCTGCCTGATCTCTTCACCACCAGTGTCACAGTAGAGACAGCTGCCACAGAGGAGGAAAATGTGACCAGGGACGATGCCACAGCAGTGTGGACTGTGCCTGAAGAGGTCACCACCATAGACTTAGGCACTGCCATCACCACCATAGGCTTAGGCACTGCTGTCACCACTGAAATGCCAGAGGTGAGCTCGGTGGAAGAGGTCATGGGAGTGACTGCCACACCAGGACTAGAGTCTGCCTCGGTGTTCACAGTGGAAGATCAATTTGTGCGAGTGACGGCAGCTCCCGATGCTGGTCACCTCCCTGAGCAGCCCATCTCCCCCACAGGTAAGTCACTAGGACTCTGAGAAGCCTGAATATCAGATGTAATCATTCAGCTGAAAACAGCCCAAGTTTCTGCTGTCACAGAGAGCATCCATGTCCCTGAATGCACACCTGTTTGGAGTTGGGAACAGGCTGAGGAGGAGAGGAGAGGAGATGGAGAGGAGATGGAGAGGAGATGGAGAGGAGATGGAGAGGAGATGGAGAGGAGATGGAGAGGAGAGGAGATGGAGAGGAGAGGAGAGGAGAGGAGAGTTAAAGGAGGAAAAGAGCTCCAAGAGTAGAGGNGAGGAGAGGAGAGGAGAGGAGAGGAGAGGAGGCTGTGGGCCACCCCATTATGTACAGCTGGCTGATCCTTGGGCTGAGGTGGTCACACTCTGCTCTCCCGTATACATCTGACTCCAGGGAAGGGGAAAGTCAAGGCAGAAAGCTCCCAGAGGAGGGTTAAAGAGATCCCTAGAACATCACCCCTAGTGACAGCAGAGCTCAAGGAATGAGGCATCTCCATCAAAGCGTGTTTGAGAGGGACTGGTCCTTGCACTGTTTTTGGGAGGACCCTTTCTGGTCATGCATCTCAGTGTAGGAGGGTCTTGTACCTGCTGTCTCACCTCGACTTCTCTTCCCTCAGGTGTGGTGTTTCACTACCGTTCTGCCACCAGCAGATATGCCTTCTCCTTTGTCCAAGCCCAGGAGGCCTGCCTGGAGAACAGTGCAGTGATTGCCACTCCCCAGCAGCTCCAGGCTGCCTACGAGGCTGGCTTTGACCAGTGTGATGCTGGCTGGCTGCGGGATCAGACAGTCAGGTAACACTATATTGACTTGGGGAAGACACCTCTCAAAATGACTGTTCAGCCATGAAATGGAGGCTTTACTCTGGTCTGTCCTCCTGCTCTCTTAAACTTTTGCCAACCCCAGGTTGTCTTCAGGTCATATCTAGTGGCCAATAGACCTGTTCTTCTCCAGTTGTTCTCCTCATTTCCTGACCTGCACCAGTAAGCTCTCCTGGTATGTAGGAAAAGTAGAGGAAAACTTGTATTCACTGCCCCAAGCTGTAAGTGGACTTGTCTCCATGTCACATTGAGGGTTCTGGGCACGTCTAACAGTGGAGAGTTTGTGCCCTGCTCCCAAGCACACTGAGGTTCTTTAGCCCTGGGTACATAAGGCTGACCTTGGGTTGCCTTCTTCTTTTGGTAGGTATCCCATTGTGAATCCTCGAAGTAACTGCATAGGAGACAAAGAGAACGTTCCGGGAGTGCGGTCATATGGCATGCGCCCAGCCTCCGAGACCTACGATGTCTACTGCTACATCGACAGGCTCAAGGGTAATTTTCCTCCTCCCCCTGGGCATTTCTGTGGAGCAAAAATATGCTTCACACATCCACATCTGTGTTTGTGTGGGTGAGATGCAGAGATTCACACCTGTTTTCTCTCCCACCCCTCAGGCGAAGTGTTCTTCGCAACCCAGCCTGAGCAGTTCACCTTCCCAGAAGCCCAGCAGTACTGTGAGAGCCAAAACGCCACACTGGCCTCTGTTGGGCAACTCCACGCCGCCTGGAAGCAGGGCCTGGACAGATGCTACGCGGGCTGGTTGGCCGACGGCAGCCTCCGGTACCCCATCGTGAGCCCCCGTCCCACCTGCGGGGGGGATGCGCCGGGCGTGAGAACTGTCTACCAGCACAACAACCAGACGGGCTTCCCCGACCCGCTGTCCCGGCACCACGCCTTCTGCTTCAGAGGTACCCTCCCACCCCTTGCAGGGCACACAGACCTGTCTCCTCGGGGAAGGGGATCTCACGAGGGATGCTGGGCATGTTGGGGTGCTGGTTTGGGTCAGGCACTTCACCAGCATCTTCGATTGTGAATTACTAGAAAATCTCTCCAATATCTTTTTGTTCCAGCTCTGCCTCCTGTGGAGGACGAGGGAGTCATCCCGTTCTTTGAAGATGTTCTGGCAACACAAGTGATCCCTGGAGTGGAGGGGGTACCCTCTGGGGAGGAGGTGACCGTGGAAACAGAGTTTGCCACTCAGCCTGAGAATCAGACAGCCTGGGGGACAGAGGTCTTTCCAACTGATGTGACACTGCTCTCAGGTGGGTTCACAGCTTCCCTCTAGCCTACGTCATGCTTGGCTGGTGGTGTTGGGATGCTCCCAGAGTATAAATAATTTTCGCAACTCCTTCTTTTTGTTTGCTCTTTCTTCTCCAGTGAGTCCATCTGCTTTTCCTCCAGCTACCATGCTACCAGAGGAAACAAGTACCAATGCTTCCATCAGTGAAGTGTCAGGGGAGGTGACTGAATCTGGAGAACATCAAGTCAGTGGTGAATCTTCAGCATCCGGGTGGGTATCTGTAGTCCCAGATACAAGCGGAGAACCATCTTCTGGAGTTTTTGAACTTAGTGGAGAACACTCAGGGATTGGAGAGAGTGGATTACCATCAGTAGACCTGCATACCAGTGGCTTCCTACCTGGAGAGGGCGGGTTTCCCTCAGGAGACCTGAGTGGTGAGCCTTCTGGCGTTATTGATATCAGTGGCCTGCCTTCTGCAGAGGAAGAGGAATCGCTATCTACTTCAAGGATACCAGAAATTAGTGGGATGCCATCTGGAGTGGAAAGCAGTGGGCTGCCTTTTGGAGTTACCAGAGAAACCTCTGGCACTGAGCTAGTTAGTGGCATGTCATCTGGAGAGGAAAGTGGACTCACCTCTGGTTTTCCTACTGTCTCTCTTGTGGATACCACATTGATGGAAGTTGTAACAACAGCGCCGGAACGGCAGGAGGAGGGAAAAGGATCCATTGGAGTCAGTGGTGAAGGAGATCTGTCAGGATTCCCATCCTCTGAGTGGGACAGCAGTGGTGGAATCCAAGGCTTAACCTCAGGAGTTGAGCCCAGAAGGGAGCCCTCTGGAGGGTTGGAGCTCAGTGGGGAGCCCTCTGGGGCACCTGAGCTCAGTGGGCTGCCCTCTGGAGGGTCTGAGCTTAGTGGGTTGCCCTCAGGACTGGATGTCAGTGAAGAAACATCTGGAACACATGAGGTCAGTGGCCTGGTGGACCTTAGTGGCCTTACCTCTGGTACGGACAGAAGCAGTGAGGCCTCTGGCGTTACCTTTGTAGATGTCACTTTGGAGGAAGTGACAACAACCCCCTCAATTACAGAAGCAGAAGCAAAAGAGACTTTGGAAATCAGTGGATTGCCTTCAGGAGGTGAAGATGCCTCAGGCACAGTACCCGGGAGTTTAGATATCAGTGGTGAGCCCTCTGGGCATGTAGACTTTGGTGGGAGTGTTTCTGGAGTGCTGGAGACGAGCGGATATCCAAGTGGAGTGATTGACAGCAGCGGAGACATCTCTGGAGTTGACATCACCAGTGGCCTGCTGTCTGGAGAGGAAAGTGGACTCACCTCTGGCTTTCCCACGGTCTCTCTTGTGGATACCACTTTGGTGGAAGTCGTAACACAAACATCAGTTGCACAAGAGGTGGGAGAAGGGCCATCTGGGGTGATAGAAATCAGTGGATTTCCTTCTGGAGACAGAGGACTACCTGGAGAAGGGTCTGGAGCCACGGAGACGAGTGGGTTTCCTTCAGGAAGAGAAGACTTCAATGGAGAGCCATCTGGGATCCCATATTTCAGTGGAGACATTTCTGGAGCCACAGATCTAAGTGGACAGTCTTCAGCAGTGACTGATATAAGTGGCGAGATCTCAGGGCTTCCAGAAGTCACTTTAGTCACTTCTGATTTAATAGAAGTTGTAACAAGACCAACAGTATCACAGGAACTGGGGGGGGAAACAGCTGTCACATTTCCCTACAGTTTGGGGCCAAGTGGTGAAGCCTCTGCATCTGGTGAACTAAGTGGGGAAACATCTGCATTGCCAGAAAGTGGTCTAGAAACATCCACAATTTACGAAATCAGTGGTGAAACATCTGCATTTCCTGAAACTAGAACAGAAACATCCACAATTCATGAAATCAGTGGAGAAACATCTGCATTTCCCGAGTTTAACATAGAAACTTCAACAATTCAAGAAATCAGTGGGGAAACCTCTGCATTTCCTGAGATTTTTACAGAAACATCCACAAGTCAGGAAGCCAGGGGTGAAACATCTGGCTATCCTGAAATTATCGTAGAAGCATCCACAGTCCAAGAAGTCAGTGGGGAAACCTCTGCATTTCCTGAAAGTAGCACAGAAACATCCACAATACAAGAAATCAGTGGAGAAACATCTGCATTTCCTGAAATTAGAATAGAAACGTCCACAAGTCAAGACATCAGTGGGGAAACATCTGCATTTCCTGAAATTAGAATAGAAACATTCACAAGTCAAGAGGCCAGGGGTGAAACATCTGGCTATCCTGAAATTAGCATAGAAGCTTCAACAGTCCACGAAACCAGTGGAGAAATATCTGCCTTTCCTGAAATCAGCATAGAAACTTCCACTGTTCATGACATTAGTGGAGAAAGTTCTGCATTTCCTGAAATTAGAATAGAAACATATACAAATCAAGAAGCCAGGGGTGAAACGTCTGCCTACCCAGAAATTAGTATAGAAACATCTACGGTCCATGAAAACAGTGGGGAAATTTCTGCGTTTCCTGAAATCAGCATAGAAACTTCAACAGTCCACGAAATCAGTGGGGAACTCTCCTTCCCTGAAATCAGCATAGAAACTTCAACAGTCCACGAAATAAGTGGTGAAACATCTGCATTTCCTGAAATTAGAATAGAAACATCCACAAGTGAAGCCCAAGGTGAAACATCTGCATTTCCTGAGATTAGCATAGAAACTTCTACAGTCCATGATATTAGTGGAGAGACATCTGCGTTCCCTGAAGTTAGCATAGAAACACCAACAAGTCAAGAAGCCAGGGGTGAAACATCTGCCTATCCTGAAATTTATATAGAAACATCCACAGTTCAAGAAGTAAGTGGGGAAACATCTGCATTTCCTGAAATTAGAATAGAAACACCCACAAGTCAAGAAGCCCGGGGTGAAACATTTCCTGAGACTAGCACAGAAATATCCACAGTCCACGAAACCAGTGAGGAAGCATCTGCATTGCCTGCTGCTAACATCAAAACAGCTGCCACATCTTTGGCCAGTGGGGAGCCCATTGGTACTCACGAGGAGGAGGTTACATCTGGAGCTGTGACACACTCAATCACAGGCATTTCAGGGAGAACCTCCGTCCCAGACGTCGTAATTAGTACCAGGACTCCAGATGTTGAACTGACACAGGGACCCAGGAATCCTGAAGAGGCTCAACTTGAAATAGAGCCTTCCCCTCCTGTGGTGTCAGGACAAGAGATGGTGACAGCTGCTGCTCTAGACAATCCCCATCTGCTGGCCACAGCTACTGCTGCCCTGCCTCAAGTCTCACAAGAAGCAATTGACGCTTTAGGACCCACTACAGGAGGTAATGTGTTTCATATGGAAGGGAAGGCTTTATGGAAGAGAAGCGAGGGAAAGGGTATAGCTGTCACTTTTTTGCAAAGAATATTAACACAGAAGTGGATTTGAGCAGAATATTTTTCTGGTGGAAAGCCATAAATATATAGGGTTTTTCAAAGGTCATGATTATAGAATCATAGGATTGTTTAGGTTGAAAAAGACCTCTATAATCATGGAGTCAAACTGTAGCCCACCACCATCAAGTCCACCACTAAACCATGTCCCTCAGTGTCACATCTATATGTCTCCTAAATCCCTCCAGGGAAGGTGTGCAAAGAGATTTGCTCAATTCCCTCTAGCAAAAATATTATTAGTTCCACCCCCTTCCCACATTGTCGCTAAACTGCTTCTTTTTGGTCGATTTGCACAATTCAACATTGGTAGCTCTGGACTCATTAAGGGTCTGTAAGTGCAGGGCTTTGTGAAGCTCAGTCTGGTTTCTAACGTCATTTCCATCCCCAAAGTGTTTAGAATGAGTCACTGCATTTCCCTCTGCGTCACTTTTCTCCCTCTGGGAGCCCAGGTAATCGCAAACCTTTGTTCACTCCTGCTCACAACACATCTGTGGTCCTGACTATCTCTGCTTAGCAGCTGCACAGAGGATGCTGCACAAGAGGGTGAGGGCAAGCCAGTGGAGTAATACCCACAACACTGGTCCAGCCTGGCATGGCATCCAGGGCTTGGATGCAGAAGTTATGGACCCAGAAGCCCTCCTTGCATGACTCAAGGACTTTGCTTTTGGGCCATGCCCACTGCCACGTCCAAGCCCAGAGACAAAACTAAGCCAGAAAAAGCAGCATTAAGAGGGAGGAAGGAAGCCAGTGAGGCTCAGTAAGAATAAAATTAAATCAAAAAAAAAGAATTATTGCCCCTAAAATATGGTTTTATTCTACTGCTTTTTCTTTTTATAAGTTACCCACAAGGCGATTGCCAGATTCTTCAGACCATTTGTTAGCCAACATTCTTGTGAAGTATTTTGAAAGAAAACCATGTGTTCAGCAGCTCATGTGTGAAGAAGCTTGAAAAATGTTCTGAAATTGGAACACGTGTATTTTCAAGTCACAGATATGACAATGTAGCAGCTGGGGTTTCTTAGCAGGTGATAGCAAGAGTTAAGCAATGACTGCATGAAGTATAATTGTAGACCCTTAATAAAATAGAGATGTACATAAGTACGTGGGCATGGCTGGTGCTCCTACCAGGGAAGATATTCTAAGATAAAGCTTCTCCTTTTATTGGTAAACTTCTTTACTACAATGTTCCTACAGGATTAAATGCAGTCTTGGTCAGGATCTGAAGGAAGCTCATTCAGGTGGTAAGAAAGTGTATTGATCATGAACTTGCAACACACCTATAACAAGATGAACTTCTTCTAAAGAACTAGAGTAAAGAGATTACAAAAGAAGAAACCAAAAAAAGAAAAGGAAAAATAATCATAGTTTTCCTTTTCTGGGTCGCTACTCTTTACAGTGCTCTGGGAATTGTAAACATGGAAAGCCTAACACGGAAGAACTGTAGGCTGGATCCCAAAATGCTGTTTTCCATGTTGTGGCTGCCTTTTCTCTTGAAGATTCCCAGTCTTGAAATTGCGCTCTTGCAAAAAAATCAGTTCTCGTGCCTGTGCCTTGTGTTGTGCTCAGGATTTGTGGGATGCATAAGATTAACACTTGGAGTGCCAGTATTTTTTAGTATTTAACCAAATTGAAGGCTATGCATGTACATGTCTTTAGTCAGCAGTTTGATTCCTTTGTGAGGACAGGAACCACACAAGCTTAAAGAATTGTCCATGGGCTTGGCTTCTTCATCCAGGGTTTTGCCAACTCAGTGGTTCTTTTTGCTTCTGGTAACTTTTGAAGACAAATAATTATTAGCTGAAAAAAGCATGCTGGTGCTGCAGTGAAAGGCTGTGGTTTGGAGCCCTTGAACCAATGACTTAAAAACTTCACTCAAGTTGCAGGGGAAAGGAGAAATGTGCTGAAATGGCATCTATTGATGTTAAGTTTTGCTTGTCTCTGATGAAACAAGTCCATGAATTCTGTTGCTCCAACACAGCAGAAGGCTAGAATACAAATGAGGAAAGGTCTTGATGGGCTTTCCTTATAATTCACAACCTGGAAGTCCAAAGGACAGTGTTTTGTTGGTCCAGAGCAAATCATCCAGAAAAAAAAAGTCAAGAAAATTTTCACCTGCTTCATAATGTTTCACCTAATGTGGAATTTAAAATTATGCCCTCAAGAAGGAGATGGAAGTACCAGTCCTGGTTGACAGACACGCAAAAGCACAGACCATTTGTGGTTGACCGGATGATTTGATTTCTTCTGGATATGCTGCCTTCTTTGCATCAGAAGTTATCTAGCTTAAATTAAAGAAACCCTTCCTCTGCAGAGGTAACCTATAGTCCTAGACTGGTGTTATTTACATGTTCATTTAGTTCTACACATAATATTTTGGAGACAGATATGTCCAGATTTCCTGAGCTCTTCTTCCGTGACAGTTGGGCAAATTGAAGGTTCTAGCAGATTAGCAGGTCCTCCTGGAAACCTGGTGATCTCTTGTAGAATGCAGGTTGCAGCAGTATCTGCAACTTCTGGCTTTAATTCAATTATTGTAGTTAATTATTTTAATTACTTAGTTGCTCATCACAAGTCAATAGCTAGCTTTGTGATGTTCAGTAATAGTATTTAACTTAATATATGAGAGAACTGGTTTCCCCAATTCCCGCCTGCTATTTTCTTCTAGGAGTCAACCTGCGATTGCTCCAATGTTTTTCTTCATTGTTTGAGCTATCAGATCAGTAGTTCAAACTTCCCAGCAGTCTCTGAAAAGCAAATTTAATTTGTACCTGGATTTTTTTCTCATTCTCTAGAAGATAATTATCTAGTTGGTTTCTGATTCCCTGTTCGGATAAGTGCACTTACAAGGAGGCCTAAAAAGAAAAGATGAGGGGCACAACAGGTACTGTTGGAGATCCTGAAAATGTCTTGCCCTTCTGTTTTATCTTTTCCTCTCTGCAGAAAAAAAAAAAAAAAAACAAACAGAAGGGTATAGAAATATCTCTGTGCATATTACTAAACCAGTTACTCACAGCTTTGGGAAAACTATAGTTTGTTCAGGGTTTGAGTGACAGCATCCTCTCTGTCCATCAGTTGTTTCTCATTACTAGATGTTTTAAGCACAAAGCCGACCATGTTTAATGGTCAACTTCCATAGAGGCTGCCATGGAAAGAAATGTGCAGACTGTACTTTTTAAAAAAGTGATAGCATTGTTTCTAGCATTGTCTTCTTAGCTTGGGATGAAGGACTTTAAAAGCATTTCCTTCTCACCACTGACACTTAGTGTTCACTTTTATGTGCCATTTGTGTTCTGAACAAAACCAGGGCCATCTGTATTTCCTTCATTTCTATCAGACTTCTTTTGACAGTTTCGATGATCTAGTACAGCAAATTGTGTTCAAAGGCATTGGGAGAATCATAGAATTGTAGAACAGTTAGGGTTGGAAGGGACCTTAAAGATCATCTAGCTCCAAATCCCCTGCCCACCATGGGCAGGGATGCCAGGAATACCTCAGTTGTGTTTAGTTGTACAAAAAGAAAATGGTTCTGACTAAATATAGTATGTGTCTGGCAATGCAGAAGAAACCTTATGGAGAAAATGGTGAAGCAAATACAGAGTCTGCATTGCAGCTTTGTAATGCTCCTTGCTTTCTGCAGCCAATAGTTTACATCTTCCAGATGCAAGACCCAGTTTACATCGGCTATTTTACTTTGATTGTTTTATTAAAGAGAAAATAAATCTAGACAGTAGACCTCTTAGTAGCAAAACCAGAAACTGTTGTGACAGCAGAATTTAATAATCTTTTGCAACTTCTGGGCAATATTAACTGCAGCATGAATCCTCTTCTAAGGAGTCTACATTATCCTGAAGAAGTGAGTTAATAACAGGTTCTAACTGGGCTTCTTATTCTTGACACCTGGAGCCATTTTCTCCCTGTCCTTGTTTTACAGCTGCCAGCTCTTGAAAGCAGGGGCTGCCTCCATTCTGCATTCCACAACATATACTAGCGAGGGGTAATAATAGCAGTAGTCTTGTCTTCTTGTTCGTTGACAAGCACTTGAGCTGCACTGCAAAGCAGAGCTGACTTTTTGGATGACTGCTCATCCAGCAAATAAATAGTTTGTGTCTGTGTAAGATCCTTGAGTGTCAAAGTACCTGGCAGTGGATGCTGTGGAAGTGGGAGCTCATTCCATGCTGAGCAGAGCTAGCACACTCAGTGTGTTGCAGGCTTTTCAGCTAGCTGAAGAGATGTACAATGATTTACTGACCTCATCTAGCGCTAAACAACCCAGAAGTGGGCACACATAGTATGTTAAAGGTTATAAAGAAAATAGCCACGTGTTGCATTTGATGAAATTCATTTTTCTAAATGGAGTTCTCATCTCCCATAAATCCTGTGGCTTAGATACAATATCCTAGAAACACCCACAAACCAATTTGCCAGGATTTTCGGAAGCAACACCACTGCCAATTTTGCCATTTAGACCTTTCTCAAAGATCCCCAAGATCCAGATTTTTCCAGGAGGACCAGAATTAGCACCACTTCCTTGAACTCGGCAGATATGTTTGACTTTTGAGTATTCCAGTCTCATCTTGGTCAGATGATTCTACATTGAGATGTAGATAGGGTCACTGCCTCAACAGCCCAACAAGCTGAAGGAGGAGTTTGGTAGTTACAATCATCATGTGTTTAAACATCTTCCCTCTAGCCATTTGCAGCAAACCTCTGGGAAGAAAACCAGAGGTTCTGTGTCTCATTTGTATTTGTTATTTGCTTTTCCAACACTACCTACAAGTACACACCCTTTGTCTATGTGTCATATATACAAATATATATGTATATGTATGGAGAGATACGTAACATATATGCAGAGATTTGTTTTTACAGCATATATAATATGTGCAACCATATTATATACAATACCTGTAAAAGAAAACTCTGTCCCAGTGTTATTTCCCATCTGGAAATTAGTGGCAATGACTTTGCACTTGTGTGCCTGCTCCCCGCTCCTCCAAGGATGGCTCCAAGCAGGTTTCCTGCATCTCAGAAGAGATCTTGGGCATGCCAATTTTTATTCCACGTGGTCAAAGGCAGCTGAAGACTCATTATCTCCTGCTAACCATTCAGCTTTAGCTCTCATGTGTGCTTTGTTCCCACTTCTGCAGCGTTCTTTCCATTTCACGGAGCCTAACAAATGAAGGAAATCCTTTCCTTACTTTTGCAGCTGGAGCCCACCAGAATCAACATGAACTTCTTCTGCCACTGCTGTTGGGAAGCCCAAGGGGCCTCTAGAGTTTTAATCGTCCTTCAGGATACCTCATTTTTCTTTATGCTCTCTATCTTCTAGGAACTCCAAGTGTGACTAATAAGCAATACTCAGCCAACTTCAGTCCCTCTGTTCTACTAGGCTTGTGACTCCCATTTTGTTATGGAAAGTTTAGAAGTATTTCTTAGTATCACAGAAACAGGAATTCTCTTCATGTTGCAGTGAACAAAGAAATCCAGAAAACATTCTGGATTTGGAAGGGCAATCCAGAGTTAAAAATTCTTTCTCTCAGACAAGAACTGCAAAACTGGAGTAAGATGTTCATCAGTCATCTGAATGATTTCACTGCTCAAAGTGGTACAGCCTAGTATAAAAATTACAACCTTCTTGCTCCAAAGCACACACAGATTTAACATCGAAAGCGAGAAAGGATTTTCTCCACCACTTATTCACATTACAGTGCCTAATTGACATATGTTACCTAGTTGACATATCAGACCTTGGCCACTGAGTTACTAGACAGCCACATGGGTTCTAACATGCATCTGCTCTCTGTTGTCTGGGGATACCAAGCAGCTGGGCCACAGTTCTGCAAGGAGAAGTTGCAGAATATCTGACCAACTATACCCCAGTCAGAAGGTGAATACAGAGCTTTGGGAGGTGCTACTCTGCTCTGATATTTCCACAGCCAGCATGCTTATCATCTTTGAATGTTACCTCACTAACCCTTCTCATCCACAAGAAGAGTATGGACTGTTAGTCATCACTTTTAAAGCCTTCCATTTCTTCTGAGTGTGAAAGAAACAGTGTCTTGCATGAGGATCTAACCAGTCATCATTTAACCTCACCTGCATAGATGTGCTTCCACTTCCCTTCTTAGTCCTCCTCCTTGTTCCTGAGTTGAATGCATCTGAAATGTTTCCATTCTGAATGACTCTTCTTCTGATTCCAAAGCTCTCTCCACTAAAATGGAGTCCACAGCTGGAAAAGATGTATCAGCTTCTTCCAGCCCCCCATCACAAGCAAGAGAACACTTAGTGGGTCTGGAAAAATTGACACTTCAGTCCAATGTTCTTCACCAAGAAAGAGGCACCCATAGCTAGGCCTAAGATCCTCAAAGAGAAAAAGCTGAGGGTCTCTGAACCACTTTTGAACCCTCTTTTCCTCTCTGCACTTTTTTCTTCTTCACTGAGAAGAGATTTTTTTGATGCAGAATATCTAAATTATGGTTATGAAGAAACTTCTAATGAGCATTGACTAATAGGAATGCTGGTGAGAAGACAGAAATTTCAGGATATTTCTATCATTTATGAGAATTCCACATTGTTCCTCATAGACGCATAGCTGATGGAGACACAGACACAAGTTTTCATGTTTGATGCATCAGGCAGAGACAGCCGACAAGGAAGAGTTACCACAGCTGTCCAAGACGCCAAATGCTGGGTGTTGGATACATCTGGCTGAGCTTATTCTGCCATCTTTAGAGTGGTGTTCAGCCATCAGAAATCCAATGTCTTCCTTGTAGAGCAGGCTGGGTCTCTTGCCTTCACTCTTCCAGCAGCAGCAGTGGCAATATATTATAAAATACAACCCTCCCAAGCTCCCCCAAAACAACTGGTATTCCCTCCTAAACAAGCAAGGAAACAAGTGCTCCTGTTGGTGGAGTTGCCTGCCCAGAGCCCTAACGGAAGCCCTTGATTTCTTGCAGACACCGATGAGTGCCACTCAAGCCCCTGTCTGAATGGAGCTACCTGCGCTGATGGCATCGACTCTTTCAAATGCTTATGCCTTCCCAGCTACGGAGGGGACCTGTGTGAGATCGGTACGGCCCACCTGGCTTCAGCTAATCTTACTAACTGCTGCAACACCTTGTTCCAAACCACTCCTCACAAAAAAAGCTGGCCCCTAGTGCTCCTCATCAGTCCTGCCCTCATCTCACCAAGCTAACTTCTAACACCAGCTTAAAACACACTAGGGAAGAGCTTTGAGGGGTTTGCATATATATTTTGATTCATTTGTTCATCACAGAACCATGTCCTCTAAGGTTCCTAAGCAAGATCTTCTAGTATCTTCTTCAGCTTTCTCTCTTTTTAAGTTTCTCTAGAGAAGCTCCACACAGATCACAACAATGTTGATCACAGAAGTCACTGAATCTTTGGGTAAAGGGTCTTTCTGTTCATCTGTAACAGTAGGGAAACTTCTGAGTACATCTTCACCTCCGGCAAACTTTCTCTGCTAGACTGGAATTTCATGGAAGGATGCTTCAACTGAGCCATGACAAATGATTGTGTTTTTCTCGGGAAAGATGCAGCTGAGAGAAGCCTCATTCACTCCAGGAATCTCCACTGATTTGACACAGCATGACATTTTTGTCATCTCTTCAACATGGCTTCCTGTGGCAAAATCAGCAGGGAATGTATCTTTGAAAAAATGTGAAGCAACCTATTTTTCCATCAAAATTAGGTATTTGGACCTGCACTATCACTTCTTTTTGTTTCTACAAGGGAAGAAAAAGAGTTGTGTTTTTTTTCTTAAAGCTGATGAAAGTCCAAACTTTTACCAGCTTAGCTGAGGGGAAGCTCTCCTGCCTTGTTCAAACAAAAGAGAAATGATTGCAGTGTCTTCTTCACCTTGGCATGAGTAATGACATATATTTCATTTTCTCCTTCCCTTTCTCTGCATCTCTCTTTCTGCTTCCAATATGAACATATGGAGTAGACCATAAGAAGGCTTAGGATTATTCGACCTCTGGGCAGGAATTGTGCTATTTTAACATCACTTTCCCAATGAAACTGACCGAGCCCTTGATTTACCCATCCATGACACCTGTTGTTGAAGATCCTTGTAATCCACCAAGAGACATTTTACTCTGTGATTGCTTATGACTTAGTTTTCTCTTTTCTCTGAATTATGGGCTCTCGTGACTGGGGGCTATAGCCTGGGAGATGAAAGAGGAAGCCAGTGCCCTGAATTCCATGGGGAGATGTAAATCCTCCTATTCCCATGAGGCAGACTATCCTTCCTGTTGGTCTCCAAAAATGGCAGGACATTGTAGGTGAGCTCTGCCATCTGTTCACACAGTCTTTCTTGTCACTATGACAGTATTCCTACCAGGAAACAAAATTTTCATCATTCTTTTCCAAGAAAATTGCATTCATATTTACTCATAAGTAACAATTATATAGGAAGGACTGGCCTTTCTCCTAGAAAATGTCCTTCTGCAGTTCTCTATCATGCGCTGTCCCATCCTCAGGTTATGATGACAAGGGATGGCAATTAAGATGCTGGAAAAGAGTCTTAAATCTCAAAAAAGAGAGTGAGTTCTCTGCTCACTTTGTGCAAATGATCTGCCTGCAAAATCCAAGAGTTTCAGCTACTCCAGATAAGCCATTTGATCTTTTGAAGAAGGCAGAAAATGTTTTAATGTCTCAACTACCTACCAACTATTCCAGTATCTATGAAGCATCTGCAGTCTCCATCTGGAAGAACACCATGAAGGTGGATTAGGAGGAATTAGTGTGATTGAAGGTGACAAGTGCTTTGACCTACCAAGTTTAACAATGAAGAAAGAAACTGAGTACAGAAAACCTTCGTGAAAAGGGAGAGAGGCATGAGGACTCATGGAAGCTCAACAGTCCCAGAGCAGCAAGGGCCTGAGAAAGGATGGTAGATCAAGCATCTGAAAGGCTGACATTAAGCACACTTCATTTTCTGTTTCCTTCAGTCACATGTAGCAGATAGATGTGTGATGTTGCACTGCACAGGAGATGCTGAAGGTCTTTTCGGGTGGTTTCACCATTTGCCTCTGCTCTCCTCCATCCATGATTTTGTTTCTTTTTTATAACTGGGTACAGTTCTTCAGTGTTTCTTGACAGTAAGGATGTTCTGAAAACTTGAGAAAAGTTTATACTTCTTTGGCAGCTTACAAGATTTTCATTGAGATTTCATTTTCTCTCTCCACCATGGTAAGTTCCCATCTCCATATCTTTTCACATGTCTTGGTAGGTTTTCTTCTCCTCCAGAGCTTCAGAATCACATTGAGTGATGCAGCCACCTGAACGTGGTGGCCCCCTCATTCATTTTCAACATATGCGTTGATTCTGGACATCTGGATTTGGGTTTTGTAGTTTTTTCGAAGGCAAGAAAACTCTGCAGGCCAGCACAAGTAGTAGGAGGAGAGATGTTCTTGGTCAGTTCCTCAAAAACTGAGTTCAGGAACATAACATAGGGATTTAATTGCTCAGGAATATGTCTGTATCATTCAAGTTTTCTAGTAGCACCTGTCATGTCACTACAGACACAGGATCTTCAACACAGACTCTGCTCTCTGCATGTGTCTTGGGCACCTTCTGACAATTTTCCCTGGGAGTTCCCACAGGCAACAGTGTCAGAGTTTGCTTTTTAGTGAAAGTGACCAAGTATTTTTCCATGCCATGAGAGCATGAGCTGCTAAAAGGTGAGTTGGAAGGCTTCCAGACCAATGCATCAACTCCTTTTCATCCTTCCTTTTTGTGTTTCAGACTTGGAAAACTGTGAGGAAGGCTGGACCAAGTTCCAGGGCAACTGCTACAGGCACTTTGAGGAGAGGGAGACTTGGATGGATGCAGAGACCAGATGCCGACAACATCAAGCCCATCTGAGCAGTATCATCACCCCAGAGGAGCAAGAATTTGTGAACAGTGAGTGCTGAGGGCAACCTTCATGAGACTAGGCAGGGGTCTAGCAATTGGACTCGGAGTCTATGGGCAGATTTATCCAAAATGGTGTAAAAACCACAATTTGCCTCACTGGTGTTCATATGTATATCCCAACAAAGCCTCATTGTTGCATGGGTGCATCCATGCTCATGGCATGTATAGTCAGGAGGGAGATGGACAAATATAATATGGGGAGAAAAAGGACATCAGGGACTAGTGACTGGGAAGAAGACAAATGATCCAGGGGTTCCAGGGCCAGAGATAGCTGAGATGTCAAAGAAATGCTTCCAAAAAAGTGCTGGGCAACCATGACCCACTCTTCTCTCCCTCTTCTGCTCTTCCAGGTCATGCACAGGACTACCAGTGGATCGGCCTCAGTGACAGAGCTGTGGAGAATGATTTCCGCTGGTCCGACGGGCACTCCCTGGTGAGCCTGCAGCCCACGGCACAAACATGGGCTTTCAGTGGGGGAAGGAGGTTCCTCTTGGGAGGGAAGAGTCTCATGAGTTACACGCTGAGTGCTTGGGTTAGGCATCGAGTGGAGGCAGCCCTAAACTTTGTAGGGCTCACGGTTCTTCAAAGCCTCTAGTAAAGCTGGGCGGCTCCCGGGCACCATTGCAGCAGAAATAATCGCTGTAGGGGCAGTGCTGGCATCCCATGGTGGGAAAGAGGCTTGGGTGAGGCAGCAGCAAGGATATGAGAGGGAAAGGCTCAGCCTTAGGTGAAGGGTTTTCCTCTCTTGGCAGCAATATGAGAACTGGCGGCCCAACCAACCCGATAACTTCTTTTCGGCGGGTGAGGACTGTGTTGTGATGATCTGGCATGAGAAAGGCGAATGGAACGACGTTCCCTGCAACTATCACCTCCCTTTCACCTGCAAGAAAGGAACAGGTCAGCACCCTGTGCCATGCTGGCAAGGATGGGAGGCTCAGGCAGCGGCTGCGGGGCTGGAACAGAGTCCCCAATGCACATGGATGTGTGTT
The DNA here is from genome assembly GCA_013399895.1 of Serilophus lunatus. NCBI lineage: Eukaryota > Metazoa > Chordata > Aves > Passeriformes > Eurylaimidae > Serilophus > Serilophus lunatus. Next base: position 508,978 of record VXBA01001787.1, on the reverse strand, counting down.
TTGTCACTGCAAAGGGTAGTCAGAGTGCTGGACAGAGCACTGAGGCAGACCTCTGCTTAATTTCAAGGCCCATCACAGAATTCCCATATTCCCCCACCCCTAAGTTTTGTGGACAGAGACATCTCAAAGGGAGTTAAGGTTTTAACTGTGGGAGGAGCAACAAGGCTGCACATGCCCAGGCTGCACCGGGTTGCAGGACACCACTTTCTCACTCTCCATGTCTCTGCTCATCTCCTGCAGTGGCGTGCAGGGACCCTCCTGCAGTGGAGAACGCCAGGACCTTCGGTCGGAAGAAGGAACGCTATGAAATAAACTCCATGGTGCGGTACCAGTGTAACCAAGGCTACATCCAGCGCCACGTGCCCACGATTCGGTGCCAGCCCAACGGGCAGTGGGAGGAGCCACGGATATCCTGCCTAAACCGTACGTTTCTGTCCCTTTACCTTCGGGTTAGAGCTGATGCATTCCTGCAGGTGGGAGAAGCAGCTGGGAATGGATGAGGCATCATTTTAGGATACAGGGTAGCTCCAAGCCAGTCAGAAGGGGATATCATAGTTTTCTTGACTTCTTAAAAGCTTTCAAGACAGGGCCATGGAAGCTGACATCTTCTGCGCAGGTGTGAAGCACATTAGCTGGCTGGAGGGATAGTCTGGGCAATTCCTGTACTGGAGACTCCTCCACCGAGGCAGAGTGGGGGCAGCTCCAGAGCCAGGAAAGGGCAACAAGTTTATTACCAAAGGCCCAGGATACTTAAGGAAAGAAAAATTAATGGCTTCAGAAAGGATAAGTTTTGGCATCACATGCCTCAAGAGAGAGACTAGGAGTGGGGAGCTGTGGTCCCACAAGCGCTTCCCTGATATCCCCCTGCCCTGGGAGCCCTCAGGAGTCCTGAGGCAGAGATAACACAAGGCACAGGGCTGGGCTCCTGACTCTCCTCCTGTCAGCCCTCCAGCTGATGGCAGCCTGCCCTCTCTCACTGGTGTCCCAGCCCACTCTCAGATCTGCCTACACCCGTGTCCCATTCCTGTTTTCCTGCAGCTTCCCAATAATTGTGTTGGCCTCAGAAAAATTGCATCTGTCCAGTGACCTCCTTTGCCAAGTTCTGATCCAGCTGGGCAATTCCAGATAAAGCAGATTAAGCAATGGTCCCACAGCCAGGGAAAGTCGATACGGGCATAAAGGACAAATCTCCGCCCCAGGGAGGAGATGAAAGGAGGAGGGATGGAGGAGGTGTCCAAGGGCGGCTCCCTGGTGCAGTCCAAGATGCTGATTCCCCTGGCTCTGCTGTGGTTCTGGAGAGCTGCAGGCTGCTCCCTGCGTGGACTGCCAGGAATTAAGAGACCTTTTCTATTCCCAACCAGCTTTTGCTGCTTCCACCAAAACCCTCCTGCAATTATCACGCCAGACTAGTGCCAGCTTCCAGGGAGATCGGCAGCAAAGATCAGGCAGAAACCTTATCCCTCCCAGCCAGCCAGATGGGGCTGTTTCACCCTCTGTGCCCTGAGCATCCCTCCCGCTAATGAATACTAGGATTAGCGATTGAGAAGGGACTTGTAGGGCAGCGGACGGGAAGCAACGGTGCCCTCGCCCACTCCGTCAGCAAAGCAGCCTTCACACCCGGGCACAGGGAAGGGATGGCACAAGCGTTCGTGGAGATGACACTCCTGCCCAGGTTCCCGCCCATCACAGGACACCTCCCCTGGGTGAAGCAAACCCCAGGTGCAGGGCGAGAGAAGGGCCGATTGTGCGTGTGCGGGCAGGCTGGCGCCGGGGCACACACAGCCGCCCGCCGGGCAGCGCTGCCTGCGGCTGCCCGTGTTTTTCCAGGGAGCCAGGGGCCGGGGACGCCAGCGCAGGACAAGCAGCGCCTCTGTCCCAGCTCCTGTCAACAAGGTGTCTTTTCTTCTCTTCCACAGCTTCCAGCTACCAGCGCAGGTTATACAAGAGGAGCCCCCGGAGCCGGTCGAGACCCAGCGGCAGCGCCGTCCACAGACCTACCCATTAGAGCGGGGAGAGAGACCAAGAGGGAACGCGAGAGATTTTTAACAGAACAGTTATATTAACAGAGTCGATTTCTTCTTCTTCTTGTTGCTTTTTTGTCATATAAGGAAAAAAATTTATATTAAAGACAAACCCACCTTTGTGTATATATATAAAAAATTAATGTTTTTCCAAGCACCAAAGCAAAACGAATTAGATCTCAGCATTTTACTAACCGTCCGGTTCCAATTATCTTCGTGCCTTTGGGGACAGGGAGGGGGGTGGGTTTGCAGAGGGCAGGGGGTTAAGTTAAATAATAAAGATGATTATTTTTTCCTGATTTTATCCACGAACAATGTAATTATTTCTGTTATTTAATCTCCAGGGTGAACAGCATCTTTTGGGGTTTTATTTTTTTTTTCCAGAATCCTTTTACTGCTGCAGCACATCAGGGTGGGTGGGGAGGGCTGGGGGGCTGTGGTGGAAGGAGCTGTGGGAGGAGGAAGGAAAGGGGATGCTGAGACTCGGGACCAAGGGGCTGTGGCCCTTCTCTGTTTCCCCACTGCCCCCTCTGCAGCACAGCACCCATCCCGGGACAACGTGCTCTTTCCAGGGGACCGTGCGGGGCACCAGCGTTCCCTGCACCTATTTATATTTTTGAACATATCCTATTTTGAAAGAATGATAAATAATAAAGAGAGTGAAAGCGGAATGGACACTTTGTCAGCGTTGTTTTTTTAGGGAAGGGAGGTGTCTGTTGTCTGGGAGCAGGGGTGGGGGAGACTCCCATGGCAAGGCGGCAAGGCAGCAAGGAAGGAAGCACAAACAGGGTGCTGCAAGCTACATGGGGATGGCTCAGCCTTAGCCAGCATCCAAGGCTGCAACTCTGGGGACAACTGATGTGGGAGAGGGGTCCCGAGCCCCAGCTGAAGAAGGACCCTGAAGCAAGACATCACCCTCCCTATTCAGAGGGTACCACCTTGGGAGGGGGTTAGCCCACAAGCCTCAACCTCATTTAAAACTCATGGCCAGCAGAAACTGCTTCACCTCCCAGCTTTCAGTTCTGACACCCAGGGGGTTAATTAACACTCATTAATGAGGGAACACAAGGCCCTTGCAGGAGCTTGGGTGGGCACAGGGCTGAGCCAGCGGCAATGAGACAATGCTCAGCCAAGGATGAGAAAATCCCAGGCGACTAGCCAGGGAACTCCAAATCCTTGTTCCATGTCAGACTCCTCTCTTGTATTGGAAGAGCGATGAACAGCCACGTCACTCCAGGGCTTTCTCTGATTTATTAGAAGACGTCCAGGAAAATACATCTTTTCATAAACAAATGATCAAAGAAGAAGGCACTAGAATTCAAGTGCAGTCCAGGCAATGGGCACATGGAGATAAGGCACTGGTGCTCTCACAGGGGCAGGCACAATGGTATCCTTCAGTGGGACAGAGACGGGGCCGGAAGATGGGCCAAGATGCAATGGAGACATTTGCTCTCTGCTCTGGCCAAATCCAGCCTTGCCTCGCTCCCACCTTGCAAACTCAGGGGCAGGATCAACCTCAAAGGGCAGGAAGGTAATGGCCACAACTCATGAGGTGGCAGGGCCAAGTTGGGTGGCAGCTGTAACCCATGGGGATCATCCCCACACAAATCCTGTCCCGCGCTGCTCAGCTGGCAGCTGCCCCAAGCAGCTGCATGTGCCAGCTGCTGAGCAAAATATGAAAGGAAGGAAAACAACAAAACAAAAAGAAGCCTCTCCCATCCCACCACCCCCCAGTCAGCCCCAAAATAGCCCTGGGAAATGCCCAACACTGGGCACCGTCAGGCTGGAAACATCCTTCATCCAAGAAGGATCTCTCCTGGCTCCTTATCTTTCCTTGTAACAGAAGACCCCAAACCTGCCCTTGCTGGGGAAACCGAAGGTGCGGACACCGGGCTCCGCAGGGCCACAGTTGGGCCGGGGCTTGACAATGGGGTAGCGGACACTGCCATCTGCCAGCCAGCCGGCACTGCAGCGGTCCAGCCCCAGGAACTTCCAGGCAGAGTATAGGTGCCCCACCCGGGCAATCTCAGCCCCCGCTTCCTGGCAGCTTTGCTTGGCCTCTTCCAGCGTCATCCCGGTGAGGTGGTCCAGGTAGAAAACCTCTCCTAGGAGGGAGAGGGGAGCATCAGTGCTGAGCATCATCCGGATCATCCTCATCTGGAGCATCCTTGCCTGCAGCATCCCCACCTAGGCTGATGTGGAGGGATGCACATCACCTTCCCCAATACCCCAGCCCCCATCCCTGTCCCAGCACCCACCTCTGAGCATGGAGGAGAAGCAATAGGCATCAAAGCGGTGGAGGTGCCGGTGGCGTGGGCCGTAGCTGCGGATGCCCGGGGCGAGGTGCACCCCACCACAGGGCTTGCGGGGCAGGCGGATGGGGTACTGCACGGTGCCATCGGCCAGCCAGCCTGCATTGCACCAGTCCAGCCCCTCGCTCCAGGCCTGGAAGAGCTGGTGGAAGGTGGCTAGGATGGCACCTTGGTCCTGGCACACTTGCTCGGCTTCATGGAAGTTGAGCCTGTACTGCCCACGGGGAGGCTGGTAGGGGAACACGATGCCTAGAGGTAGAGGTAGAAGGAACACTCAGCCGGCTCTGTGGGCAATCCACACGCCCCAAACTCAGTCCCAGCAGTAGATGCAGGGGTCCCCAGTCTATCCCAAATTCAGGCTCTGTGACAGGGGACTGACCGAGTGTGGCAGAGCCCAAGGCTCAGGAATTCAGAGGTGGGGCTGCTCCGAGCATTCGGGCGCCAGCAGTGAGTTGCCAGCGACATCTGGTGGCACAAGGACAGAGGGGCTCAGTCCTGAGGACACATGGACCCCCTGATGGGGACGGCACCTGCACATACAGGGATGCACAGACTACAATAATGAGGATGCAGGGACCACCATCACCAGGCCATATAAACTACGATCCTGGGGACACACAAGCAGTGGCCCCAAGACCACCTCTGCAAGGATAGAAAGATCATTGTCATGGGGATGCAAAGGCTACAGGAATAGGGATACAAGGATGAGCATCATGGGGATATAGGGGCCATGATTCCAGGGACACATGGACCACCAACATGGGGATGGATGGACCACTGTCATGGGGATGGACAGACCACAGGACCATGTGCACCACTACTATGGACACAGTCACCAAGACTCGTGGGGACAAGACAATGGGAGGCAGGGTCAAAGGGGTGGAGAGAGGGAAGCAAGGGGAATATTTCCACAGCTCTGAGCTTGGAAGTGGAGTCAGAGCTGAGTCAAGTCCCTCAAGGCAAATGAGCAAGAGGGGCTGGACCAGTCACCAAGGTTCATCATAAGATTCATTGGGATATCCAGAGCTGGGAGGGGGAGGCAGCACATGATGCAGCACAGTGGGAAAATGGGTGGGTAAAGGCAGGAAATGCTGTGGTCATGGGGTCACTCCCAACTCTGACTCCACAGCAGCACCCTCAGTGTCCCAGCTGCACAGACTGCTTTGGGCTGACTTGCTGCTGAGACCTCACAGTCAGACAGCTCCAAGCCACCACCTGGTCACACCAAGCATCTCAGCCCCTTTCTGCCCATAGCTGGGCTCCCTGACACCCCTGCTTTGTTATGTCCCCAAAGGAGGGGGTGCCATAGGAAGGCCAGGCTTACTGGCTTGGCGCAGGTCACACAATCCCCCAGCATGCCCCCACCTTGCAGTCGGAGGTCCACCACATCACTCTCATCTTCCAGCCCATCGATGACCTCGCAGCGGTATTTGCCATCATCCTTCAGGTGCACATCGCTGATCACCAGCGAGGCCTCGTACTGGCTGGCCTGATGGAGGTGAGCACGGCCTTTGAAGTCCCCAAAGGCCACGTAGGTCTTGCCAATGGCCACCATCACATCCTGCTCCTTGGTGTAGTCATCTCGCAGCTTAGACCACTTGATGCGGATTTTGCGCTTGGCTCCTGGGTCGGAGTCATAGCGGTAGTGGCAGGGCAGTGTGACGTTGGCACCACTGTAGCTGTAGACAGGGTCTTTGGAGGTTTCCACCACCAGTTTGGGTCCACTGAAGTAATCCACTGGGGACAGGGAAGGAAGGCGTGATGAGCAGGTCACGATCCAGGGCTGGGCAGTGTCCTCAAATCTTCCCTCCAGCCGTTACCTCTTCTACCATGAGCATCCCCCGAGCATGCCCGGAGAATACCTGACTGCTCCTCTGGATCCCACATCCCCCCAAGAGATGAGTCCCACTCCAACCCAGAGGCAGGGAAGGACTTCAGCCCCCTGAGACAACCTGCCAGCCCCTCTTATCCCCAGTATACCTTTGTCCTGCCCATTGTCCATGTCGTTCATGATGTGGTTGTAGTAGAAGCCATTGTAGAAGGGGTGGTGGGAGCTGCTGGCCAGCTGCAGCAGGTTGGCCTCCAGGAGCAGCAGGTGCAGCAGCATGGCTGGGAAGTGAGGCCAAACCCTGAGCCTGGACTGAGAAGGGGGAGAGGACTGCTGTAAGACCACAGAATTTGCCAGGAGCCTACCACAGCACTTCCCAGCAGTAGTGCAGAGCAGACTCCATACCAGGGATGCAAAGAGAGGGGTGCAAAGAGTCAGCAGAGCGATTTGCACGCCCGCAGGGAAGAGTGCAGGCAACAAGAGCCGTGCCCCCAGACCTGCCCCACAACCACAACTGCCAGGCCACTCCCTCCTCATCTTTCCGCCGGGGTCACACCACACTCCAGCGCACTCGCCGATGCTGCCCTTTGAGGCTTGTGGCGCGCCTGGCCCGGAGGGAAGTACTGAGACTAAGCTGGGGACAGGGTAGCTGGAGAAACGGGATCCCAGGATGTCCTTTGAACAGGGAGCGCTGGGAAAACATCACATACGGGTGCAGGGGTAAAGAAGTGGCCAAGCCCCACTCTAAGCAGCAAGCTCAGTTTACAGAGGCAGCCAAGCATGCAACCCGGCCGAGGAGGTGGGGAGAAGACTCTGGCTGCCTCCGCTGCCCCAGCTCCGGACAAAGCCTGGCGGCATCCGCCATCCTGGCCAAGGACCCCTGACTCCGATCCAGGGCTGCTTTTCTGCACCACAGACATGGCTGGCGCCGCCCCCATGCAACATTACTTCGCTCGCAAACCGTATCTCATGGATGAGGGGCAGCCCGGCAGCTACACTGCCCTGAGCTCTGGGCACCCATGGGTGCCCTGCATGGGGCTCACCCAGAGTGCTCCCAGGACTGTCTACTTGTGAGCATTCCCAGAGCCGGCAGAGGGGGCCCGGCACTCGGCAAGCCTCCGGCAGACCCCTCCAATACCGGGAGAGATCTGACATCTGTGCCCTGCTTAGACAAGGCTTATTTGTGCCTGCAAATATGCCCCGGACCAGGGGGCTGTGCTCATACACGGCAGGGTCCGGTACGAGATACAGTGGTGGCCTCCAGACCAGGGGGTGCAACCGGCTGCTCTCACCGCGGGTTGCTCCCTCCTGGACTCTCCTATGCGGACAGTGCCACTACTCACCGTGGGGTGCAGCCCATGCTTGCTACCCACTGGGATCTGCGGAGCTGATGCCCGAGGGCTCAGGGTGCACCCGCCCGACCACCAGCGGAGTCCCAGAACCAGCGCAGCCCCGGAGCGGTGCTGGAGGCACCGGAGCCGCAGGCACAACGCCACGTGCTGCCCACGAGCCCCAAGGTGGGCTCGAGGCACCGGAGCTTCACACCTCGGTTTGCAGGGCACCAGCCCTGGTCCCCCTGTACCCAGTGCCTCGTGGTTCCCCCAGAGCCCAGCATTACAGTGACATGCTGGAGGACCCGACATCCTCTACTGCAATGCCGGTGAACATCGTGCTGCAGCACCCACCGCAGTGATGCCCAGCACCTTCCACGTGATGCCTGGCTCCCTCCATGGCGATGCCATACATCCTTGCCCTCTGTGGCAAGCAGAGTGCCCACTGCTCCGGGGTGCCAGCCCACCCTAGTCCCGGCGCTGGGGCCAAGCCCTACTCACACTGGTTGCAGGCAGGCTGCAGGCAGGCGTGCAGGCAGGCTTGCAGGCAGGCTTGCAGGCAGATGCACTGTGTTTAGGGCTCTTTCGGGGCTGAGAGGAAGCAGCTCCAGGGCCTGCCTCTTAAAGGGAAACACACGCCTTTCCCAGCCCCCTGCTCGCAGCCTGGAGCTGGGGTGGGTGCCCCTGGCCCTCTGCCTGTCCACTCTGCCTGGGTGATGGCCTCACTGTGCCCCCACACACTGCCCACATGCTGCCATCGCGCTGCCCATATACTGTTCATACAACTCATCTGTGATGTGCCAGCTGCCCACATTACCATCAGCTTGGAAGGGACAGCAGTGGGGAGCAAGATTCCGTGTTGGGGCTGGTGACATCCTGTGATGCCCCGCGAAAAGCCATGGGGAATTCGCAGTGCCAGGGAAAAAGAGCCATCACTTGTCTCACATCCCACTGGGAGGCTGGCCACAGTCTCTGGGTAGAGGTGGTGTCCAGCAAACAAGTGGCAGAAGCACCATGGGCACAAGAAGCTTGGGACAGGAAATTTGTGACAGGGGATGATCTGTGCCCGGGATGTAGAAACAGCACCTGCCTGCTTTGGGATTCAGGAGAGGCAGCTGAGCTGTGGGGTGCATCTCCTTCAGGGTCAGCTTTGGGCTACGCAGAAAAAGCAGAGGCAAAGAATGAAGGGCAAAAGCTCTGGAATGCCCAGTTGTATGCATCTAAGGGAGCATCATCGCTAAACTTGAGTGATGTCCCCCGTGCCAGCTTCCACTGGCACATAGACATGCAGACCCAGCTCCAAGAGCTCCACATCAAGTCCTCAGGAAGGGCAGCACGGCAGCAGTACAGTCAGGGGATGCCAATCAGGGAGTGGACAGTGGGACTGAACACATGAAGGAACCACAAAGCCGCGTGTGCCCTGACCCGTCGACCCGCTGTCCCAGCCCAGTGTGCTGCTTCACTCCCCACTTTGTTGTTTTATGGCAAGGAAATGAGGCGTGGGGGCCCTGGTCCAGCTCTTGCCGCCGCGCAGGATGGCTTCAAGCCGGAAAGAAAACAACTCGTGTAAAAACAAATCATCTCGAGGCTGGCTGCGGAGTGAAGGGGGCCAGGACCCCATCCTGACAGTCCTCCAGCACGGAGCGCTCGGGGTGTGATCTTGTCTGCCTGACGCCGCCACATTGATAGGGAGCAGCCGGCGAGGAAACGGTGTTATCTGCCGCCAGCGCCGGCACAGCAGCCCGGTTTCCCTGTGGGAAACCCCGACCGGCGATGGCTCTGGGACCTGGGTTCTGGAAGCACTGCTCTTCCTTGTTCTCCTTTTCCCTGCACACCCACTGGGCCTGCCAGTCCTCCCCGAGGAGGGACGCAGTGGAGCCAGACTGCCCAGGGACATGGGAGTGTGACGGCCGGGCACGCCGCCTGCTCGCCTGCCTGGAGCAGCCTGTCCCACAGCCCACAATGCAGGGGCAATTACATCTCCTGGCATGGGGCCACTGCACTGCCCTGCATCCTTCCCGAGGGTCTCTGGTCCCCCCAGCCCCACCCCTTGGCCAGAGAAGGTGATGGGATGGCATCTCATCTGCATTCCAACTGCATCCCAGCCACCAGTGCAGCCCTGCACCAGCTTGCTCAAGTTGTCTCTGTTCTGGTAACCCAGCGATCAGGATGGTTCCCTCGACTCCCTGGCTATGCAGACGGAGGGACAGCCCTGTCGGGGCACACTGTTCCCTGGCATGGCCATCCCATTGTTTCAGAGCCGAGAAATGGGGAACAAGCCTCACAGTGCTGCCTTCTCCATGGCCAGCTACAGAGGAGAGTGGCAGCAGGGAAGGAGACAGGGATGCTTTTAGGCATCACCTTAGGCCATGGCTCTTGACTGGATGTGGCCAACTGTGCCTCCACCTCCTCCTAGGGAGCAGGCAGCATGGGGAAGGATATGGCCCCCAGAAAACCCGGGGGAAAAAAGGAATCCCCTTCACTCCTTCTCGCCTCTCACCCTATTTTTGGTGCTTCAGAGATGATCCCAAATTTATTTTCTACTCCCTGAAGAGAATCCTGAGTGGTATCACAGGTTTTAGAGTAAGCAAAGCTGTGCAGGGTCAGGGTAGCTCTGACCCAGGAGCACATGTTTAGGGCATGTGTTTAGGGCTGGCTGAGCTTTTTGGCTGAACGGGAGCCATAAAAATGTCATCCCTGTCTTTCCTGCCTCAAAGCCAGCAGCTGACAGCTCCACCGTGGCCCCACCAGAGATTTGTCCATAAAATACTGCTTGCACAGGATGATTCCAGCAGGAACCTGTTGCCGACACTGAAACTGGGCAGGAACACTTACGTTCCTGGTAGGATAGAGGAGGTTGTGATCTGTCCTGGGCTTTCCGGGTGGCGGGGAGAGGATGCTCTCCCCGACGGCTGCTTCCTGAGGAACCGGCTCGCAGCAGCTGGCAGCATCGGCAGCCGACTGAGCAGGCAGCAGGGTGCCGCAGCGTGCCGGCCATCCCTGCCTTCCTGCTGCTCCAACAACCCAGCCACATCCGGGAAGAGCATCCGAGGAATGGGGACAAGCCATCAAGGGCTGTGCATAGCATGGAAGGCACCCTGGCTCTCACCAACACCCCCATCCTGAGGCTCCAGAGCAGGAAGGAAACGCCACAAGGCTACAAGGCTGGGAAGGGGCTCAGCATCCATCAGAGGGGCTTGCCTGGAGTTTAGCAACAGGCAGAGGGAACCAGCAGCCAGCGGCTGCGGAGGCATCCCCTGCTCTGATGTGTGGCATCTGCTCCTGTCATCCTCCTTATGGAGCCTCTGGCGTGTCTCTGGCTCAGGGCTCTCTTGGCTGGACTCGAAGTGAACTGCTTTTATCTCCGCACCAGCTTCCCGGTGATAAGGGTGGCATGTCTGGAGGTAAAACAGGCAGATTGTCCCCTCTTGTCCCTGGCTCTAGCTGTGGCTGTTATTTGTCACCAAGCAAGTCACAGCCACTGTGAGTTCAGCCCAATCTCTGCCAGCAGCCCCCTCAACCCTCTGGTGCCTGGGTCTGGCACCCACAGCGAGAGCCCACCTCCCACAGGCAGAGCCCACCTCCCACAGGCAGGACCCGAGGAAGGGATTTTCCATGCTGAGTAGGGTACTGCTGGCAACAGGAATGTGCATGAAGGTTGTCCGGAGCTGTGAGGACAGAGCTCTGGTGGGATGCAGGTAGTCCTTGGCCATTTGTGTCAACCCCAGGGGTCCCTGCCCAGTGTGGCAGAAGACTGGAGAGAAGCAAATTTTTTCCGCCCTCATTCCAGTGCTCCTTTCCTACAAGGGACTCCGTTTTCAGTGCAGAGGGATCCTGCTCCAACAGGATTCATTCCTCAGCCCTGCTCAGGGGGACTCTGATGGGGACATCCATACAGGCAGCTCCCTCCAGCTCTAGAGCCAATCTAACTCCAAGCTGGGGTTTTCTACAGGATCAAAGCCAAAAGAGGAGACACAGGGTGTGGGGTGCTGAAAGAGGCTTCCCCTCCCCAAGCCCCATCCCACTGCACCTGGCCAGCTGCGAGCACAAGCTCTGACAGCTGTGATAGGGTGGAGGCAGCAGGGAAGATGCACACAAAACCCTATACCCTGTTTTTCAGGCAGGGAAGGGAGATAGGAAGGTCTGTGAAAGCAGGAAAAGTGCAGGGGGTGCTCATAGGCAATCCTGAGGGATCACTGGACCTGCTGGGCTTTGGGAGATGGCTCTCAGGCAGGCACAGAGCAGACGAGCCAACAGTCCCAAACTTTCAGCAGGTTTTAATACTGTCAGAGACACCCCAGAGCAGGGCTGCCATCGCCATCCCACCCAGGTTCCCTTGGCCCTTGCCAAAGCGAACCTCCTGCTGGCCCAGCCCCATGGCCACTTCACATCCCAGCAGGCAGGGGAAGCATTGCTGCCAGCCCTGGACCATGTGCCCATGCTCCCACCTGCCGGTGCCCCATCTCACTCATCTCCTACAGCTAATCCTGAGGGCTTGAGCATTGCAAGGGGCTCCTCTCCACCCCACAAAAAGGGAAAAAAGTCATGTTACAAGAAGGGTCATGGCACAGCTCTCTGCCTGCTGCATTTGGGTGGTTTAGTGATCATCTTTTCCATCTTTTCTCCACATCCCTGTGGCTAGAAGCCATCTCTCCCCTGCAGATGATCACAGTCCCCCTGGTCACCACTTGGCTGTGGGGACAAGAGACTTCCAGGCATCCCAAACTGCAGTAAGCTAGGGATGGCAGCAATGAAGAGACTTGGTAGGATGCTGCAGCTGGCACTCCAGGAAGGAGAACGGGCAGTGCCTGCTAAAATGCCAGCCATGGTGCCTGCTGAAGCACACAGCAGTTAGAGCCACTGGCAGTGGGGATCCAGTGCCTCTTGATAGGAGCCATCTCATCACTCCCCTCACACTATGCAGTGCTGACATTGCTGACAAGGAGACCCAGGGTCTGGCAAAATGGGTAGAGAACAACAGCCACGTCTTTTCAGAGCCCCTGCTTGCAGATGTGCGGGGAGCAGGAGGGATGTCAGAGGCTGCAAGCCCAGGGTGCCTGCTCTAAGCCCCTGAAATCTGTTGAGCCCTGAGACCCAGCACAGGCAAAGGACTACCACTGGCTGCAGCCTCTCTGCTGGAAGCAGAAGCAAGAGGGGGAAAAAATTTGTCCCCAGGCTTAGTTGGGAGGATACAGCCAAGCCGTGGTTGCAGGACTGGGTTCCCAGAAAAGCCCCATTTTCAGGATGGGGACCGTCAAGGAAGCCCCAGTTGCAGGAGAGGGTCCCCCAGCCAAGTCCCAGCTGCAGGAGGGGATCTCAGCCCTGGCTGGCAAGGCAAAAAGACAGGAGCTATCCCCACATCCCATCTTCAAGTGCAGTGCTGCAGCCCCAGCACCAACGCAGAGCAGGGGAGCCCTCTCAGCTGCCTCCCGAGTGTGGGGCACAGGGAAGGGGGTGTGAGATAAGAGCAGGAGCGGGCAGGGGCAGGCAGGGCGCAGGCCAAGTGTCGGGGAAGAGCAGCCCCATCCTTCCACCCCGCGCCTACTCGTCGCAGCCCAGCAGCTCCACGCGCAGGGTGATGCGGTTGTGCCAAGCCACAGGCAGGATGCGGACAAAGCGGGCGTAGAAGGGCACGTCGAACACATTCTTCTTGTGTGAGTAGTTGTCACTGTTCCCATGGAAGATCTAGGAGGGGAAAGGTGTGTGTCAGCACTGCTGGGACTTTCCCACCACCACCCACTCCTCCCCACCATGGTATTCCCAAGTCCTAGGAGGTCATTGCCCACCTTGCCCTCCTCACACCCACTCACCTTGGTGCTGTTTGTCTGGCCATCCCGGTATAGGGTCCAGGATGTTCCATTGTCACTGTAGGCCACCTTGTAGGCTGCCACATACTGGATGTGCCCAAAGTCACGGGCTCCTTGTGTGATGATTCCTGTCACCTTCTTCTGGTCCCGGAGATCAATCTGGCATGGAGACAAGGCTCATCACAACTCCTTTGCAGAAATGGTGCTCTCACCCTACAGTATCCTGCATGTCCAGAGGTATGCAGGATGAGCTGCCTCTCAAGGGTCAAGAATGGAAAAACACCACTTGACCCCCACCCCAATGCCAGAGGAACTAATAAAAATCTACTGTGAAATATTTGATCGTTCAACATTCACAGCATCTCTCAAAGCAATCAAAAGTGGGTGCATACCCACTGTCTCAGTTCCCTTGCCCATGACACCACCTCCACATTTTTTGCTGAAAACGTCAACATGGGAATGACAGCAAAATATCTCAATTCAGAAAAAATAAAGGATTCCCAGAGGAAATGCATTTCCACTGGAAAATAATTTTGGCTGAGAAAATATGCAGTTCAGCACAGTCTGACATTTGGGTTCTAAGTGAAATGGTTTCTATTCTCTTTACTCTGCCACGCTGCGCTACTGCGGCTGGCACAGGGCAAACCAGCAAGGAAGATGAAAGCCTCCTTAATTTAATTCTTTTTTTAAGCTCATCAAGGGCAGTTACAACTATACAACATAAATCCTGAGTATACATGTAAATCTATGCATACATACACAAACAGGCTGCCTGTGGTGCAACAGCCCAACTCAGCGTGTCATCCCGACCCCATCAGTCAACATTTTGATAAGCTGGTTTATTTAGGTCTGTGAAGCAGCTGCTTTTAATCATTCCCCAAATAAAAAGCAGGACAAATATCTAAACTGCTTTGTCCTATTATGTCATGGAATCATGTGAAAAGTATAAAAACAGAAGAGGAAAGGAAACTGAGAAGGAAATTTCAAAACTATTTGTTTCCATTCCAGACTGGGAAGAGAAAAGCAAACCTGATCTTCTCCTGCTAAACAAAAACATTGTGTCCTGTGCAGCCAGATGGTCGTGGGACGGCCATCCCAAGTTGGGATGGCACTTTCTGAGGGGGTGATGCAGAACTGGGGTGCTTGTAGGCTTGATGCATCCCACAACAAGGTACAGAAACAGCACACCCTGACCCAGAGCTCCAGGACTGCTGTTAAGAACCAGTGGCTGTGGTCCAATCCTGACCTGCCCCCCTGATCTCAGCTCAAGGAGTTCACTGCTGGGCTGCATGCCCCACAGCAAGGCTCTGGCCACACTATCCCAGAAGCTCTACCCAGTGTTTCCCATTGTGCCCATCCTCTTTCCAGCCACCTCAGCTCAGAAGGTGACCCCTGGGGAGGAGCCTTGAGGTTACAGAGGGAGGGCCTAGAGACCTACCTGCAGCCACTCATCCTGGCCATTGTGGAGTGCAGTCCAGGCATTGGTTTTGCCCGTCATGTCCAGGCGAGCATAATGGGGGTGCCAGGTAAAGGCATCGATGCCCCAGGTCTTGAAGACACTGGAAGCTGTGATCTGCTGGTCGGAGATCAAGCGGGATTTCATGCCCAGAGGTTCCGAGCAACCTGCCGTGTTGAAATACACTGTAACACAACAGTTGACACAGGCAGTGAAAAGGAAAGAGTTCACCGAACCGTCACCAGTAAAACCCCACAGATGCTGAAGCAAAACCCCACAGATGGCCAGAAGCCATCCCCATATTCCCACATCTCCATGCTGCCTAGAGCAGCAACAGGGCCAGCCAGGGAAACGCTCAGCAGAGGCACAGTGTGGCCTTTTCCCAGGACTTTTAGCTCCCAGCTATTCCTTGGCTCACAGTGCCTCCTGCTGCAGAGAGGAGCAGATGTCCCCACAGCACAGCCCTGGAATACAGAAATCTTAGGAAGAAGGCAGAAGAGGATGTTTTAATGAATGAAGAGAGTAATGCAAAGACATCCCCAGCCAAAAGCACAGATGACACTATACCAACACAGCAGCAGGACAGGACCCAAGCTCCCACAGCATCCCACTCTCATGCTGACACACGAGTCCTGTTCAGCTGCCAGGGATATGCCACAGGGCGGGAATGCGGGAGGCACAGGGAAAGGGCTCACCTCTCACGTTTCCCAGAGGACTTTGATCCTCTGGTGTTTTTCAAGCTCTCCGGCAGAAAAAGCAGCCGGTTCACAGCTCGGACGGGAAGGGGGGCACAACAAAAAGTCCCGGCTTGGGAAGGTGTTAGCAGCATGAGAATGCAGCTCAAACTGGCTGAGCCGGTGGGATTAACGGCTTGTGCTCCCCAAACGCACTCCAGGGTATTTCTAGGCATGTGCTTGAGGAAAAACAAGCACTGACAAATCCCTTGTCCTGGGGGATCAGAATCAGGACACGGGATGATGCCCTGCCCTGTGTCACCCCCTGCCCTGAGGAACCCGAGGAGAGGAGAGTCACCAACTTTTACCATTCATCTCGCAGCCAATGAGCTCAAAGCGCAGAGTGCAGGCACGGCGGCACGTCACGGGATAGATGCGGATGAACTGGGCCGTGATGGGAGGATTGAACATGTTGGTCCGCATGGTGCCGTAGTCCATGTTTCCCTCAAAAACCTGCAACAGTGAGCAGGGCTGAGTGGCCCAGCCATCCCATAACCTCCTGCATCAAATCCCTTGCGCAGACCTCAGCACTGCCAATGGCAGAAAGGCGGACAGGAGAAAGCTGGGCTCTGCTTTCGGGCCCTGGAGCAGTACATGACTCGGCAGCAGCTTCAACACTCTCAACAGAGCTTTGCAACATTCCTTGCTTCATCCTCACCCCCAGCGAGTCACATATGCAGCAACACCCACTCTCTCCTACTACCACAATGTTCCTCAAATCATGACAAGCATAGAGATGGCTTGCTTCTTTCTTTTTAACATAGCAAATCGTCACGTTTTACGTTCATGTATTTTTTCTCACTGCTGCAGAAAAAATGAGGAATTTTTCTGGTTTTTAAAGCAAAGCAGATACTCCAAATGATTCTCTGGATGCTTAAAAACCACCAGGAGACACTTGCCATAAAGAACTGAGAGTGGAGAGCCCTGCAATCTACAAGAATTCCTGCTTTGAGAGACATACTGTCAACTCGTGCTCTGCGCAGACACACAACTGAGCCACCCAGCTCTCCCAGACCATGCCCAGTTCCCACAGTGTGTCAGTGACAGAGATATTATCTGAACAACCCAAATAAGTCAGCGCTGCTTCTTTGGTTGTGCTTATTATGGTCAATTAAACAGAGGCAGAGAGTACTGCTCAGTGCTGGAACTGCCTGTGCCATCTCGCTGTTAGGATGTTTACCAGCTCAGCTTTGCCTCAGGTCAAAAGCATTTTCCCACATATGGGGACAGTTTGGGATGCAGTTCACAGCCACCTCAGTGTCCACAGCACTGACAGGTGGAGGGAGCTGAGACATCCCCTATGCAGAACATTGCAGCCCACCTTGTCCACGTTCTGCTTCTCATCCTTGAAGAAGGTGAACTCTCGCCCATCCAGGCTGTAGGCGACTTTGTAGGCACGGACAAACTCCTGCTGCCCCACACGGCGTGCACCCTGTGTGATGATCCCGCTCAGCCGCATCTTCCGCAGCAGGTTGGCCTGTGGAGGGGAGGAGGGAGGATGAGCAGGGCACAGCATGCATGGGGTGCACAGCCCCTGCACACGCTAGCACCATCAAGCCTGGATAGGAGGGTAGGCTCATGCTCAGCATCAGAATCAGGAGAGAGGCTGCCCAGGGCACTGTGACTTCCTCCAGGCAAAAGCCCTCTATCCCTCCATCCTTGCATCCCATGGTGGGCAGACCACGGATCCCCACCCCCATCTTCCTGCAATGGACCTGCCTTCCCCAGGCACACCCCAAGATGCTCCTTGGTGGCACCTTGCTGCAGCAATTTAGCCCTGCATTTGCCAGCAGGAGCAGGGAAATCCTGTGACAGCAGCACTGCAAGACCAGTTATGGCTACTGGAGCTACTCTCTATCCTAGTCCTCCCAGTCCTGCCCCAGGTACCTGGATCCAGGGGCTCTTGTCGTAGTTGCTGGAAGTCCAGGCATTGACAATGCCATGGTTGTTGAGGCGGGCAAGCTCTGGCCCCCAGCGCTGGAGGCCAAGGAAGCCATAGTAGACAGAGGATGCTGAGAGCTGAGCATCAGAGATGGCTCCTCCTTCCATGCCCAAGAGAACGGCACAGCCTGGGGGTAGTGGGGAGATCAGGACCAAAGAGCAACAGCGAACAGGGAGCAGAACTAGGGGTTATTTGTTTCCTTTCAGGGAATTGAGCAGGAGATGGAGGCCAACCCTCAGACCTGGGTGTCCTCAAGATGTCCTCTCCTCCTCAGCCCTCATCCAAAACTACATCATCCATCAATCCCTCAGATGCACAGCACCTTGGCTGGGAAAAGGCCATCCTGAGGCAGCCCCACAGAGAAGACAGCACCTTCCTGAAGATTTTCCCTCCACCAGGACCAGGCCTGCTAGCATCAAGGACAGCCAGCACACCATCACTCACAGCTGCCCTCTAGATCCCCTAAACCAGCTGGTGACATCTCTCCTGGGCACACTGGCAATGAGGGACAGAGCAGTGGGGAACAGGGAAGAAAAGGGAATTCCATAAGTGCCAGGGACTTACGGACATGGCAGGTCTTCCCCAAGAACGGAGAAGGACACTTGCAGGTGTAGTCACCATCCAGGTCCAGGCAGATGCCTCCATTTTTACAAGGTTGGGAGGAGCACTCATTTTTGTCTAGAAGACAGAGTGGAGAAGCTCAGCAGGCGATCCCAGAACCAGTCCCAGAGAAGAGATGCCAGAACCAGTCCCAGAGAGGAGATCCCTGATTCAGTGCAGTGGGAGGAGTGGGAGAAGTGTTCCCTGAGCAAGGGCCATGGCAGAGACCCTCCTGATAGGGTGGCACAGGTTGAAGCTCTAACCCAAGGTTATGTCCATGCCATGTCCCCACTGAGTGCAGCAACATGGCTGCATCAGGAAACTTAAGGCTGGAAGCCCAGATGGAGCAGGCTGAACCTTGAGGCACTCCTTGTCTCATTACTTGAGGAACTGTGTCCCTCTGGAGACGCAGAGTAACACTAAGACACAGCATGTACCCGTGCCATGGTCCTTCCCGCCACACTGCAAGTTCCAAAACAGCCCGTGGTCCCTGACACACCCTGGTGTCCCACACAGACACAGCTGCCAATACCCTCATTTTCACCCTGGAGCTGCCCAAGGGGTTCCCAAGCCCTTAGTGGACAAGTAGCCTCTCCTGGCCCCCTGACAGTACCATACTCACTGTTCTGGCAGTGCACTCCATCATACCCCGCAGGGCATTTGCAGATGTAGTCAGTGAAGACATCCCCCCGGTTTGGGACCAGCTGGCACTCGCCATTGTTGTGGCAAGGATTGGGGTGGCAGGGGCCTGGGGAAGGGAGAAAATAGCTGTAATATAGGCATATGTGGAAAATAAGAGCATCCAGTGGGCTGCCACTCCCCAAAGACATTGCCTTTTCCCCAGGTGTATCCTGTCACTGTACCCTGCTTGGATCTCTACTCTATGTGCCCATCAGCAGGGCTGGACCCCAGGGCCAGTGGTGCAGGGCCACAACAAAGGCACACTAACTTCCTGCTAGGCTCCTGGCCTTCATGGAGCACCTGCAAGAGGGTCACCTCCTCACCTTTCTCTGTCTCATTGCAGTCAATCCCAACGTAGCCCTCGGGGCAGATGCAGAAGAAAGGGGCCTCATTAATCCCAGTTAGGCATGTGCCCCCATTCTGACAGTGGTTCACACCACAGAAGTCACCTGGAAGTAAAACCATATGTCACTGCAAACAATCCCTAAGGTGAGCATCCACCAGAATCCCATGGATGCACATGAAGGCATCCCAACACAACAGCAGGAACTGGTCTGCTGCAGATTCCACAGGGAGGGGAGCACCTGTCAGGAACTGGCAGCTGGCTCCTGCACAGGGCTGCTGTCATCCAAGAGTGATGGTCGAGACTAAGAGCATGAGAGAGCAGCAAGGACCTGCCAGGCCCTGGCACATTAAAAAAGGGGTTTGACAGAGCCTGCATGTCAAAGCAAGGACAGGGAAAATATAGGGTTTTGGTGCATCAAATGTTTCTGACACTTGGCTGGAAAGCAGGGGTGGCCAGGGAGGGGTTCACTTGGGCAGGAGCTGGACAAGGTCATTCAAGGGACTGGGGCTGGTGCCATTGGTGGGTTTTGCTAATGAAAGTTTGTGCTTGTAAGAACATAAACAAAAAAAAATTGTAGGGGGAGCCTGCATGCCTCAGTTCCTAGATACTGGAGACATGCAGGCAGGTAGCACAGGGTCCATCCCTGCAGGACGTCTGCCAGACTTTCATCACTCTCCAAGCAGCTCCCACGAGGAATCCCCAGCTCAAAGGCAGGTTCCCCCGGGGCACTGGTAGGACTGCACCATCTCCTCTGACTGTTCATCCATCTCCAGCATCTCCCATGGTATAGGGTTTACTTGGCAAGGTGCTGGTGGCAGGGGGCTGCAAGAGTGGCTTCTGCAAGAGGACAGCAGGAGCTGCTCCCATTGGAGACAGCCAGTCCCAGTCAATGCTGAAACAGATCCTCTGCTGTCCAAACCTGCCCATTACCAATGCTGGGATTGCTTCTGTGATAATATACCCAAGAGAATGTGAAAAATACTGTGCAGCAGCTGTGGGTGAGGAGTGAGAAAAATGTGACAGAAACAGCCCTGCAGACACCCCCAGCAGAGAATAAGGAAAGGAAGGAGTGCTCCAGGTGCTAGAGCAGAGATTCCGCTGCAGCCCATGGAGAAGACCTGTCTCCCTGCAGCCTGTGAAGGACCAAAGGGGAAAAGATATCAACACTGCAGCTCACAGAGTATGCTGAGTTGGAGCAATCTCTTCCTCACAGACCCTTACCAGAGCAGATCATAAAGAACTGTAGCCCATGGGAAGGACTCATGCTGGATCTTTTTCTTCTTTTCCCAACCCTGTCCTGTTGAGGAGGGGAGTAAAGGAAGTCAACCCACCACACCCATCAACCTTCTGCTCCCCATTGCAGGACTGAATCAGATTGCAAGAGCTGAGTTGAAATTCCTCCCACCTTTAATTAATGCTGCCCTAAAAGCTGCAAGATGGCAACACTCTCCATAAACCTACACTAGATTTCCACAGAACTGGCTGAAAGCCTCAGTAACTCCTCACCAAGTACTAGGACAGCACATCCCTTGATGCCAGGCTCCTCTCTGCCACGCTGCAGGAGTCAGAGCAAGGGCTGAACCCAGTTGGGAGACCCAGGAATAACCCTTCACTACCTGCATGACCTGGAGAAGGTAGAAGTTAATGAGCTGCGGGCTCCCTGCCCAGACCCACACCAAACAGCACAGTTCTCATTAGCCTAAGCTACTATTCAGTGAGCTCCTACTCATTAGTCCTGTAATAGCAGGACTCCTTTGAGTTAATCCTACTCTTCCTGACACTCCACATCTGTAGGGTACACACTGATGGCAGACAGGCCAGCATCAGGTGAAGGTTTCAAAAAGATGCTGTAGCTCCCTTAGCCCAGCCTCAGGAGGCAGAAAAACTTGGGCACTGGTTCAAGTCACTGCCTGCACTGCCCAGCCTGTTCTGCATGACCTCATGCTCCATCAATGCGCTGCCATGAGCTACACCATGGGAGGAGAGGGCTCCTGATGATACAAGGGGATGCCTTTGCCCCACACCTCACTGAAGGTCTCAGACACATCCAACCACCCTATCCCAAGGATCTGTCCCAGCAGCCAGCCAAGGCCATGCACACACAGCTACTTCGGTTCGGCAGTGGGAGTTGGCTGCTTCCCCAGGCACAGAGCATCAAGGAAGGGAACATGTCCTCCCCAGCATCCTCACTGCCTCCAGTGCAGGAGTGCCTGGGGTGGGACACAGCAGCAAAGAAGCAAGGGCTCCTCCCAGGATCAAGACAGGAGGGGTCCCAGTTTTATACTTTAGTTATTCCAAGTAATTAGACTCCCTTTTATCCTCTCCCAGGAATAATCCCTTACATGGTGGGACTTGGTAGCCAGCCCCCTGCCTAGCAGCAAAGCACACAGGTCACATTTTCCACTGCAGCAAGCAGTTTTGGATGCTCCTGTTTCTGGGCTGTTTTGGGCCTAGTTTCGGAGCAGTTCAGCATCTCCGTCCTCCACACACACATTTATCTCTGCTCAGACACAGAGCTGTCACACGTTGAACACTCAGGAACCAAGGCAACAAAGATCAGCCACTGCTCTTGGAAATGTTTGCTTATATGAACCCACAGACTGGCTGGAAGGCAAAAATAACATCCTCCAAATACTGGGACAGCTCATCCCAACAGGGCTGGGGGAGGTCAGGGCAAAACCGGCACTTCAACCCAGGGAGAGAGAATACAAACAAGGCCTTCCTCATCCCCTCCTGCTGCCCTTTGTCCCCTCGTCTGGAGTCGCCACTTGGGCTTTGCTCCCCTTTTTTCTGGTCTCGTCCATCCCTTTCGGAGTCAACTGCCCCAGACACGACCCAGAGGGTGATGACGGTGCTGCTACTCCCGGGGGTCCCCCCGGCCAGGCCAGCCGGGCGCGCGGTACCAGGCGCTCCCAGGGACGTTGTTTACATTGCGGGCACGGTTATCTGAGCCTGAGACACGGGACAGCCCGGCCGAGCGACTCCCGGCTGGGCGACTCTCGGCTGAGCGACTCCCGCGGCTTGGGAGCAAGGACGGGGCCACGGACCCGAGTTCCTCTGCTCCTGCAGCTGCAGCCCTGGGGCTGCGAACCGTCTCATTCGCACCCCTGCACCCCACACCCGGCAGTCGGGATCCGCTCACCCTGCGCCCCAGATCCTCTCGCTCGGCATCCAGGATCTCCTGCAGCGCGAATCCTCGGCATTTCGGCTTCCCCTGCACATGGGACAACCCCTGCACCCTGGATCCCCTGTACTCCAGATCCCTTGCACTCCAGATCCCCAGCATCCCGCGATCCCCTGCACTCTGGATCCCCTGCTATTCACGCTCCCCCGCACCGCGGATTCTCGGCACACCGGGCAACCTTGAATTCTAGATCTCCAGTACTCCGGATCCCCAGCACCTCAGTCTCCTCGGCACTCTGGCTCCCTTGTACTCCTGATTTCCGGCACCCCAGCACCCCACGGTCCCTGGCAGCCAGGTTTCCTGCACTCCGGATCCCCAGCATCCCGGGCTCTCCCCGGCTCCCCGCCACTCACCGGACACGAGCAGCAGCAGCGGGAACCCCAGCAACACGACGAACGACAACCGCAACAGCCTCGCCACTCTCATGTTGCGTGCCGAGCCGCGCCGAGCCGCGCGATCCCCGCCGAGCTGCTCCGCTCCGCCGCGGGGCTTGGGGCGGGCAGTGACTCAGCCCGGCCCGGCGGCCCCACGTGCTCCCCCGCCCGCCCCCGGGGCGGGACCGGCCCCGCCAGGCACTGCCCCACCGAGGGTCCGCACCCCCGGGGGGAGCAGGCAGCACGGGGTGCATGGTGCAGGCAGGTAGGGGAAGGGCGAGAGAGAGAGGGTTGGGGATTCAAAGCCAAAGGGACCCATTAGCCTGGAAGTGAGCGCTACCACGGCCACACTGGTGATGCTCCGGTGGGAGGGGTGCGCTGGCTTCGCCCCACGCCAGAGTTTAGCCCTCGGGTGGCCAGTGGAGACTTCCTGAGCCTGGCAGTGACCATGGGTTTCGACCCTGGCTGGCAGGCAGAGGGTGCAGAGGTGGGCCTGGATGTCCTTGGGAGGGAGCTGCCAATATTTGGCTGGAGGAAGAGCTGTTTTACAGTACAAACCCCACTCTTCGCTCCCTTGGTTGGGTAAAAGCTGAAGAAGGCTTCCCCTCTGCCGGACAGGGAACACGAGTGCCCTGAGCCACCCTTGTCATCCAGCATGCCAGCGGCATGGGGTGTACACAGGAAAGGGACTGGGAGGGACATCACAGCTCTCTGCCCAAAGCACCACACCACAGCTACACTGGTTTAACCGCAAACCAGCTCCTCTTTGAGCTGTGCCTGTCCACCAAGGGCTGCAAAAGCTCTCTTGAGAGGAACTGGTGCCATGTGGAGAGTTCTGCCCTGGAAAGCAGAAATTTATTTAACCCTGGAAACCAAAGCATATTCACACTAAATCCATATTCAGCAACAAATTCTTTGGAAAAGAGCACTGCCTAGCACAGGAATGCTAGGCCACTTGACCCCGATAATGGAAAGGCCTCCTCCTCCTCAATGCGAAGTTGATTTTATCTCTTCTTGCAAAACCCTCCATTTCAGCATCAACTAACCCACCTCAGACACTTGGGCTGCTCCTATTTATGTGTTGACTCTGCCCAAGTGTTGCTACATTTCTGGCTTTGGCAATGCAGCTGTGAGCCAAGCAGCCCAGCCTGCCATGCTCTTTGACCAGTCTTTCCACTCCACTGCAGTGTCCAGCTAATGCTTTTCTCAGACAGTCAACCAGTGCCCATGAGAGCACCCAGACTGGGAGCGACATGCCAGGGACAGACCTGCCAGCAAGTCCAGCTATCCTGGTGATTTATCAGAGCACCAGGCCGTGATGAACACATGGAACTGGACACGTATTCCCACCCACACACACCACCCTTGCTGGTGGTGTTTCCTTTAATTAATAACAACACAAAGGAAACTCCAGGTAGAATTTAACTCCAGTGTAGGGAGAAACAGCAGCTGGAAAGAAGGGAGCAAACAAGACACAGTACTTGCTTTCGAACAACCCTTCAACCTCAGGGTAATTACTGCTGTGGTGTTCTGAGAAAAACAAGGTCAGGAGGAGGAGAGTGCAGGGCAAGATTCCCAGGGCTGTGCACAAGGAACTAGGACAAGGATATTTGTTTGGCCTTTTGAGGGGCTACTGCCTGGATTAGCCTCAGAGAGAATGCAAGACCCAGAGGGAGCTGCAGAAAAAGCGTCAGCCTCTCTAAAAACAGAAAGCAAAATGTTTTCCTTATGTCCCCAGAGGCATGAATGCCGATGTCCTGAGGAAAGCGCATGGGAAAGGATATTAAAAAGCAAGTGGTGGAGGTCAGGTGGAGCAGTGCTTTCCACAGGGACAGTGTTTCCTGCAGGAACCAGTGGCTCTTTGAATGGAGACCTGCAATGAAGAGGGGCATCCCAATGAGAAAACAGGGTTGGGAAGAGTCTGTGATGTCCCAGCTGGCAGAGGGAAGCTCTGGCTATGGGAGGCAGAGAAGAGGCAGAAACAACCTGTCAAGGACAGAGAAGCAAGGAGGAATGGAGACAGCTCCCACAAGTGAACACCATGCCTGGGCCCACACAGCCGCCCAGTTTTCACAAGGGGTGGTTCTACTTGAAAGAGTTGGGTAGGTCGAAGGTCAGGCATAATTTCGCTCCCTTCTGCAGGGACTACTTAGGCCTTGTTATTGCAGGATTTACCACTGGGTTTGGTTTCTTCTGCATGGAGATCTGCCAGGCTTTGCTGTGCTACAACTCTTTCCAAGCTGTGCTGATAGCAGATAGCCTAGTTCCCGTAGCTGGAGTGATAAAGAGGAAAATACGTGATGGGGCCACTCATTTGTCTGATGCAATCTTCTTTAATTTACAGCTTATACAAAGGTGTCTTCCTGTGAACAAGGAAGGCAAACAATACACAGCATGCCCCTTGCTCAAGTATAAAGCCCCCATCCACCATAAAACTGGCCAGGGTGCTCTTCAAGGCCGATGAGTATGCGAGGATGGATCAGGTATCAGCACAGTTTTGTGTTCCTTCCCTCCACTCCCTCTCAGACACTCTGAACCACGGGATCTCTCCTCCCCACCATCAGGCAGCAAAGACACCACTCCCACC
This sequence comes from Serilophus lunatus, assembly GCA_013399895.1. Classification (NCBI taxonomy): domain Eukaryota; kingdom Metazoa; phylum Chordata; class Aves; order Passeriformes; family Eurylaimidae; genus Serilophus; species Serilophus lunatus. The sequence goes on along the minus strand of VXBA01001787.1, from coordinate 483,775 downwards.
CCCAGCAGAGTCCGGCTCAGCTCTTGCATGGATCTTTTTCTGGTAGCAGCTCCTATTGTTTGAACTATCTGTTCTATAAAGGAGTTCACTGACTTAGGTTTATCTCAAAAGAAAGTCAGTCGTTACACCCTGGAGGGATTTGCCACCCAAAACGCTCCCACAGCCCTTCTTTCAACATGGCTTTCTTCCCTCACCACACCTTCCAGAGCCAAAATAACCCCCCGGCAGAGGTAGCCAGCCCTATTCCTTGCAGGCATGGCTGTTTCCTAGAGTCCAAAGCTGCGGTCCAGGACACAGCACGGGATTCCTGCCCCATGGGATCAAGCCTCCCATCCTGCAACATGTGTCAGCTACTCCAAGCAGGAAGAAGAAATGATCTGCAGCACCCTAGCAGTGGATTAAGCCCCAATCTGCTCCTAATTCCTATAACAGGATAACCCAGGGCTTGTGCCTGCATCTCTAACCTCTTGCAGCCTCAGCCAGCGTCACTGCCCACCAGCCTGCCAGCAAGTAGTTTCCAACAGTTGCAGAAGACATCCACTGGCCTGGACAACCCTTGCATGCAGCTGGACTTCCTGTTTAGTTTTTAGAGTGAAAAAAGCTTTCACACTGTCTGCACTTTCCACCAAAAGGGCAACAGTTTCCTTAAACAGAGACTGTACATTTAGGGATGCGGATGGTTAAGAGTCAGGAACTTCAGGACTATCCAAAAAAACCTAGATACTGGATTTCCTTAGGGTCTGGAAAGCTCTGTACAACTATTAATTGTCCTTCAGGGTATCTAAAACTTTCTGATTTAAAAGGAAGAAGGCAAAGGGCAGCACTGTCCCCTAGTTTTGCTCCGCTGCCTACCGCTGATCCTGTGAAGCTCAGATGAGATCCCAGCCAGTTTAACTTCAAGTCCTTTGCTCTAACCTAAATAAACAAGATTATACCCAGCTTAGAGCTGGTGTCTCTGTGTAAGGTACTTAATATAAGCACCTTTATATAACCCCCTTCTCTGAATCCTTTGCAGTTTTTAAGGATTTATCCGTGCTTATCTTCAACAGAAAAGGTGTTGCCTTTATCTTCATTTGACAGATGGGAAACCAAGGGCTAGAGGGGCTTGAGGGAAGGACATGTATCTTTATTTTGTCCATCCAAAAACTAGGCATGTGGCCTCTTACACACACTTCCTCATCACCCAGGGGTAACGGCACCATTTCCAAATGTCATTCATATATGCTACAGCAGGAACTACCCTGGGAAATATCCTGATGATGGATCGGCACCAACCACTAGCCTGAGTGATGGTTCCCTGTGGTGCCTGTCTCAGAGCACTGCCTGGGATAGATGGAGCAGAGCCCACACCCCAGACTTGGCCTTGCCCCTCTCTAGCCTGTAGCTTGGAAGCATCTATCGGGTAACAGGAGACAACACCCCGTGGTACACCATGATGCACAATCGAAACCGCTTATGGATTAGCTGAGAGCAGCCTGACCGTGACTGAGCACCAAGCAGATGCCACAGGCAGATAAGCCATGGCTCTTTTGTTCTTTTTCAGGAAGCTCTTGGCAAGCTACAGCCTTGACATAAAGCACTAAATTGTGTACTTGATAACTTCATTACCCAGGTTCCTCTGATAACCCAGGTTTCTGTGGGAGGTTTCTGATCCTCACTCTGTTATCATGCTCTCAAGACCCCTTACTCAAGCCAACAATCTGGTTCATGTGCTTCTGGCGTAAGCTTGATGGAAGGTCCTTCAAGACCTGCAAGGCTCAAGGCAAGCTTGCAGCCTGATTAAACACAGGGCCTGATGGCATTAATGTTATATGAATATGTAACAACACTAATGAACGCTAACAAGCTGGGCCACAGGGTTTGTTAGCAAGGAGCCCAAAACCTGTCTTACCGGCTGGTGAAGAATAGGCAGTTTGCTCATTATGGCATGCTCCCTTCCCACCCATCTATGCTGGGGAAAGGCTCTGCCCAGGTGGAGGCCTTATTAATTTGTAAAGTTGTCTTTTGATCTCTGTATCTCAGAGCATAATGAGAAGGTTTGAACTCTGCCTGTCCCACCCCGCTCCATGCCTCCCACTTGCTCTGATCCCCCAGAACCTGGCAGGCAAGGGGAGAACTGCCACAGCTCTGTGATTTACTTCTTCCTGGAGAAAGGCATATTTTTTGGGCCTTATAAGACAGATTTCAGTAGCCACTATGGCCATCTATGGCAGTGTAACAGGAAAGCACCAGCTGCTGCATACCTTCCTCTCTCTCACACAGACACCTGACCTTGGCAGGGAATCCAGAGTGATCAAACCTCAAAGGCAGCTCCTTATTCCCTTGGTTCCCCCAGCCCAAAACAGCTCTTGAAGGCCACCTGGAGCAAATTGTACCCCTTGTGTGGAGGGGCTGGTGATCATCAATGCAGGACATTGGCTCCTGTAGGATCTCTGCTGTGGGAGGAAGATTCTGGTGCCTGGTAGCTTCGGCTGGAGCTGCTGCAGGAGCTCCTGTGCTGGCAAAGAGCCAAACATCCCCCTATCTCATCACCCATCAGAGCCTTTCCCTTGTGATTTAATCTGGATCAATTCTGCACTCCTAGCACACCGGCTGAAGCTCCTTCTCCACCGCTTCCTGCCCCTTGGGCTACAGCCTCCAGAGCCACAGTGGAAACCGCAGCAAGAGCTCGTTTGGCACCGTGGTCTGTGTCCAGGAGAGCTGGCTCAGCTGCTCAGTTACTCCTCTCCCATGACTCCTCCTTTCCTCAAAAGGAAATGAAAACAACCTCCAAGCCAGACATGTGTCCTCAATGAAACTCATCTGTCAGAACCATTGTCATAGTCTGACCAGGCTCTTGCACGGTCAGGGCACCCAGACCCACCATGGGGAAGCGCACGTAGCCAGGCCCAAGGACAGCACATTCCCAAGAGGACACAAAGCTGGAGCACAGGACACCACGGGACTGCCGGGGCAGCTGTGTTGTCCCCGAGAGATCTGCCTGGGGCTGTGCTACCTCCTTTCTCAGCAGTGACAACAGCTCCCAGGCAAGAAGCCAGCTGATAGCTCTGCACATCCACAGATGTCTCTATACAGATTCCATACACACTATGTAGAGTAGTGAAGATCTCCTTAGGAGGAACAAGAGTGTCCTGAGAGGTAGGGGTATCCACCCATCCCCTAGCTGCTTGATAAATTTCCTCCAAAGATTTTCTAGAGCTTAGTTTTGTATCAGACCCTTGCAAAGTCTCAAGTATTTCTCCCTCCCTGCCAGGAAGCTTATACTAATTTGTTTTTAAGACATCCATTCTGTTAGGCATACCCCGTATGTCCTCTGCAATCACCCCTCCTCAGTGAGATCTCCCATCACACCAATTACTTCGTCCAGCCTCTCATGGAGCCTTTATTAGAGCATGAACCTATTTGCCTTCTGTCATCAACCCCCCTCCAGGCTTTTTCACATTTCACTGTTTCCTCTCACCTCTTTGTCCTGCTCCATAGCCCAGCTGATACTAGATGCAAATCCCACCTATTCTGCATTATTCCAGTGTTCTTGGAGAGTTAAGCAGCCCTGGTTTCAGCACTATGTCTCTACATGTTCCCAGCTGGCAATAGGCTGCTGCTCTGACAGCCTCAGCAGTAACACCAGTGGCTCTTGCTGCAGATAACCAGAGCAAGACACAGGGAGTGAAAACATGTGGGTTCCACAGCTCCTCTTAGCTCCCTAACAGGGCTTTGCATCCTCCTGGAGCATTCCTTTTGGTCCATGTTCTGGCACAGGTTTGTTTATGCCTCATGTAGATGTGCCCCAGAGACATACCGATGCAGCCCCACCACTTCCTTTGGCATATGTGGTGAGGCCAGGGCAGTTATCAGGGGCTTGTGTGGTCACCCATGCCCAGTTTAAGACACTCCTTTCCAGTCCTTGCTACCCCACCTCAGGTCGAGGTGGAAAACAGGAGAGAGGTCGCCTACATCAGGACCTGATGTGGCTCATTTCTGTGAGTGGGCTGACTGCACAGACACTGTGCTGTACACACTGCTCACCTGAAAGACCATGAGAACCCTCCCATGGCCCAGAGGGAGCTGCAGTCCCTTTAGCTATGAAATGGTGCATTCTTCCTTCTCCTTTGTATGCCTGCATCTTCTCACTTTTGGTAGGTTGTCTTCTGCAAGACCTGGGAACGCAAGCGCATTTGGCTCACCTGCCGCAGGCAGGCAGAGACAGCAGCTCTGCCAGCTGTGAGGACAGTGACCCCACAGCCGCAGCTCCAGGGCGGCAGGGCTGTGTTTTGCAGAGCACGTGCAGCCCCACGCAGGAGGCACGTTCACTCCTGCTGCCTGTGGTTAGCTGGCAGCCTTTCCAGGGAGCAGCAATCTGCTCACAGAGCTGCTTGTTCAGGAGCAAGTCGTGTTTTTGCCTGGTCTTGCAGCTGCCTGTCAGATGCTGTACAAACACAGCCCTGTCTCCCGTGTCTGTTCTGTCTCTCCTCAACTCTGGTCTTTGTGGGGCTCAGGATTAGCCACACCTCAGCTGGGTAAACAGGAGTTGATCCTGCCCCATCAGCCGAGGGTTTTGCAGCCTCAGCCACCGCAAGCAAGAAGTGCTCCTTTATTTTTCTCCCAAGCAAATCTCCCTTACATCATTCAGCACATCTGAAGCCCTTAATTGGACACAGCAGCTGATGTGATCCTCTCCTTGGCTTCATCTTCTATTTTCTTTCTTTATCCTTCTATTTTCTGCCTTTGTCCCACTCAGTTTCCTCATCTTCTGATCTGTTCCCCATTTTCTCACTCCTTTTCCCCACTCCTTCCTCTGTCCCCTCCTGTTTGCTTTTTAACCCATCAGAGAAAAGCCACCCTTTCTCTACATCACCTTCTGGGTGCTAAATAATGAACTACTCTAGTCTGAAAAAGCCTTGGAGGTTATTAGTAACTACAGCCAGAACCTTGATCTTCATCTCAGCCCAGAGGCAGCGTTTCCTGCAAATTTTTACCTGGCTTTGAAGGGATGCTGAGCAGGGAGGGAGGACACCCATTCCCTGCAGCACAGCACCCTCTAGCCTTCGCCAGGGCGGTAGCTCTTTCCTGAGCTGAAAGGAGGAAGGACCTCCACCATCATCACTCAGCCACGCATCCTGCCATCCTCCCTACATGTCCAGCCCTCCAGCAAAATCTTCCTGCAGCTTAACAGCCAAATCCAAGGATGGATTTCATAAGAATTCCAAAGACCACGATCTTAATGCTGGTCTGTTCTGAGCAGACGTGTGGTAACTTAGATGTCATTTCCCAAAGGTTGAGCTTTGCAAGGTGAAGCCTGCAGTGAGCTGAGGTAGTGTCAGCTCAGAGGGGGGATCATTACACAGTTTCAGCAGCACTGTTTCCTCCAGCCCATGCAATACTTTAACCCGGTGGTGGTAAAGGCCGGGGTTTCCAAAGGGAAGTGTTGCTTCTGCAAAGCCAGGTGAGGTCACTGAGTGGAGTCAGTGACTGCAGTAGCTCTGCAGTTGCTGTTTCCTTGGGAGGCTGATCCACAGCCTGCTAGACCTCTATGCATGGAACAGGGTGGTCACCCCCACCTCTGGATGTTTTGGCACACCTTCCCCACTTGGCTGTGACTGCCACTGCGCCTCCAGGAAAGCATCAAGCAGATGGAGATGCTCTGATCAGCCTTTCACCCCAGCCACCCCACTGTTCTTTGCAGCCTCCTGCTCACCCCTCAAGCCCTGCTCCTGTGGTCCCCACCAGCCTCACCCACAACCCACCTCCCTGCACAGCATCAGGCCTGTTTCCTCTCACCCCGTCTTTACTTCTACACCTCCAGGAAACGGAGGTCTGGCTCCCTGCTCCCTAACACCATCACCCATTCTCCCAAATCACAATTGTAACCATTTCCTTTGTACTCACTCTCATCCAAATGCAGTTGTGTGTTCCCTCCCATCCCGATTCCCACTAGTTTGGCATGAGGCAGTGCCTTCCACCTCTGCTCATATTATTGCCATAAATATTGCTCTCTAGGAAGAGGCCTCTCCTCGTTCCTCAGGCAATACTAAAATTTGGATTTTTACAAGGGGCCGATAATCCCATTGTTCAATTCACTGAGCATCTCAGTTTGCAGGATTGCAATCCTTCATTCTACTCAGGCACCACTACTTCTATGGAAAATTTTCTAGAGAAAGCATTTCACAAGCAGACATTGAAAAAATAATAAATGTTGCTTTAACCATCTCTCTCACCAGCTTTCTGAGGCGGGATAATCATAGTCTTTCCAAGCACCAACCGTAGGAACACAGTATAATGGCAAACGTCAGACAGACCACTTGGGATTAAACAGAAGACCAATGGTTTCCTTTATTCAGTATGACACCTTGGAAACACTCCAGGAGAAGCTCACACATCCTTCTGACTCTCCTGTCCGTTTGTTTGAATCCACCCTGCTTTCCACCAGAGGTGCCTCTTCTCCCTGCTCTCCCAGCCTGCCGGACACCTACTCCTCTGATGCCACCTCCCCTGCATGGAACTGTCCTGCTTGTGCAGGTGGCTTTAGGGACAGGTGCCACACAAAAGCACCACTTGGCTCCTGCAGCTGTCTTGATTTACCAAAATGTGCGATAAAGTGGCAGAAATGGGTGTGTGTGCAAAGAGGTGGCATTAGAGGTGGCTACAGGGGCATGTTTGCTCGGCCTGGCAGCTTTTGGTGAAGGTAAGAATTTCACCTACCAGACTCTCTGGAAATTTCAGGAGTGTTGTGGCACAGATTCATTGCAGGGAGACACATATGGATCCTTCTCCTAGACCACCGAGTCTGCTCGTGGAGCCAGGCAGGGTTCAAGTGCCACGGAGCATCCAGAACCAGGAGCAGCAGCACCGCTGATGCCAGGGAGTGGTTTTCAAAACCTCTTCCTCCAGCCAGCAGCTGTGGCTGGATGTGGGATAAAAGGAGTGAGCTGGCCATCAGGAATTTGTGGACAAAAGCAGCAGAGCACAGCCTTTTAAAGCGCTCAACTCAGTGGTATTTCTCTTTTGGCCTAAAGAATTTAGGAATGCAATAGCCCATCTGCTTTGAAACGATCAGTGAAGCTCCCTGATGAAGCTCCCAGTGAAGTATTAGCAGTCAGAGCCCTCTGGGGCTTGGTAGAAAAACAAACAAACAAACAAAAAAAAGCCAGAAAATCTTTTGCATTGGCCTTCAGCCCTTAGAGGAGACCAGAGCCTGTGGTCTACAGGGGACAAAAAGGTAGACAGCTGAGGTCAGTCACTTAAGTGCTATAATTAGGAAATAAATAGTGTGCTAAAAAAACCCAGAGTAGAAGCTTTTGAGGAGCGTGTCAGAGCTGGAAGTTGGCAAGGAGCAGCTGAATAAGAATGTGATGGAAAAATACTGAGCAGGTGGGCCACGTGCCACCTCCCCGGCTGGTTTGTGTGATGCAGCCGTTCTCCCATCCCTGGCACTTGCCTCTGTACGTTGCCAGCTCCTCAGGACAGAGCCTGGTCTATTTAGAGCTCTGCAAAGTGCCCATTACGCTTTTAGACACCATTTTCAGAAAATACGTAAGAGTACAAAGAGCACTGTGCCTCCAGATCCAACAGGCTCCAGAGCAGCACAGCTCTGCAGCCCACGAGCCAAAGCCTTGCTGGCACTGCAGGGAAGGCAGAGCAGGAGGAGAGGAAAAAGCAATGTCTTTATTTCCATCTGCAAAGCTTTTTTTGTGCTCACTTGCCCCTGACAGGCACTTTGCTTATTTTGAGCTGGCAATCAAACCCTGCCTTAGAGGCGTTTTCCTTTTTGCTCCTGCTACACAGTGGCAGAGATGTTTCCTCCAGCAAAAAGGTTTCCTCAGGGGTGCAAAGTCTGCGGGAGTCCTTCAGCACACGGCGCGTTTGCTGAGCAGGAGGAAAGCTAGGCCAGGGGAAATGAAGCAGAAAAAGAGTTCGAGTTCCTTGTGGCAGCAACAGCCAAGAGAGAGGGATGTGAAGCACAAAAGGTGACTGTCACCACGGTGTTGCACGGGGTATCTTCAGGCTGGCTCAGCAGCACACAGAGTTCTCTCTGCCTAGTACCTTTCCAATTGCTGCGTTTAAAAAGGTGGAATTACCATCAGTCTTTTTTTGGCCTCTCTGTACAGAGGTAATTGCCTGCCCAAAGCACGAGGCAAAGCCGTGTTTTTCCTGTGCCTGCCGTTTCCTGCCCATGCTTTTGGCCCCTTTTGCAGTATCCGCACTACTCAGAGGGGGCTCCTCCCGTCTCCGAAGCTTTAGGGACACCCCCGCTCCACTTCTCTCTAGTAACAACAGGCAGAAAACATCTGCTGGGCTGGAGCTGCCAAAACCTTCCCTACAAGGCTGGGAATGAAGCTCGGCCCTTCCCATCACCCTTCCTTTCGGGATGGTTCAGACTCCTGCTCGGATGGCATTTCCTGAGCATGAGCTGTTTGCTGTGAGGGGCACAGCCTCACTCCACCTCTGGCAACAGCGCTGCTCCCAACCCTGTGGAGTTCACCGGCATTCCGGCTCGGCCGGGGAGCAACTCCCCGCACATTCGGAGGTGTGACAGCTCCCTCCACGAGCCTCAGCTCGCCAGCTGTTTTAAAAGCCCAAAGTCGGCTTTGCACTCCCAAAACGCTCCCGCTCCCTCCCAGCCAGCCCTGCTGCCAAACCACGAAGTGCAGCTGGAAACCCCCAGCGTTGCCCAGAGTAAAGTGCCAATGACTTGCACCGATTCTTCCCTTCCCTTTCTGAAGACACAGCACCTTTCCCACCATTTTCCTTCTTACTGCAATAAACACAGCTCAGGATTTTAGCTCCCTCTGCCACAGCCACCTGTGAATTTGTGCTGTCACCTCTCCAGCGTTAGTCTCATCGCTCCTCACTGATGTATCTGAGCAACCCTGGTACAAAAGCCAACCAACCCGGTTTCCCTTCTCCTCAGCAAGAAGTTGGCAGCTGAAGGTTTGGTTTTCTCTGCTTTGTGACAGGGTCCACCACAAAGCTCTGTTCTAACAGCTGAGCCTCTCTCAAGTCAGAGAGCTCTCCAAGAGCCTCAAGGATAGAACATAAAACCCTTTGCCTGGAGGCTCAACTCTGGTTTGTGGCATGTTTTCCTGCCCGGATCTGTTTTTTCCTGCCTGGATCAGATGGTGAAGGAGCTAAGGTACACCTGGAATCAATTGGACTGCAATTTTCTGTAATCAAACTCAAACACATTCCTCAAATACTTAGTTAAGACTCTGATACCGGATGTTTATCTGCTGAGCCTATCTGGTAGCTCGATCACAAGCATAACTCGGCTGCCCTAAGACACACCAAACCTCAGCCCAGCTGACAAATTTAGCAACCATAAACCCTGGGCATTCCCACGAGGCTAATTAAACAATCAGGAATACTAGTGTTTGACTGGTGCGAGATCACACCTGTAGCAAGCCAAGAGCAGAGGACGCCGCTGTTTGTTGTGCCACCGTCACTCCAGCAGTTCGCCCTCTGCCCTTGCCCAGAGCTCCCTCCTTCCCTGTGACTCAGGCGACAGCAGTTACTCATCTCTCCACACACGCAGCGCCCTGGAAAATGTGACTTGCTCCTTGAGAGCTTCCTCTACGTAGGAAGTTCCAAGTCCCGGTAAACAGAGAATATAAAACGTCTGAAACGACAGGAAAGGATTTTTCCATCCAGTTATATAAAACAACCATTTAACACGGCTGGGAACAGCTCACGTTACCAGCAACGTAACACGCGGCTCTTTTGAGACAACACAAGGAAAGCGGGTTCATGAACACGGCGCCGTGAGCGGCTTTTTATCTCGTTTTCCTCCAGTGCCTTCCAGACGGCCCAGGGGCGCCCCCGGCCTTTGCCACACACAGGCGGCCTCTGGGCCCCTGGGAACCAAACCCAGCGTCGCTGAAGGCACAGCCGCCGCTTTCAAGGCTCTGAGATATCGCCCCTAAATCGCTTTTAATTGCGACGCAATACTACGTGACGAGCGCCCAGCCCCGGGGCGCAGTAGCCTATCAGCCGCCTGGACGGGGGGTTTGGCCCTGGGGGCAGCCGAGCTCTGAATCACTGAGACGAACGTGTCCCTCAGCCGGAGCGGCTCCTCCGGAGGGAGGAAGGGGCGAGACTGAAGGCGAATCCCCCGCCGCCCCCTCAGCCTCGCTCTGTCATGGCGGCGCCCCCGGCTCCCTCCGGTACCGACAGCCCCGCCCCTCCCACCCGCCGCCGCCAATCAGCGCTCTCCGCCTGACTNNCCTCCAGCCAATGGTACCCTCGCGTCCCTGCCGGAGCGTGCCCCGCCCCCAGCTCTCCTCTCTGACCAATCGACGCGCGGTCTTGGGCGGAAGCGGCGCAGCGGCGGCCAATGGGAGGGCGAGGGCGGCTGCTAAAGGGCGGTGGGCGGCGGGCCGGCGGCAGACGGGNGCCTCCCTCCCGTTCTTCTCCTGGCGCTCTGTGGCCTCAGGCGGCTGCCCCGCGGCCGGGTTTGTCTGTGCCTGCCTGCCGTGCGCTGTCCGCCGCGGGCGGCCCCGCTTGTGTGTTGCCGGGGAAGGGGAAAGTTTGGGGCGTCCCCTCCGGCGCGGCTCGGCCTGGCTGGTCGGTGGAGGTCGGTGTCCGGTCTCCTCGCCGTTCTCCCCTGCGGTGGAGGCTGTGGGGTGCGGTGACAGCCGCCCCCTGCCCGCCCTTGGGGAGCGGGGCAGGGTTGGGGCGGGGGCGGCGCATCCCTGAGCTCGCAGGGAGGGACGGCCGAGGTGGGGCGGGTGGGATGCGATCGAGACCTGAGTGGGGCACAGAGGATGGTCCTGGTGCGGGTCGGAGCCGGGGGAGCTGTGCCTCCTGTGCCTCGGGTCGCACGGCTCCCCCCGGACGAGGCTCTTCCCTGGTGCTCCCGCTCCCAGGTCCCGGCCCTGCTCCGAGCATCCCGCACCGACCTCAGACCTTCCTTGGGTCTGTCACTCTCTACCTGCCCGTGTGATGGGACCTGGCTCTGCTCTGCACCTTTCCGTGTAACCTGTGGCTTCCTCCAGCCTAGGGTGGGTGGGTGTATCTCCCACGGCTGATGAAATCCCTCCCCTGACAGTAACTAGTTTGGAGAGGTATGGCAGCAGCAGCTTTATTCGCTGCAGGGATTGCATTCTGCCACCGTATTCTCAGGCAGGTCTCCTCAGAGAATTCACAACGGCTTCCTCTTATTGTTGGAGTACAATTGTCACTGGTCTGGCAATCGCCAGAGATTCCTGTCTGCCTCTTACAGATTGCTGGGCTTCCACAGCACTGGTGCCTCCTTCTGTAACAAGTGTTAGGGGCTTATTAGTCAGCTAACTGGTACAGTGTGTTCATTGTACATACTGTATTTATCAATTATTATCATGCTCAGACTCATTTGTAGTATTGCTTAGGTTGGCGTGTTCTTGTCCCTGCTAATATGGTGTTCACAGAACACTCAGTTCAGCTGTCTGCATTTGTGATACCTCATTTCCAGACCTTTAATGTTGGTTTGCTGTGCAGGGAGTTTTGTTATGGGCACTAGTCTTTAGTCTTACCTTTCTGGGTTGTCTGTGTCCTCTCTTAGGTGCTTGCTTAGCTCTCATAACACAAGAGAATTTTCAGTAGTTTCTCCTGTCTTTCCTTGGTTCTGTGGTCATGCAGCCATTCTTGTTATTCTAGACATGACTTATTTTGGTCTCAAAGTTGAGAGTAAGAACAGTAAGGCTATTAAAAGAGAAATAAAAGCTAATGTTTGGGTTCTTCTATTCTCTTGCCTTATTCTTAAAAATAGTTGCTTTTGCACATGAGGTCCTCTGATTGACTTGGGTGCACAGAAGATTGACCTGAGATTGTGCCAGACTCCTTTTTAGGAATGGAGAAGATATCAAGGCTGGGGAGAAAACCTTCCATTCTGCAAAACTGTTTCTGAAGAAGTTCAACTTAAAAATTAATTTGTTCTACTCTTGTAAAGCTGTATTTTTCTTTTCAGGGAATGAATAGCAGCTTAAGCTCTCAGTATTTGATAAAGCTGCTTTATTAAACTTGTCATGTGAAAACCCAGAGATTAACATATTGAAATAGTTGTTCTGGGATGTGGCAGTGGGAAGGAAAGATGGCAGAATAACATTCTCTGTCCTTGACACAGGCATATGTAGAGTTTATCCAAATCTGCTAAGTTACAGCTGTACTTGCAGATGTGATTTGATGTCCAAGAGGAGATATGGTGGCTTTAGAACAGTGATTCAAACCTTCTGGAGTTTAACTTCACTCAGTAGTGGGAATGGCCTGGGTGCTGCTGAATTCCCATTGCCCTGTTGCTCCCCTTTCTGTTTCTTGCCCCTTCAGCCCTACTTTCACAGTGCCAGAACTTGGGTTAAATTAACAAAGAACAGGGTTTAGTTATCTCTGGTGGGATGTAAGTGTTGATGTCTTTGGTGCTTATAATTCCTATTGAAAGGTGCAGAGACCAGCCTGAAACTGGTTGCTTGGACTTTCCAGCAGAAGCCTGCATGATCATGGTTCTGCTTGTATTTTGGAGTCTTCATCTACAGTTCTGTTTCTCTGCAAGAGTGTGTTGCAGTTCTGAATTAACTCTTCTTAATGTGCTATAGATCAGTTGATCTTCTGTGCAAGTATTTGCCCTTCAGCCTAAATATCTTGCAGAGGTTAAGTTCATATGCAGTTAAATGACTGATCAAACTCAGTTGATTGAGTGCAGCACCAGACAGTTGACTTAATTCCAGTGTACAAGGGCACACTGTCCTTCTTGTGGTGGAGAAGCAAAGTCCCACTTGCCCAGTGTATGTGGGTGGCAGTGATGGTAACACAGTCAGGCAGCTCACTCGGCCTCTTCTGGCTCTAACAAGGCTTGTATGCCCAAGGGCTTGTCTTTTCTTCATCTGTATCACTTAATAATAAAGATTATCTCTGACCCCCAGCCTTACTCTGCCAGTATCAAGCAGCAATAATTCAAAATGCTTTGCAAAGCAGTTCTGTACAAACCAGGCGCTTGAAGCATCTTTGTGCCTGTACTCCCTCAGAGGTGACAGCAGAGGAAGGCAGTGTGGTACTTGGCAGGCTACAGAAGATTTTTATCTGTATCTCTAGATTGACCAAAAAGTGCAGTTGCTGAGTGAGAAATACTTGGGTTTGTCCTCGTTGTGGGTTTGATCTGACTGAAGTGAGTGACAGTGACAACTTCCTCTCCCAAATGGATTGAGCCCTTGCAAACAACATTCTGTAATGTCTTCTGTATTAGTTTCTAGTAACTGAGATACAGCCCTGCTCAGGGCACTGAGTGCTCAAAATGTGCAGTATGGGCCCTTCAAAAGGGGACAAGAGACTGACTGCTAGTGAGAGGTTCACTGTTCAATAGTTTGTCCTGCTTCTAAACATACAGCTTCAAAGATGCTTTTGCATAGAGCTGCAGGCTCCAGAAAGATGAAGGTGTTCAAGCCTGGCTGTCCCTTAACTGGAACACCCAGTTCTGTGGAGCGTTGGTTGGGCATCTGTGAATATGGAAGGTTGTTCTAAGTGAAATGAACAGATGCAAAGTCATTTGCACTGAACATCCTCGTAAGAGGTAAGGACAAAATGTCCTAAGCCGCGTGCCTGTATTATCCCTAACCTCATTCAGATTCACCAGGAGGGAGAGCAGTGTAGCTCTTCAAGCATTGAGTTGCTGGTGACTGCTGTCATGCTCAAAACCCTGTTTTAGTTGGCATTCTGGTAAAACTTGAGGTATTCTGCAGCAGTGGTAGGTCAGATCCTGTCTTTTTGAGTGTAGTTCTGCTGTCCTGAAATGTTGTTGCTTTGTTGTCAGTGTCATTACATGAATTAGACTTCTCTGGTGTGAGCTTTCCATCAGTCTGGGACAGACTCTGAGAATGACTCTGCAAGTCTTCTGCTCCCCTGTGGAGAGGAGCTGCTTGTCAGGGGCAAAAATAAGCAAGATATTTGAACACCTGAGGGTGAAGTGATACCTCAGCTTTTATCATGTTTAGATACAGGTGTTTTCAAACTGTTTGAACTGGACCAGTCTTGAATAAAGTTCTCTTACCCACATTGTGCTTTGGTATAGGTGGTCCTTTCCCTGCGGTGCAGCTGGTCTGGTGCGGAGTGTGTTCCCTGCTGACTCACCTGCATCCTGTGGCTGAGCAAACAGCCCTGATGTGCTTGGACTTTGAGCTGCTCCTCCAGAGTGTACAGCTGAGCTCTGTGTGGGAACAGGGGGGTTGGAATCAGAGGGTGAATGGGGCTTTAACAGTGTGATGTTGCACTTCAAAATATAACGAAGGAATGGAGCAGATTCCTCTGGGGGAAGTTGGTCTGTAATGCAGTTTGTATTAAACTCTGGTTTGATGCTAGGAGCATTCCCTCAGCTACTGAGCGTGGATTGTCAGGTTCTCTACAGTTTCTTTACTGTGTTTCTTCCCTTGAGGTTAATGTGCTTGCTGGCACAGAATTGTGGTAGTGTTGTAAGACTGTGGAAAGGTGTTACATAATATTTGTCTACCTAAAAGTAAGCTTGACCTCTTGTTCAAGGAGCTGAAGCTTTGCTCTGTACTTCTGTAATATTAAGGTGTGACAGTCCCAGTCTCTGCCCCTTATCTTAAAGGAAAGGCTTATGTCATTTAAGCAAATTTAGTTGTTTCATTACTGCAATTAATTGATTTCTGTGAAGTCAGAGCCTTGTTCTGTCTTAAGTTCATCAGGTCTGTACAATAAAAGCTAATGCAGACATTTTTAATCCATCTGAGATAAAGAAAAACCAGATAAGGCTCCATACAGGGAGTCTACATAGTGACCTCTGTGGGTAGTACACAAAAGCTGCCTGTGGTGCAGTAGAACTATTTCTGATCAGCTAAAATGGTATTGTGAAGAAACACAGGCAGTTCCTTTAGTTGCAAGGAAGTGGAATTCAAGACTTGACTGCAAATTGCCCTTCTTGGAGACTTGAAGGTCCTAAAGAGCCTTTGCCCCTGTTGGCTATGGGATTATTCTCAGGTGCTTTTTTAAGCAGGTTGCCTTGGGACATACATGTGTTTGATTTCTGCTCTGAAGATGTAGGATTCCTCAGTCAAAAAAGGAAAAAGCTCCAGTTAAAGGCACCTGTCTTTCTGTGCTGATGGTGACTTGTGCTGTGAACTTTATCCCTGTAACCTCACAGTACCTCTAAATTTAGTATGAGCCAAGTATTGTAATTCATGAAAAGGTCAAATTCCAGTGAAGGCACAAGCCAAGAAATTCTTTTTGGAACAGGGTGTAAACAATATTTGCTGGTGTCTGTACTTGCCAACCAGCCAAATCCTGGCCTGGGTGCTGGCTCTAGCACAAAGTGGATGGATTTGCACTGAGGGCTTCCATGTGCTGTCCAAGAAGTGCTCTTTAGAAGGGGACATGTCAGTGTGCCCTCGTTATTTGGAGATAAAATCTGTCAGATGTTGGACAACAAAACCATGGTGGGCTTTGCCAGACTCCTAAGGACAGCACTTTATCTCTTATGGCCACATCTAACCCTGAGCTTAAGTGCTTAGCTAATTCTTAATTATATCCTCTATACTTTGAGGCCTGAGACTGAGGTGGCTCTTTTAAGTGGCCAGAAGTACCCAGTGATGCATCAAGATGATCTCAGTATTTGCTTGTTCTCCTATGAGCCACAACTGGAGGTTATGGCAGGTTCTTTCCTGGATAAGCTTGGGCTGGGTACACACCAGTCTCAAGATAAGTGATGTCATGACTTGCCTTGTGCGCTTAAGCTTATGAGGCATAATACTGGTGTGGCCCTAAAATACTTGTATCTGTGTTGTTCTTGAAACAAAGACTTAACACTTTTCCATAGAAAGCATTTTTTATGCAAGAGCTGCTGGGTAAAAGGCAAGATATGAGACTGTGCAATAAACCTTGAGGCTTTTTGTGATTCCTCTTGCACAAGTTCCTGTACTTGTGTAGCTTGTGTGCCCTCAGACTGTCCCCAGTGCTTTACAGAACAGTCTGGCAGCCTTCCCCATCAGCACAGGTGCTTCAGAGCCTGTCCCAGGTGTCTTCATCTGGATGGTCTCTAAACATCTTCCTCTGCATTTAAACCATTGGATGTTCAGCAGTGTGACATTTCTGTGGACTTTTCTGGAGTCAGATTTGAGTAATATGCTGGCATGAAACTTGTCTTTGTTTAAAGAACTCTGCACTGCTCTGGCTTTCCACCCTTTCCTTAATAAAGTTCCCTTCTCCATAACATGGTTCTAAGTATCTTACCTGGCAGTGGCAGACCTGTAACTTCTGGTCTTGCAGTGTGTCTTTCAGAAGAGGCATTAGCTTTGTCTGATACTAGAGATGATTTAATTTCCTAGAAACATTCCCTAAAGAACTAACTTCAGTGAAACAGCCTTCCTTCTTTCCCCTTCAAAGAGATGGTAAAAAAAGCTTACTTCTGATCCTAGTCTGCTTAGTCACAACTATTTTTCAGTGGGATGGTTTTGCTTTCCTCTTGTCTAACATACTTGCTTTGAGTTTTAGTCCCCAAGTGGACACTAAAAATATATTAAACCAGTCCAAGGAATGTCTGATGTGTTAGTTAACAAAGTCTGTCTGCTCAATCTGTCAGAAGCAGCTCTCTGCCTCTTGTGAGTCTTTGTGGGTGAGAGAGTATTACACTACTTGGTAGAAGCTGTAAAAGAATAGGAAAGGGAATTTTTTAAAGTCTGAATGTTACCCAGGCATGCTCTGCTCCCAGAGCACCAGTGAGGCAGAATGCTCACTGGTGGGAGGCCATCTAGGAGGCTTTTGTACCAAGCTGCCATTCCTGGAAATGGCATTCCTTCAAGATTCTTCAGTCAATGCAATGGAGCATAAAAACCTTGCTGGTGGAGCCTCTTTCAAAGAGGCCTTTGCTCTTGTCTGTTCCTTGTAGCTGCATCTTTGCATTAGCCTGAAGCATTTCTGGTGCTTCAGTGGCTTTCAGTGGCTCGTTAAAAGGCCTGGGAGAAGGACCCTGTGGGAATGGCTTCCTTTAATGTCTTTGCTTTTTTAATGTTTCCTTTCCAGTATGCAGAGCCTGACTCTGCTTCCACGGGTGGAGGAGCTGTAATGCTTGATAAATCCTGTGTGTGCCCTGTTGAGTCACAGCATGAAGTGACTTCTGTCCCTGGAAGTTTCCTCTCCACAGGAGACTTGGAACCAAAATGTTCATGTGTCTTGAATTCACAACTGTCAACAAATCCACTTACTGTACAAATAAATACTTTGATAGCCTCCCCAAAACCTAGTGTCTTTGGAAGGATATGTAAGGCATTTGCTGTAGCTCTAGTGTTGTACTTGTTTCTGTTCCTGCCAGGAAAGGGGGAGACAGATTTTTTTCTCATTGTACTTGTGCAGGTGAAGTGCACTCTGTTAACAATACTGCTGAAATGTTTCCTGTAACATGACTTTCAGCTTTTTTGTAGTGAAAGGGCAAATGAAGAGACCACAGATCCAGCACTGGCTTTCCAGTGGTTGGTTTCAAAGTGAGCTCTCAGTCACAATTGGGACTCAAAAGGGTTGTTGGTCTTGGGGGCTGTCATGCCTATAAGTGAGTTGGGGTTTTTTTAAAGAATTGTACAATTAAAGGGCTTAAAAATAACATCCTTGGGTCCAAGAGCTTCAACTTCTTTGTGTTCTTCCATCTCAAACCCCGTGATAGTTGGAAAGTCAGGACTGATTGCTTCAAGTGATGTATTTACTGCCTCTTGCTAACTTTGTCTGGATTCACTTCTGACAGGACAGTGTTCTGTATACAAAAAAACCAAATGTTTGTCCTTTTAAATTAATGCCGACCTGGTTAGAGGAGACTCTAGATTAAAATTTGTCTGGCTCAACACTGGCTATCTGTTCTTTTTCGTAAACAGACCAGTTTATTGGGTCAATGCAAAAAGCATTTAGCAAAGCAGAAGCAAGGTGACCTCATCCCAGCTGGTTAAAGAGGGGAGGCATTTTTCCTATGTGATTAGAGACAGAGCTCAAATCCATTTTAGTGAGCTAAACCCTTGAAATTTTAGAGCAGAGTGCTTGGACTCAGCCCCTGCAAATCTGCCCTGGCTGAGACAGGTCTGTTTAGGTTTCCAGAAACACTGGTTCCATAGGGCATGGAGTTTACCAGTCTTTAATAATCTTTACCATTGCTTTTATAATCACTGCAGATACCTGTGCTGCTGCAGTGGCAGCTTTGTGATACATCTACAGACTGATCTGAGCTTCTGGGTGAGGATTCTGACAAATACATGAGCCTCTAGCACATGTTTGTGGTGCGTTAGTTCAGTGAACGCGTGTTTAGTCTGTCTGAAATAGAAAAGCTCTGATTCACAAGTGTCAAAGTGTAATCCTGCCTACCGAGAGATGATTTTTTTCTGGAAGTGTATGCTGTTTTAAGGGGAGTGACAGGGTAAAATGAGACATAAAAGTATCAGAAAAGATGTGGTGTGTTTGTAGTCTGAAGATTATATGGGAGAGGATGCTGTCACAGAGCTAGGGTTTAGTTGGATCAGTTATACTGAGTCACTAGTACAAAATCCTAATGACTAATTGTGCCCAGTTTTATTTCTATCAAGTTCACTAAGGTGAAAGCTGTAAACAGCAAACCAGCTTAATATCCAGGTAGCAGGAAGGTCTTGTAGTAGTGTCTCTTTAATTTTCTAAATAAAATAATGGAAGGAAGGGATCAACAGAGTTCTTGACAGTTTCAGCTGAGGAAGATTTGCTCAAACACTTGGTTGTCCTGTAGTTCAGAAACCTGGTCTGCCCTTCTGCCAGTTGTACCTTCCCTGGGGAAGTCGCTGTGTAGTTTGCCTGTTGCCTCCTGCACACCTGATGGTAGGTGAAAAGCTAAGTATGGACTTGAGGTAACATCCTACAGCTGAACATTGTACTTGAACTGCCAGTGTAATCTGAGTAGAAGAATAGATGTCTTTTGTGGCCCACTCCTCTCTCTTCTACTGTGAAGCTCAGATTTGGAAAATAAAAGGCTCAGAGTTGTCCAAAATTAAATGTTTCTGCTTTCCTCACCCTCTGTTTTGTGATGCCAATGGTTTTGGTTGCAGAAACTTGCAGTTTTCCAGCACACTCTTAGTCAATAGCTGATGTCACATGTGTTTTCTTCCAAGGGATTTTGGTATAGCTACACCAAGTACAGAAAGTACTCCTGAGGCTCATTATTCCTGCTAGGAAGAAGGCTTTGGTATAGTCTGTCCTGATAGTGTGTTTTCCATTTGGAAGCAGCAGTTGTGGTAGGGAGCAGACAGTTCTGGAGCTTTTCCTGGAAGCTCTGATTTCCTCATTGATTTGTTGTGCCTCTAGGAAGCCAGCTCTGGTTGTAAATATCACTTACACTTTCATGGTCACAGCCTGAGAGCTCTCTCTCCTTTATTGGCATCATCAAACTGCTGTAACAAGCCTTCTTACATGGGCACTAGTATTAATTAGGTGGCTGTGTCTGAGCCTCCTGCAGCTCTCATAGTCTTAAAAGTGTGACATGCTATAACATCTCAAAAAGCAAGTGTGGGAACAAGCAGAGACTGTTTGCAAGCTTCCATCTGTAGGAGTGAGCTGCCTTGTTAAGCCTGAATAAAAGTATCAGGAAACTTCTTTCAGGCTGGCTCCAGTAACAGTGTAGATATTGCACAAAGTTGAGAAGAACAGTATCCTGTTAATTTTAATCCTTTAAATGCAGAAGAATTTGGGTAGGTTTTCTAACTGGATACAATGTCTTGCTGTCTTGAAGAGATGGGGTCTGTCTCTGCTCATGAAGGTGTATGTGCAGGCTGCAGATGAATTAACATGCTGTAGGAAGGTGATCTAGTTTGGAATCTGTCCACTGGCAAGAGATTTGATGCAGACAGATCAGAGCTGAAGTGGTTATGACTGACTACACCCATCACTTGCAGTGTCTGTGATGAGACCTTTGTATAAATTTGTGTTCATCCTTTCCAGCTGAGAGATGCATCTTTATCAGTAATAATCAGTTTGCTTTTCCTCCCCTCACAGGGTAACTCCAGTAGCACGTGGATCCAGAAGGTGACAAGTCTGCTGAGGACTGGCAATTTTTTCTAGCTTGAAGGAAAATTAAAATTGGTAAGTCTTGGCTTGTCAGTTGGTATCTTACTTGAGGTTACTCATGTGAGTGAGGGAAGACTCAGGGAAAAAACCTGCCCTTTAACAATAACTACAGCCTGCTGTTTGAACTGTGTGTTCAAAAAAAAGTTTAAAAACTTGGTTTCAAGCTGGAAGGATATGTATTTAGTTCTTTTCTCTGCCTCTGTTCCTTTACTCTGAAGCCTTTGAAAGACTAGATATTAATGTAGTCCTTCAGCTGTAGAATTGCAGTGAACTAAGAGAAATGCTGGAATTGCCTGCACTTCATAAAGTGACCACTTTAAATGCAGGCAGGATTTAGTACCAGTATTCACATGGAATTGCAAAACTCATGCTGAGGAAGTAACACAGTAGGTCTTTCAAGTTCTTCTTTTCAAGTCTGGCTTGTACATCTGTGAAGAAACACATCCAAAGCTGCTGAGGTACCTTTATAGACTGGCTTTTTACCTGGGGTCTGTTTGAGCTGTGTAGTCCTGGCCAGGACACTGAATGTATCAACTAGCTGCAGACTGGGGTGTGATGCCTGAGACCCTGGTGCAATTCTAGTGCAGCACTGATTAGGAATAAACCTCCTCCCCAGCTTATCACCCAGTTTCTGTTTCTTCTGTTGGTCAGGGTGTTACAAAAGAAACTTCCTTTCGTCTTCAGAGTTGCTAGTCTGAGTGGATGTGCTAGGATTTCTTAGCAGTGTTGATTATCCAGCTGTGCTAACAACTATATTTGTTATTTAACATGATAGTTGCTATTCATATCCAATGGTATATTTCTAAAAACTTTAATATTTTTATTTCCAGGCTCAGAATGACTGCAATATTGGAAACCTCTGAGCTGCCAGCAGTGTTTGATGGGGTGAAGCTGGCTGCAGTTGCTGCTGTGCTCTATGTTATTGTTCGCTGCTTGAATTTAAAAAGCCCAACTGCCCCTCCTGAACTCGTCTACCAGGACTCTGCTTTGGCTCGTTTTCTACTCAAATCCTGCCCACTTCTGACCAAAGAGTAAGTAGTATGTTTTTTCCATGTTGACCTGTATTACAGGAAGAAGAGCTGCACTTATCTGTAAGTATCGTTCCATACCCTTAAATCTGGGTGCCCATGAATGTCAGGGTATAGTGTTGATAAAATAAACCTGTTTGGAGTCAAGCATTTTGTTGTTGTTAATGTCCCAGGTACCTGGCTTTAGGTCCAAGCCTTGTTGTGTAGGGCTCTCTGTGGATGCATAGGAAAAGTCATTGCTGTTGGTCTCTCTAGAAGCTGTCTGCTGATACTGTGCTATACCAACACTGTGTACCCACTGTCTTTGGAAGTGGGGGAGGGATGGATGCAGGTCAGTACTTGTGCGAGTTCTTGTAAGGAAGGGGTCTGATGGGGCTCACAGGAAGGAAATGTTTTCAATGCTGTGTCAGTGCACTTGCTGTGAAGGCAGGAGTGGCTATTAGTTTTAAAGTGCCTACTCCTATTTGAAGTGCTGCAAGTTGATTGAAAACTAATGAAACATATTACTGGGTAGAGTACATCATAACTGGTTTAATAAAGGAATGACATACTGGCCAGTTCTAAGCCTGTTGAATTCACTTCAAATTGACCTCGTGTCAGCTGTGTATTTGAGGAGGCTGATCCTTGACCTTCTGTTCTAGGACCTCCAGAACTGGCCCAGCAGCTCTTACCTTCACCAATAACAGGAAGCATTTAGTACAATTTCATGAGCCTTTGGAGGAACAAGGACTTTGATTACAGTATTTCTCTTCTGCAATCACTTTGAAAACTTGCAAGTCCTATTTAGAAGCCCTAAATACATCAATTATCTAGTAAGTGCTGAGTGCAGCTGCATGAACTTTCCGTTTGGATCTCAAAAGTCAAACTGACTTCAGGATAGTCATTCTAAGGAAGATGAGAGGCTTTTAGCAGTGCAGTGTTAGATGCCTTGATTACATAAAGTGTAAGATTAGGCCATGGGGTCTGTAAATTTTTAGAGGAAACAAAGCATTTTCTGTTTTTAAATTGGAACACCAAGAGGGTTCTGTGATGCACTCCTGGTTTTGTAGTAACATAGATGTGTTTGGGTTCTTCATTATGTCCAGCGCCTTAACTACAGAGCAATTACTTATCTGAAGAATACATTGAGGATGTTCAAGTTCCTTGGTACCTTAGACACTTGCCATCTGAGTGTTGCAATCCAGATTGACATGTCCCTGGTCATTGAAGGAGCAAGAATGAAGGTGTGCTGATTGCTGGCCTTGAGGGTATATTAGTATCAGGCTAATTTTTGGAAATTCATAGTACATTTTACTCCTATTTCAGCTTTTCTCATAGCACAGGCTCTTAGCACTACTGTATTGGAGCCATTTTTGACTTTCAGTTGGAGAACAAACCATTCCCAAAAGAGTGAAGACGCAGAACATGTGCTGCAATTTTTAGGTATTTGTTGTGCATTAATTGCAGGAGTGAAAAGCTACTTGCAGAACCTTTGGTGTTAAGAGTGTGTAGTTGTGAGTTGTTTCCTCTAGATTAGCTGGCCTCAAGCTTGTCAACTTCTGAAAGCTGTAGTGGTGATCTCCAGTGCATGGTTCTTGGGTAGAATATTGTCTGAAAGGCTTCTGTGACCCTAGGAAGCAAACTTGGCTGAACAAATGTGTCAATGGGTAACTTTCAGTTCTCTTACTTTTTTACTTACCTCTGTTAAGGAAAATAAAAATACAATTGCTGTTGGGGATTGAAAGGATTTATAGGAAAGACAACTTTGAGATGATGTGTATGTGATTGTTTTTTTACTATTGATGTTATCATGGACTTTTTTCAATACAGAAATTTAAAAAAAATCAAAGAAATCCTGTCTTTGGGTGCAATAGTCACCTGGAGACTAAAAGGGAGCAACTATATTTAAATGCCTGCAATTATGCATGAAACAGTTTGTAGAACTAATTAGTGAAAAGCTATGTGAAAACAGCTTGTGCTATACTCCACTGAAAAATCTTGCAAGGCTTTGATTACTTGCTAATTATTCAGAGTGTTAGGAAAGCTGATTAAGCAGCTCTTTTCAAATTCTACCATGAAAGCAGAATAAGTAGCCCAGCAATCCCTTCTGTTATATCAGTACTGGGTCTGTTGTCAGATCTCTTATATGACCAATTCTTCTCTACAGAAGAATGTTCACAGCTGTAAACTGGCTTTCAGACCTGGTTTGTTCAGCTTCCTTACACATAGGAGAAGAAGGGGGTGAGGGTTCTCCTGGGAAAAACAAGGTGGCAGGGAGAAAGCAGAAATAAGCAAAGCTATTCTATCTGTGCAGGTGTTCAAATACACTTAGAAAAAACACTTTTGGACTTGGTTTTCCCTTTATGGCACCGTCCTCACCTATGGACTTAATTTAGTACATTGTAGCTGTGGTGTCATTCAGCAAGCCAAGTAGTGGTGGATGAATAATTTAGGAACTTTGAATTGTAAAACTGCCTGAGATGGCTGTGTGCCAGGTAACTTGTACTTGCAGATGTTAGTACTGCTTTTTACAGTTCTCCAGATTGCTAGAAGCTTTCTACATATCTAGCAAACACTGGTAAGCAAGAGAATCTGTCATCTTAGAGCTTGTGTTTTCTTACCTCTATTTCCTTTCCTCTACCCAGTCCAGCTCTGTACTTTGGTTTACCAAGTGGAATAGTATAATCAAACCCTTTTCTATTCAAATTATTGCTTCTTGCTGGGAAGCTCTTGCAAATCAGCACAGCTGTTGGTGCCCTTGAGCACTTGGGTCTAACCCCTGGCTGCAGCTGTATCCTTTTCCTGTCTTTCAAATGGGTACAGAAAGTCCTTCATCTGCTCTTATTCCTGTAGAAATCCAATGCTGGCTCTAATTCATGAGGATCAATTTGGCCATTGCTTGCTGTTCTGGGCTAGACTTTTTTTGGCTGTTTACAGTTTATTCTACCATCAAGTTGTATGTATCTTTATTTCTGTAGAGATGTGGCACATGTTATCTGTAAGTGAAAAATAATTATTCTTGCTGTCTGTGCACTCTTTATCACCAATAAAGGCAAGCTCCTCAAAGATTGAGGCAAATGACTGTCAAGCCTGTTAGCAAACACTGTCAAAGATCCTGCCTGGATCCTTCTTATCCTTTGTTTGCACACTAAACTACACTGGATAAGCAGGCTGCCCGGTGCCAGAAGAGTCCTTTGCTCTGTCACTGCTTTTCTCCTGGATGCAAGAAAAACTGCCTTCAAGCTTTTCAGTGTTCTTTTCTTCCCCGCTAATAGCAAGCAGTGTTTGATTCCTGTCAACTGCTTAGCGTTTTACCCTGGGAGGAACACTTCCAGGAGAATAATAAACTACAACAACAGTGTTACCCTTGAAGCTTTGGCAGGTGAACATGCTCAGAGGTATAGAAGAATGGCAGCTGCCTCTTGGTGAGCTGGAGCATTGACCTTGGAGGTTTAAGTCCTTGTTGAGTGCCCTGGCCTTGGCAGCAGCCTTGTGTCCTCCAGCTCTTATCAGCAAGGAAGACTGTAAGTGCTGTAATCTTCATGCTTTGTTTTGACTAAAATACTTCTCTATAGTAGCTGAAGTTTGAGGAGGGGTGCGATGGGCTCAGAGCTGCCTAAATGGTGGAGGTGGTTTAGCCAAAGCAGCCAGTCTGTACTTTTAAACATTTCTGACTTCATACAGTTTCTATGGGCAGCAAACACTTTTACTGCACTTGTTAGTTTCTTTTTCAGGGCTTAGGGGACAGGGAGGCTGCTTAAGCTGCTTAAAATTTTTTTGTTACTTACTTGCTGTGTTTTCATCACGTTGAGCCGGCTGGCTGAGCTGATGCAGAAAGAGCTGCTTTCTACATATTTGAGGGATGGGGTTGAACCCTGCAGAATTCTTGATGAGCTTGATGAGTTTTCTTGATTGGAATTGCTTTCCCTAGCATCAAATAAAGGACAAGGTTCAAACAAAGTTTGATTTTTTTTTTTTTTTTTTTTTGTAAAGCATTGTTTAAATACCTCCAAACTGCTCTGTCAAGGGGAAAAAATCTGTTACCTGTTGTAATGCAGGCAGCAGTTCTCAGGGTGTCCTGACATGGACAATTTGAAGGCTCTGTTTTCCCACCATCAGTAGCCAAGGTACTACAGCACATCAAAGGCTATGTAAGAGTTAATGTTTAAAGTGTTAATCTCCTCAGATGAAATGAAGTAATGCTCGAGAAATACGTCTGTTGCTGAACTTCCACTTCAGATCTTTGAGGACCTGAATGCTGATGCTTGCTAATAAAAATAGCACAGTTTTTGTGTGCTTTGTGTGAGCTGCTTATGCAGCTGCTGCTTTCCTAAATTCCTGCATACTGGGTGATGTACACGCTCTAAAATTATAATCTACTGCCTGAGAGCCACTAAATCTACAATCACATTTTGGAGTTGTTTTAAATATTAAAATGTTAGGTTTTTCACAAATATTTCTCCTAGGAATTCTCTTGCTCTCAGGCACTGTATGCAGTCACCTATCAAGATGTGGGGCTGTGCTGCATAGCTGAAATGCAGATTTGGAGCTAAAACATTAGCATTTGTGAGCAGATTTATGTAACTCTGACTTCACTTAGCCAGTTAAGACTGATGAACTCTGTACTTGTTGTGCCATGTAAGCCAGCTTCCATAATAAGTAACTTGCATCCCCAGGCCTGTTCTCATCTCTGCCTTCTGTTGCAGAATCCTGTTACTGGAAGTTGCAGGGCTGGTTACTGGAAGACAACTGCTTCAAGTATTTGTCTTTACTCAGAGTGCCTGTTTGTTGCAACCAAATCAAAACAGGAAAGTGAGTCAGTTAAAAGCCTTTGGGCCTGGAGCAAACTGGGAAGCCATTTTTGTTTCACAAAACCAAAAATCTCCACTTCTAGTACAACACAGCTTTTCCTTTGGATTTTCCTCACCAGTATGTGGTTGTCTGTGTTATTGTGATACATTGTCCTTGTGTGGAGGTCTTGGCAAAAGGTCTTGTTGACTGCTGTTCACCACCCAGTTGTGGCTGCTCAGCTCCTGTCACCATAAGCCCCTGCAGAACAGTGCTTGTAGACACTGTCTCTAGGCTGCTGTACATCTGAGCAGCCTCACTGGAACAGGGCACTGAGGAATATGTAGTGAATCATCTCAGTTTGAAGCTTGTTGTGCTGGAATAATCTCTGGAATACATTGCTTTTCAAAACCACTTTGGTTTATAGTAGACGTAGAGGAGTTGAAGTCTTTGAACACTTCCCTTGTTTCTTATTATCAATGCTGGTGGGAAGCCACCTGCTTTTGAGTGAAGGGCCCTTGTTTGAAAGATGTGTTCAAATTTAGCAGTAGTGATAGCTCTAGCATAAAATCTGAAGAGCAATTCTGAAATGCTCCTTAGACTGAATACTACTTAGTTGCTCAGTCTGCCTGTTGTTTCCGTGTGTTGTATCCTGCTGAGCTTGTTTTCTGAAGGTAAGCCACAAAAAGAATGCCCTGAGTACCTGCTCTTCTTGTCTGCAGGATGGTTGTTTTGGAGGAGCATCTTTTTTTCAGCTGCTTGCCGTGAGGAATGTTGGCTTCACTACAAAACAATCTGTGCTAGCTCTTGCTATCAGCACTGGAGTTTTTTTCAGCTGGGTTGAGTATGGAAATGTCTTTGGAACTGTTTTTCATATAATAGGCCTAAATAAGTTCTATCTCTTCTGATCTGTCCTTTCAGAGGGTGAAAATTTTGCACAATTCCTGGCAAGTTTTTTCCCTCACCATTGTGATATGGTGCATCTTCATGGCTGAAGTTCTTTCTCTGCTCTTCTCTTTGTAAAAGAGTAGAAGTAAGCTCAAAGTCTGTCCCCTTGTTCAGTGCTGTACAGTCTTGTACTGTTCAGTGCTTGTTCTTAGGAGTTTTTAGACTTTCTCAGTGAAAGAAGTCACAGGAAGATTTCAAAAATAGATTTGTCCATTGTCAAAATGCAGGGTTAACAGAAATAGTGTCAGACATCATATGTCTGATTGTGGTGTAGATTATAAGGATACCTCATCCTCAGCTGAGGACAGGTTTTAACTGAATTCAGTGATAGAGAGGAGTCATTGTTACTGTCAAGGCTTTATTTGGTTTTGCAGGAGGTTAGATTGGCAACTGATCTTTGGTAAATAAAAATAATATTTCTAATAGCTGGTTGTTTTTGTGTCAATCTGGTAAGGTAAGTTTTAATGTCTGTTTTTCGCTGGAGAGACAAGGTCTATACAATCTAGGCAACTTCTTTCCTCCTCTGTGTTAAATCTTATGGGGCTCAATCTCCCAGAGCCTGGATGCTTGAGATGTGTTTTGCCTCACAAGTCTGATGCTTAAAGGCTGATGAGCCTAAACTAAAAGATCAGTGAGATAAGCTCAAACACTTGCGTGTATTTCAGAGCTTTGACGGCTTTAAAATAAAATGCAATCTGTAAAAATATACTCAATGTGCTTAAGTATGACTAAGTAGGAGTAGCAATTCTCTGCATCAGAGTACTATGCACATTACTCATGCTGAAGTTTGACCTTTGAATATTTATCTGAAAGAGTGCAGTTCCATGCAGAGTGACTAACACAAGCCATCTTTGCAGGCAGTGTGATGCTTAAGCAGCTGACCCGAGTTAGCATCATAGGAGATAAGCTGAGCATTTCACTTGGTCCATAGGCTGCTCAAACACTTGTTCACTCTGAAGGGGAGCAACAGTGAATGCTCCCTTGTCCACAAGGCTTCACACAGGTTTAGTTTTGAGGGAAATGTGGAAACTGTGGGTATCATTTGTCCATTATGGACACAGTCACAGGGATTCTTGCCTTAAAGAATATATGAATGAAACTGCATGTGCTGTTTGCCTATAAAAGGAGCATCAAGGCTTGACCTATTGCACATCAGTGCTTTTGGTAACCTCCAATTGGGCAATTTAAAGTCAGGTTTGGGGGTTTCTTTCCCCAGAGAAACTATCTGTGGCCTGAAGAGGCAGACAGTAGTAAGCAGGGCACTCTTGGTAAGCAGTGTGCTTGAAGCCATTTGTCTTTATTTAAGCTCTGGCAGTAGTGATGAGACTTCAAAAACTTCTGATTTCCTCAGACATCCTTTGGTATGTGCTGCTGCACCTCTTCCAGTGGATGTCTATAACCTATAGCTGGAAACTGAACTGTAGATTAAACATAAGGAAAGTTTCAGTGGTAGCAGAGATCCATGATGTTTGGTGGTTTTTTCCCATCAAGATGGTAGCAGTAGTCAGTGACAGCTGTATGACTTAGCTGCTGTAACAGGAGAAATTGCCTTCCCATTAGCCCTATTGGGTAAGATTTTGGGCTAATCTTTGATTTGAAAAGCACTGCATGGAAGCAGAATCACCAGAACTTTGCAATGCACACCCTTAACTCAAGATTACGAACCATGAAACAATGTTGATGTCTGAATCTCTTCTGAAAGAGCTACAAAGTGTTTATTATAGCTTGTGTTTGTCAGCTTCCCTCAAAAGCTGCCAGCAAACCCATCTGTAAAGGGTGTCTGTGGAAAAAGACAAAAACCCAGTCAAGCGTTGTCTAGTGTGGAACAGGGGGCTTCTGACATGAACTGGTGGTAAAGTGAATGATTGAAGCCACTGCTTTTCATTGCTTAAGAGCAGTGTCTTTTCTATCTGGCATGATAGTTGTGTTCAAAACTCTGCACTGAGCTGTATGTGCCCTGAGCAGAACCATCTGTAGTTCTTCTGCAGCCTGGTTTAGTCTGACTGCCTTATCCTGATGGGTATCTGCTCTGAATTGTGAATTCCACCTCTACCAGCTATTGCAGAGGATGGACTTGTACAATCTCCATCCCTGGGAATCTGCAGAGCTGCACTTAGGGCCTGGCAAGACCCAGGGCAGAGATTCTGGGCTGCCAGAAGATGGATAGTGCTACTGGCCTTGCATAGCTCCCTTGAAAAGTCTTTATAGTTGGATGATCAAAGATGCACTGAGGGCTAATTTACAGGGTTGTAAGCATCAGCTTGGCAGCATTTGCAGCCTTTATTGAAGTGGTATCTGCTTCTACAGGAATCTGTTCTGAGCCTCTTTGGGAAGTGCACTTGCAAAAATTTAAGGGAAACTGCAGCGAGCTGCTGTGTTGCTTTGACTGTAAGAAATCTCCCTCATAGATGAGGAGAGAGAAGAGGGAAAAAGATCATGCTGCTGCTCTTGTCTTGCTAAACCAGCCTAGATAGTTCTTATTTTGTAGGAAGTCTTTTTAAGGTGTGCATGGGGGAAGAGGGAGTTGTGGATATGACACATGAGAGCTGGCATGGGGAAGGAAGTCCAGCTATGTGAGTAAGTAGGGTCAGAGCACGAAGGTAAGGTTTCTGTCACATTCTAGTGGATTATGGGCTTAAGTAGTAAATTTGAGTCCTGAGCTGCCCAGTCTTCAAGAAGTCAAAGGGAGTAATTACAGGAAGCCCTAAACACAACAGGGAGGGAGTTGCTAATCTCAGGATCCAAGGTGGTGTCAGGAGCAGTAAAGCTGCTTCTGGATACCTGCTCTGTGTAGCAGAGATCACAGTTTCTTAATTGGAAGCGTTTCCCCTGGGGCTGCTGTTCTGAACAATCGTTGGTGCTCTCCTGTTCAGAGCCTTCATCTCAGTCTCCTCTGAGTGACTAGGTGACCTGCCCACATGGTGCTGGTAGGGCACAGCATGTTTCCTGTTGCACCACTTGCAGCTCTGCTTGTACTAAAAAAAACCCTGATAACTAAGGCTTTAATGTTTTCCAGCTCATAGCTGTGTTTCTCACATGTCCTTTTTGAGGGCCAGTAAACCAGGAAAAGACAATCTGCTTTGTCACCTAGCTTTAATATACCTTTAAATAAGAATAATTGGTGGACTTGCCTCCCTTATTGAAAGGGATTTATTAATCAAGTTTGGCCAGTTCTGAGTGGTTCCCATAAAACTGTCCCAACTGTA
The DNA here is from genome assembly GCA_013399895.1 of Serilophus lunatus. Classification (NCBI taxonomy): domain Eukaryota; kingdom Metazoa; phylum Chordata; class Aves; order Passeriformes; family Eurylaimidae; genus Serilophus; species Serilophus lunatus. The sequence continues at coordinate 453,792 of VXBA01001787.1, read as the reverse complement.
CCTAATTCTGACAAAATCAACCTGTACTATGCTCTTTGCTTAACTTAGTAAAGCAGTTCTGTGTAAAATAGTCCCAGCCAGGAAGTCCCTGGGGCTTTCCATTTCCTACAACTTGCTTTGAATCCTGTTACTTCTGCCACTGGTTTGTACAGTTGAGTGCTTACACAAGTTCATGTGGCTCAACCCAGGAGGCTTCGGTGTTTCAATTAAAACAGATTTACAACACTTTATAGTTCTGGAGGTCACTTTGGTTGGCTGGCAACATGCAGTCCCAGTCTCACTGAGGCACAAGCCCCCTGTCTGTTTATTGAGAAGCATTTGTGTCTGTAACATCTCAATATAGAGGAATGTCAGGGTTTGGGCTTCTGCTGCTATCAGTGCTGGTTTTTTTCAGCTTTGAGAGCATATTGGTCTCTCCTCTTGTGTAAGGCTGCAAAGATCACTGCTGCCAGTTCAGTCACAGCAAAAACAATTCTGTATTTGTTACTATATTTGGTAGCTGGTGAGAGATTTGTTATGGGAGTGCTTATCTGTTCTTAAAGGCTCGTTAACACAGCAGGGGTAAGCAATTAAATTACTGCCTTTCAGGTACATTCCACCCCTGATCTGGGGAAAGAGTGGACATATCCAGACTGCCCTTTATGGAAAAATGGGGAGAGTGAGATCACCACATCCATATGGACTTCGCAAGTACCTCACGATGCCAGATGGAGCAACAGCCACCTTTGATCTCTTTGAGCCACAGTCTGAGCACTGCATTGGAGGTCAGTCAAAGAGCAGCTGGCTGCATCCAGCTGCTAACCTTGATTCTGTGCTCTGGGGGATGGATGAGAATAAGCCCATGACTCCCATTTGACCTTCAGAAAAAGCAGATTTTTCTTTTAACTGCCAGTGTTGAGAATCTTCGTGGTACAATGCTGCACTAGAACAGTTACTGTTATCTTTCTAGCTGAGGAGAATCAGAGCAGAATCTGCCTCACCCTAGTGAGGCAGAAATTCAATGGCTAGAGCTGGTAATGCTGGAGCTTTGCACATGAGAGTGATAGCTAATTTGAAGAGCACATGCTAATCCTGAATGTAATTTACTGTGCTTACTTGAATTACAACAATTACTTTCTTTGCTGATGAAATGGTATCTTGTTAAACTAGTGAGCAGTGTCAAGAGATCAAATATCATTAGATTAGCCACAAAGCAGATGATGGTTAATGTCAGCTGATCAGAATGTCTGTGCTTAGCAAAGCTTCATTTTGAAGACCTGTATTACACCCAGCTCTGGAAGGGAAATGAGGGGAAAATAGCATAACCAGTCTACTTGATGCGTGAACAAGCCCTGGGCTCCACAGCTTCCACACACATTACAGTCACAACAGGCTGTCAGAAGGCAGAACATGTGTAAGGTCAAAAACATCCTTCAAAGGGAAAGATATACTCTTGGTCTCTAGGCAATGCATGTTTACACAGCCTTCCCTGAAGTTAAAAACTGTTCATCTCCCATAACAAGATTTACTTTTTCACATCTGTAGCACTGGAGCTGCTGGTCTCCTGTCCCATACAGGATTTTTGGCAGGCTAGCAGGAATTTTTGCTTGCTCGTGGTAGGTGGTTTCCCACGGATCTGGAATGGAAACCTTCTGAATCTTTCAATTTGCATGAAGTGACATTTACTTAACTCCCCCCTCTCTCTGTGCACAGAGGATGTCACGATGGTGATCTGCCCGGGGATTGCCAACCACAGCGAGAAGCAGTATATCCGCACCTTTGTTGACTATGCCCAGAAAAATGGGTACAGATGTGCTGTCCTGAATCACTTGGGAGCCTTGCCAAATATTGAGCTCACTTCTCCACGAATGTTCACATATGGTAGGTACCTTATGGCACCTGGGGACTTATTTTCCAGCCTGTGGAATTTCTAGGGATTGATTAACCTCCTTTGGGGCGACACAAGGGCTGTACCCAAATGAGGGTAATAGTTTTGTACCATTTCTTGGGAGCTAAACGTGAATTTATGTGGGAGGAAGAGGGGAGGATTCACTTTGTCTTCTGCCAGCTTTTATACATGTATTCTAATCAAGGAGGCACTTTTTTGGGAAGAAAACTTCTGGGAAAAAAACCTCTTGTGGATACCAGAAACATGCTCAGATGACTTTAGAGGTTCTGTAATTGCCAGTTTAGTGGCATATGAAACAAACCTGTATCTGAAGGATAAACACTACATCTGAGGCCTTGTAAAATGTAACCCAAGAGGAGTTTGTATCAGCCTATCCAGAAAGTACACTCCTATCTTAGGAAGGATGCATGAGGATTGGCCCCGGATGTAACAAGAATCAAGAAAGCAACAGTTGTAGAGTATGGCAGTAAAGTTAAAGAAGTAGTAGTGCATCAATATCATGATTTTGGCTTCTCAGCTTGACTATAAGAAGCTTGAATATAACAAAGTCCTTCACCTAGAAATCAAAAAGAATAAAGGATTTGGAACAGTGTTAAGGGTGACTCCAGCTAATCTTAACTGCTCTGTTAGTGAGCAACATGGTTTGTGTAGAATGTGGCCTTTGGGCCAAATCTGTTCCTGTGCCCTCATGTCCCTCTTTGCTGTAAATATCTATAGGTTCACGGTCAGGAGTCACTTGTGGATTTAGCAGGCTTATGTTTGGTTTTATTTTTTAAAGGCAACTAAGATAGATACTGCTTAAAGTTTGGATTAATAGAACAGTTATCTTGAGCATTTAAACTGTCAAAATAGGAATACTGTGCTTTGAGATTTTAAGTCTGGCAGGCAAATAGGCTGTAATACTTTGTTGCTTGTTTTAGAACTATTAAATCTACTTTTTGGAAAACACTTAAGGAACATGAAGTGCCTTCACTTCTATTGAGGCTTTTAATGGCTGGTTGACTATCCTGTCTTGAAAACTAAGCTTGTCATTAAAGTAATTGCTTTTTTGATAAAAGTTGAGACCTTGCTTCTGTGGAACTTTTCTTTAGGCCTCGGGGAGGTATTCTCTAATGATACATACCTTTCTGAGTCTTTTATAGCCTTGGAAAGGACAAGGAATGCCTAGCACTCCCTTTCAGTAAGAGTACATCACTTGGCAGGTTTACTTGTTAAGTGCCAGCAAGACCACGAGTAGGCTTTACTGTGCCTCCAACCCAAATAACCCAGTGTCCTCTCAGCTTTGCTGTATTCCAGATATATTTGTTGAGGAGCAAGTAGCCTAAATTTGGGATTCACTGAATCCTCCAGCCTAAATCTGGAATTTGCTGGATCCCAGCCACCACATCAAGCTTGACCTGTTGCTATTCTAGCTTTGGATTTATGAGCTGCCCTGGAATCATGGAGGTCAAACACTTCAGTGTTTTGACTGCTGCCTTCTTTCAGAGGAAACCAGAGCAATGCAGTGTTTGTTGTCTTCAAAATTGCTCATTAAGAATGTTCACAAGGGAGTGCCCAAGCCCTGCTGGATTGCAGGAGCTTGCTGTTCTACCAAAACACCCTGGTGCTCAGAGCCTACTCCAGAGCTGGATAAAGCCAGAGTCTGTCTAGCAAGATTACTACAGCTGGGTTGGTACAGGGTAGAATCCCAACTCTCAGAATTTATCATCCTGGACAAGTTCCATAGGATAGAACTGAGTTTTTGACTCTAGACAGGAAGAAACATCTGGAGTTTCATTTCTGTTATTAATGTGATGCCTTCTGTGATTTGCAGTCTTAAATCCAATGGGGAAGTTAATGTGCATAGATGATTGGTACCAGTGTACTAATGCCATCAATTTTGCAGCTGCTTCTTCATGTTTCCTTTGCCCATACTCAAAGGCAGGAGAAATAGCTGTAGGTACTCAGATGTTGCCTATATGGAGGACCTCAGGTCTGTCAAACAACTGGAGGATGCCAGAAACTGGACCCCTTGGTGCCAGCAGCCTGTGGGATGCAAGTGGGTGTTTGCTGAGAGCAGAACCCATCTGTATAGAGGCACTTCCCTCATCTCTTGGTGTGGGGGGATACCCCTGTGTCTTTTAGAAATATGCAGTATCTTTACCTCTTTGGTGGTTATAAAGGGCTGTCTCTGAAATCCTTCCCCTGATTCCAAAGAGCACCTGCTTAATCAGGCTCTGTGGGAATCCAAGTGCTCTTCCTGCCAAGCCACCTCTGTACTTCCATCTCCTTCCCACATGAGCGTAGATGTAGGGGTCTGTGGCAGTCTTAAGAAAAGCAAAGGAGCAAGCAGCTTTCTACATAACCCACTTCAGGAATAGCAAACTGCTTCAGGAGAGTAATGATGTATGGCTGTTCTTGCCTAGAAATGTCAAGCCCTGAGTTGCTGGACTCTACTTTTTAAGCTGTTATAGAAAGGAAGAGTTTGGATTGTAATGTTAGCTGTTGCCATGATTTTTAAGCAAGTAAACTCCATCTTACTTTGGCACTCTGTCAGAACTAAGCTCCACAGGATTCAAACAGATGTATGAACACATGTGTGAATCAGAGCTCATAAAACCTTAAGGCTATTGAAAAGTCAGAAAGGGTAAGAAGCTGAACTCTAAGCACGCAACTGATGCTTCAAGTGGGAATTTAAGTATGTTACATGATGATTCTTAACTTTGTCCTTTTTTTTTCAGGTTGCACCTGGGAATTTGGTGCCATGGTGAATTACATCAAGAAGACCTACCCTCAAACCCAGCTGGTTGTTGTGGGCTTCAGCCTGGGTGGAAACATAGTTTGCAAATACTTGGGAGAGAGCCAGGCCAACCAGGAACGAGTTCTGTGCTGTGTCAGTGTGTGTCAGGGATACAGTGCATTGAGGTGGGTCTGGAGGCTTCTCCATGCTGGACTCTCCTGGGAGTGCAGGAGGGGGCAGATCTGGAAGGGCAAGGTGAAGAGAGTTTACTATTTTATTGAACTGCTCTGACAGACTCCAGTGGGCAGGATGCCACCCTTCTGAAGGAGTAGCTGAAGCTTTGTTGATGTGAAAGCACAAGTAAGCTTCCTGTCAGCAATGCAAACAGGACTTCTGTACCTGGCCAGGTACACGCTGGCAGCTTTTGGGTTGTGCTTGTGACACCGTGTCATGGCTACAGTGTCCTAAGAGGAGGTATTCCCTGTGCAGTCCTGGTGTAATTAACTGGGCAGGCTGGGTGGTGTGACCAGCTGCTGAGCTGATGCCAGGTTTACAAGCGATGGATCTCATTGTCTCTTCACTCTGAGAAGTATCCTGTGGTTCCTAATAGCCTGTTTGGCTTCAGTGTGCAGTTTCATCCTGCAGCTCTTAACCTGGGGAGACTGGAAGAAGACAAAGTACATACGCTGTCAGTCCATGCTCCCCTGTTAGTGTGTCACTGAAACTGTGCTGTGGGCTGATGAGATGGAGCTGTTATACAAGTGGGAACATGGGGAGGAGAAGGTTTAAAGCCCTGAAGTCTTCTGAAAATAGTGACATTTCCCACCTGGAAGCCAAGGCTGTGGCACTTGAGGAGCTATGATAGCTCTACTTGCAGGTACTGATGGAGGGTTTGGGCACAGCACTGCCAGTTGAAAACCGGTCCCTCAACTAATGTGCTTTTAATTTTCCATATATGCATAGTTAATGAAGATTAAAATAGTGTAACTGGCTCAGCTGCTATTTTCAGTTTTTACTGTCTGTACATTTGGACAGCTATGAAGGTATAGCTGGCTTTACAGTAATTTAACTGCAGTTTTTAGCCATGAGGTTATTTACAAGGTAAAAGGGACTGTTTGGACTCCAGGTATTTAGGTCAAGATCCTTTGGGCCTATGAAAATGGTGAAACTATGGCTGGTTTGTGAGGGGCTTGCTATGGAATTTGGTCTCACAGCCTGGTTGAAGTATCTGGAACTCTCAATGCTGCTCATGGCCTGCTTACATAGGGTCTGATTTGATATTCAGCAGTCTGGAGGTACCTTTTATGAATTAGATTCTTACAGGTAAAAGTAAAGCTTTTCTGGAAGCATTAAGATGTGAGTAAAAGCTTGACATACATGTAATATTCCATCATACCTAATCCTTTTTGAGGTCAGTTGTGTCTACTGCTGAGAGAGTGTATAATCTGCTGCTAGTTCACACCCTTAAAATCTGAACAGATGCTACAGGAACAGCTGTTCTGTTTTGTTTCAAGTAAAATGTTCTTAGCTGTCCTTGGGTTCTGGCATGGAGTGCAGAGCATCCTTTTGAAGCCAGATCCTTAATTGCAGCCATCAGAAAGGGTTTGCAGGAATAGCATCTGGCTGAGGTCCACTTGGTTCATCTTCTACAATTATGCAATACTGTATTTCTGGTCTCCAAAACGATGTTGAGAGTAATGCTGTTACGTTTGCAGAGCAAGGACAACCTGATTAACAATAATCCATTTGGATATTTGTGTGGAAAAACAACGAGTTGGTTTTTTTTCCTAAGTTTAGCCCAAGTGTTGGGTGGCTTGTGTGTATTACTGAGCTCTTGCCTCCACCTGCTGGGTAAACATCTCCTAGCAAACCTCCTATCACAAAACATCTGCTCTGTATTACTGGGCAGCCAGCAGGAAGGCTTTTCAGGTCTCGTCTCCCTGCCTAATATCTGCTTCTGCTTTAAGTGCTAATTAGCTAAAGGGCTGTGGGAAAGCAAGGTCTACTGAGCAAAAGACAGGAGAAAGAGAGGCCTTGTACCCTGCCTGTAGAGGTGTGAGGGAAGAAGGTACAAAGCATCTCCAGGTAAATGGTTAAGCCTTAGCCTTCCTGGGCTTGATCTAGTACATTAAAACAGCTGGCTTCAGCCCTCTATGCTCCATGGAAGTGAGTTACTCTGGTAGACATGACCAGTTAGTTCTTTTTTTGTCTTGTTTGCCCCCCCCAAGTAACTTCAGGAAGTGTTAAAAATAAAAGTAGTGGTGAGGAAGGCAAACCAAAGATCTTAAATAGGAAAGCCTTTCCAGAGCCACAGCAATAGTAGAATCTGCCAGAAGAAAGATACTCTTAGTTTAATAAATTAACACAGTCTGTGGAATGTGTTCCCCGAGGCTAAACAGGGACAGGTCCCCTTATTCCTTAATCTCTGCCTGCACAGGCTTGATTCTGCTTCTTGATCTTGTGGAATGCATCATCTCCATAGCTACAGGCTGTGGGGAGAGACCTCAGCTTTGAAACCTGGGCAGTCCTCAAAATACCAGAAGCTGCCTATGTTTTTTTTCAGTTCTTGCAGCTCTTCGTATTAGGAGTACTGCTGTACACCACAGAAACTGCAGGGAAATGGAGGAGCTTTAACTTCAAACATCCTATAGGTTTGGAAAATATTTTGTGCAGAAAGAAATGTGCATCTCCCTGTCTTTCTCCATTTCCCTGCCCTGGCACAAATGTGGTAGGTATAGTCTGGCTAGACAAAAAGATATGGGAAGGTATTTTAAAAAAACAAACAAACAAAAAAACACCCAAACAAACTCCATACTCCACCATGGCTAACTATGAGAAAACAGCTTGCTCCTGCTCTGGTAGGGGACTTGCAAGCTACAGCTTGGGAGGTCATGCTAATTCTGCTGCAGTTCTTATATGTTAATGTTTAAGTGGAAGGAGTGCTTCAGTAGCTGAAACTGCTCCCAGCATTCTTCAGTTGCTTAGTAAATGATCGTGTGTTTCCCCAGTAACAGCAAACCCTGTGAAGAGTAAAGCTCTAACCTGCCCGTGACCCTGCACAGCAAAGCAGTGCTGGTATCTGGTAGAGCTCATGGAACTATAGATGGCTTTAATTCTGTTTTAACAACAGATAAGCTGTGAAGTGCTATTCTGCTTTGAGAATAGGTAAAGACTTAACTTCTTGGATGACACTTGCAGCTGCAGCTAATATTTATTCTTAAAATTCCTGCCAATGAAGCTGTGTCTGTACGTACTGGAAACATCTGCACAAATTATTTCCTCTGAAGAATTAAATGCACAATAGACAACACTGTTCAGCAACAGGTTTTAGCCCTTTCCATGGTAGTCCATTATGCAAATTACATTCAACTCTGCAAAGGGATACTAAAATCACTTTGTCAGTGTTTCAGTCTTGATTGATGGCTCTTAAATTGTTCCTATCAAAACTGTTAATTGCATTGTGCAAGATGAGACTGCAGATCTGTTTTCTGATACCACCAAACTTCATCCAAGTGAAAGTCATTTCCTGTAAAAGGTTAAGCAGCACAGGGAAGGCCTGGAGGTTTGTTTACATATCCCCCAGGCTGCCATGAGATGTTAACAGTGTATTAATCTGATCTTTCAAGATCTCCATTAACAGCTTTGTTTGTTCTGCACTGTGTTTTTTCTAGGGCTCAGGAAACCTTCATGCAGTGGGATCACTGTAGAAGATTTTATAATTTCCTCATGGCAGACAACATGAAGAAGATCATCCTTTCTCACAGGTACTGCAGTACATCATTTACATTGATAGTGTTGAGTCAATTGCTATATTGGATTTGTCTTCCTGGTCCTTTAAAATAGGACTCCTGAAAGTTCCTTGGTCTGCCTTTAGATGAATCAACAGAAGTGGAGCCTGTGTCAACCTCATTAATAACCTCATTAATATACTGTGAAATATACAAATAAGATTTGTTCCTCTTAAAGGCTTTTTTTTGTCTTCTGTGGAAACTTGTGTAATGAATAAACAAGGCATGCACAGGAAGACATTGCAATTAGACTTCAAAGTCGAGTATTCTGCATCTGTTTCACTTCTAGCCAAAGAATTCCCTATTCAAGGAGCCTCTTGTTCTGCCACCTACCTGAGGTAGGACCAATCTTTGAGATCTGCTGTATGGAGCTGCTGCTTATCAAAGAAGCAAATAGTCAAACCTGTAGCTCTGGCTTCTAGCTGTTCCTCTAGAAAGAGCCTGTAGCCAGCAAACTACTAATATTGCTGTTCCTGGAGTACAAGTGTACTTGTAGGATCCCTGTGCTGCTGTTGTAATCCATGGCTCTCACATAACAGGATTGTGTGTGCTAAACAGGTGACATGCCCAACGCTGTTGTTTTCTCACACCCAAAACTCCCTGGATGGTACTTTTTAGGGCAAGAAAGTACCTCATCCATTGCCTGACTGAAGGGAAAAGGAGGGGATTATCGAAGACCCATTTGAATTAAGAGCATGTGTCACTTTGAATTTTTGGGTTCTTTGTTTATACTCTTGTGCAATATGAAACACTTGTAGAAGTTAGGGCAGCTGATGTAGGATGATCCACATAATTCATTCCAGATTTACAAATATTTAGACAACTTGACCAAATTCAACATTTGAAGTTAGGTAAGATCCCATTAAAAGTTACTTAAATTTGTAACCCAGAAAAAGCTGCTGCTGGCTCCAAGGCACATAAGTTAACTTTTTCCACAATCACTTGTGCTCTAAGGCAACTCCCCTAAATCAAACCTAGTCTTCCTTCTGCTCTGCCCTGCAGCTGCCTTGGAAAGGGACTAAAAATCCCTTTCCAACTTGTGACTTTTGTTCTGTTTGTTAGGGGAGGACTTTGTTCTGGTAAAGAAACACATCCTCTCCTGTGGGTAATAATTAGTTATGACAAGTGTCCATAGTAAATAGCTTTCTGCCTTTCTGCCAAGGTAGTGCTCCAAATAATTTCTGTATGAGCTAGACTGATATCTGTGCTGGGGGACTTCAGGACCGGATGGTAGAGAAGATGCTATGCCCAGGACAGCTAGTTCTCTCACCCAAAGCACCCACAGGCTTGGTCTGAGGCCATAAAACCCTCCCTCCAATATGCAGCATCAATTCCAAATACCCTTAGTGCTCTCTGTTCTGGGAAAATTCTTTTTACAGTCCCTCTCATGAGGTTTTTCAGTATATCAGGAAAACATTGTTTTCTCTAAGGAACTGCTAGAGTTTCTGTTATGTCTTGCTACAAAGAGAAGTGGACAAATACGCTGTTCTTTGTTCCTAAGGAAGCCTCATGCATAGGTAGCCCCCTTCTAGTCTTATCTTGTCAGATTTGGTAAACTCAGATTTTGGTTGTCCTTGAACAGGTCCTGATTTTGCTGCTTTTGTTATTTGGATGTAACTTTTGATGTTACTCTTTCAGACAAGTTCTCTTTGGAGATAACATGAAGAAGCCACAAAGCCTGTCAGATGCTGATCTGAGCAAGCTCTATACAGCAACATCCCTTATGCAGATTGATGATAATGTTATGAGGTATGAAGGGCAATTCTCTGCTGCTCTATAGGTCTCAAAGTACTTCTCTCTCCAGTTTTGCTCTTGTGTGCTTCTTGCTCTGCCTGTAGGAGTCTGCTGAAATATGGTGAACACAACCACATTCTTACTTGCCTTCACATTGAAGAAAGCAGAAAAAAAACTTACTATTGACAGTCATAACTCATTTTAAATCATCCAGGAGGCATTTATCAGTAACACATGAACCTGCAGCCATCAATAATGTAGGAAGAGGTCAACTCTGCAGCCAAGCTCTAGCAAAAAAAAAAAAAGTGGAATGTGGAAAGCAGCTCTGTTTGAATCCTAAAAAACCCTTCTCCCCAAAAAAATGTTGCTACCTTCCCAATGCACATTGGGATTGGTTGAGATAATACAATTTGTCAACTAAATTAAGTTCTCTGCTTTATTAAGCAATAGCCTGTTATTGCCTGTGTCCTTAATGACAACATAGCACTTGAAGTGGCAGCGTTCATACCGTGACATGTTCTGTATCAGGCATGACACCTTTTCAAAATGAATCTGTGAACTGTCAGCTATTAAAACTTTTGGCAAGCTTGGAGTATCGTTGGCTGCTTATGAAAATAAAAAAGCCAGTCTGAGGAAATCTCTCTACTTGTATGGACCAACATATGTGATGTCTTAGATAAAAACAAGGCAATTTATTACAGGCTTACTGAGTTCTGTGGAGCTATGGTGGGTTTTTATTTGAAAAGGCTTTCAAGGAAAGATAAGCAAGATCATAACAAGATCATAAAAGAACGTGTGCAGTTAAGTGAGATACTTTAAAAGAAATGCCCTGGAGGCTGTTAGTCTTCAATTTGCATGTTTGACTTGCCCATGCTCTCACAATGTTTGAGTAAGCATAGAAAAAAGCACAAAGGCACGTACTGTGAAAGGTGGGTTTTGCAAAGACACTGGGTATCAAAAAGTGGTCTGTGAAAATGGAGGCATTATTCCTGTTCCTGCATATATGCCCTCACTTGAAAGTACTAATAAGAGATGATTGAAAATGACAGTCTGCTCTATTTCAGGAAGTTCCATGGCTACAACTCTCTGAAGGAATACTATGAAGAGGAAAGTTGCCTGCAGTACTTGCACAGGGTAAGATTTTGCAATAGACTAGTCTTGTACCTTCATTTTCCTGCTGGAGAGAAAATACTGGTTTTTTTGTTGTTGTTGATACCTGACACAGCTATCTTAGCTGGGATTTTTAGAAATAATCAGGCACAGTCTATTGCAGTGGGATTTCAGTTCTTGCTACCTCTAACCCTAATTCTGGCAGGTGGTAGCACCCAAATGATCTAAATAGAGCCCTGCATTGCTGAACTACCCCAAGTGTATGAGGATAAGGTGGGAAATGGGTGGAGCCTGCAGTATCAAGGAAGAAAGGCTTACTAGATACCTTGGAAGAGACTCAGAACACTGTCTGGCAGGCAGATGCTTAGTAGGGCAAAGTTTAATCACAGCTCTACTTCTGCTAATTCTTCATTTTTCTACTAAACCAGAGGATGGAAAAGCTCCAAGGGAGTTTCCTGGACCTTAACCAAGGTGTCCATAACAGAGCTGATATTTTGCCTGGTTTGCAAAGCAATGCAGAGCAAAAAAGGGTCTAGCTATTTGAATTCTGAAAATGGGGACTCAATCTGTTTTCTCTGATGCAGTCCTACCTCTTTCTTAAAACTGAGTTGTGGGGAAAATTAAACTATTAAGTAACAGGTCTTAATTAAGTGAAAATACTTTTACAGTTGATAGACTGACATTTAAATGCCAAGCCCTTACTGTTTTGTTTTTTCCCTTTTATACCATGTTTCTTGATGCAGATTTATGTTCCTCTTCTGTTGGTTAATGCCGCTGATGACCCTCTTGTCCATGAGAGTCTTCTATCAATTCCAAGAGCTCTTTCAGGTATGCTGGAGCATTTTCCTGCAGCAATGCATATTTATGTACCTGTAGCTTACTTATTACATCATGATTCACAATTTCAAAGCATCTTGACTTGCCTCCTTACATCTGTAATGCTGTGGGAGGTGTACTAAGCCTCTCTAAATCACCAGTTACTTGAACTAGCAAGGCTAACCTTGAGCAGAGAGCACTTTAGTCCTTTCTGGCATCTTCTGCTGTTATGGCTTGTGTTGATAACCAGCAGGTTATATCCAGGTTACATTCTTGGATGGAAAAATGCTTCCTCATGTTTTCATTCCTCGCAGAGATTTGATAGAAAGGTGGATGATTGTATGTCTTCCAGACTGTCACTGATAAACACCCCCCTTTGCTGATGAAATGAGGAGGGTGTGTGCATGGCTGTGTCACTTGGCACTGATCTGGAATCTCCCTTGAAAGGAGTTGAGCTGTCTATCTTCAGACAAGGAAAAAGGCAGATTATCTTTAGTAGCTCAGAAGAGGGAGCTACTGCTGCTTCATCGCACACCTAGTGGGTGCACTGAGGGGAAGAAGGGTTCATTCTTTTCCTCGTTGAAGGCTATGAGGAGCAAACTTATCCACATCTGTTTTAAGGCAGAAGCAAGTACAGGGATGTTTTCAGTATCCTTGAAACAAGATGGGTGATATGTTGTCAGAGCTTAGTAGAGCTTGACATGGTGTGATTGTCCTGGTTCCAGAGAATGCGAGTTAAATATGGTTTCATTCTCAGCTCGATGTTAACCTTCTGGAACTTTGTCTTCTTTTGTTTTACAGAGAAAAAGGAAAATGTCATGCATGTGCTGCCCCTTCATGGAGGCCACCTGGGATTCTTTGAGGGGTCTGTACTATTCCCAGAACCTCTCACTTGGATGGACAAGCTTGTGGTACAGTATGCCAATGCCATCTGCCAGTGGGAGAAGACAAAGCCTCACTGCTCAGATGCAGAGCAGGCTGTATCTGGCCAGGAGTAATTGACCCAAAGACTCTGGATCACTTCAATATATCTCCCTCTTTGGGAAGATCTTGTTCCCTCCCCTGCTGCTTCAGGTTTCCATTCTCCTCGATACTCTATGGCTGGGGTTTGATCACAATGTTTTCTTACCAAGTGGAGTTAAAGCAGAGTTAACATCTGGCCAAAGCATCTTTGGATGTTTAGTCACTTGGGTTTGTAACTTGATGCTCTGCTTGAAGAATTAGGTTGCTGACTGTGGCGTGTTACAGGGCTACTGAGCTAAAGACTGCTTGCTTTAATATAGCAGAAGTTTCAAATGTTAAAATCTCTTCACTTGCAGGTCAAAAACTTGATCTGCAGTATTCATTTAGGTATAATGACAGGGTAACTATGGTTCTGTTCCCTATTCTCATGCTGGAAAATCCCTGTACCAAGCCACAATCCAGTAAATGTTCAGTCTGTAAACCACTACAATGTGGCTGGAAAAACAGATGCTTGACTGCAAGTGGAATTTCAGCTTTGCACCATCTCAAGGGAAACCTTGTAGTTCCTAGGAATGCACTTGCACAAGTGAATCACTTAAAAAATATTCGACTTTTCCATGCTTCAGCTGTCTGTGGATTGGGGTGGCTTTATGCTGGGACTCCAAGTAGAGAAAAGCTGCAGCCTGGTGATGCTAGTTAATGTTTCTGTGTAAACATGTTCTCACTCCAGGACCTGATCAGTCACCTTCTTGTCATCTTTGCCTCTCTTTAAATGCAGTCATCCTTTCAGTACTGGATTCTTTATTTGACCTAGGGCTTTTTAAAGCTGCCTCTGGCTTCCAAAAGGAAACTCGTGATTTAAAATCTGCAAGATTTTTCTGTGAGCTTGATCTGTTTAAAAAGAATATTTCATAGAGAGCTATATCCTCTCTTAGAGATTAATTGGCAGGGGTGTGGGGTGTATCTATTTAGATTTACTTATCTTGTGTCATGGTGAATAATATCAAAATTCCCTTAGCTTTCAGAGCATCAAATGGTTTTCAGACACAACTTGCCTTACAGTTGATGGGGAAACTGGATGTGTCTAGCCCTGTGCAACTGAAATGACATCTTTGCATGGCTGAGTACTTCCATGTATGTGTAATGCTGTAGGATTACTGGCTCCAGTAAGACACTGGGCTCTTTCTCACTTGAATTTCTTTTCCACACTGAGACATCCCCTTCTAATTTTAATGCGCAAAGTGAAGTGTGAAAGCTGTTTGCAGGAAAGATGCCTACTCACTTGTGCTTTTCCCTCAAGTGGCTGTTATGGTCTATGCCAAGATGGTTATTAAAAATTCTAGTCTATCTCCTGGAAGGAAAGTTGTCCAGTGACAATCTGGAGACTGAAAATTTGTGGTAAAAAAATCTTTTTTTGTTTGTTCTGTCAATATTGTAGACTCATTAATCCATCTTTAGGACTTCTTTATCACAGTGTCAGTGAAGTTCTTCTCCTGTTTTACTTTCCAGATCAGCACTTTATTGCTTCAGCCTTGGTCTGTGTTCCAGGCACTTTAATTTATAGCGTGAGGGTTAAATAAGCTGCAAGACTTCAATCTGGTATTTCAGGGTAACAAGCCTTCTGGACTGCCCTGTCCCTGAACTTCACTGGGGTGGAGAGGTGGGGTTTTGTTTTAATAAAGCAATAATTAGCTCTTGTAGCAAAGGTGCATTGTCATATCAGGAAATTCCTTTCATTTGCCTTAGGCCAGACACCTCGGCCTGTTACAATGAGCTGTGGATAGCTACACGTTCTCCTTGTTAGTAAATCCAGGTTTCCTTTTTGATTCAAAGAAAAGATGAAACCAAGTAAAGCTACAACAAGACTTAGCTATGCTTGTGGCTGTTCCTTAAGAACTATTTTAGGGCATCAGTTAGCAGGGATATTCTTAGCTGATGGATATCTTGTCTCTGTGTTTTTATCCTCTTATTCATACTGCATCACTAAAATGTCATAAGAGACATTTCTGGGTTTTTTTGCTTAAGTAGTGTTCATGTAATATTCATTGGATGTGACTTAAATATCTTCTCACTTCAGCAAAGTGGAGTGTAAACAACACTTGTACACATCAAATAGATACAGTATAAATTTAGGTGTCTAAGCCTCCTAAAATGAGGTGAGCAACCCAGCAGTTCTCAAAGCAGCAGAAGCTGTAGCTTTGTCTAATCAAACACATTTATCTGTAAAGCTAGAGAGTCTGAGGAGTGCTTCTTCCTGCCCCACAACCTGTCCCCCAACTTCTTCAGAAGTGCCAGGGCTGTGGACTTTCTGAAACTCTCAAGAAGTTAAATGGGTCTCTGTCTTGCTCGTTTGCCCTGTTTTTGCACTTGTATCTAAAACTGTTCACACCACTTGTGACTTGACTGATTCTGGCCTCTGGGGGAAAAAGAGCTTTTGTTATGGCTTGTTCATGCAAAGGTTTCTGGAGCCTGAAGTTCAGCTTATTAAGCCTCTAGGTGGAAGGAGTGGAAAAAAACCTATTCTCTCTATCTCAGCCAACTTGATGCTTCTTTCAAAGCAAGACTTGTGGCCATATTTGCAGCAGTTGAATAAGTCTTGGAGAACTAGGAGGGGAGAAAATTCAGCTGCAGTGCATGTTTTCTAAAGACCTTAAAATTGTGTATTAAATCTTGCTATGGACAATGACAACTGATACATAGTGCCAGTGCCCTTTGACACATGGGACTTTGTCCAATGCTAATGTGAAATACTCCTATATACCAAAATAAGGCAATACTAGTCTTGTGATGTGGGCAGGTAGTCTTCATTTGCCCAGTGAATTTAAACTTAAATGTGATCTGAGTTTTTCAGTCTTAGAGGTGAAGTTGTCTTTCATCTCAACAACACACATGAGGCTGCTGAAGTATGCACTTGTAGATCATTGCAGTATGGTCTGAGAGAGCAGTTCAGGATCACAGCATGATGAATCTGACATGTTGCTCTGCTTAGTTTCAACCTGGGATTAGAAAAAGCATTAGGAGAGCTCTTCCACAGATAGTCTTGTGATATACACACACCTTTCCCATCACTGAATGTAAGTAGCACTTGAACATAAACCCCAAGGACCCTCTCAGCAAGTTGCAGAACTATTACTCTTTAATGGTTAGGCTGGTCCAACCATTACCTTTGCCATTTTTCTGGAGAGATCTGAAAATCGTAGATAAGAAGCTTGAATTTGCTCTTACTGAACACAAGGAACTTTAGTTTCCATTACATCAGCTCTGTCAGCCTTCTTAGTGGTACCTTTGCCAGCTTCTAAGTAGAGGTGTTTTTTGGATGGGTCTCGCAGTGTGGTAGTTGCACTGTACAGGCAGACACTTGGGACTTCCCTGCAGTCTTTTTTCTGAGTGTTTTTCTGCAGTTCCTCTTTATGAAGACATAGGTTGCAAAGACAGGGCATTAATTAAAATGTTGGGGAACTATCAACTCCAGTACTGAATTTAGCCAAGCTACCTGTGTGTCATCTGTCCTGGGTCTGTCACAAGTTCCTAGACCACAGCCCTCTGACACGTGGTGCCTTGCCCTTTTTCTCCTTTTCCCTTAACATCAGCATATCTAGAGACTTCAGTAACAGCTCTGTCAGAGCTTTTGGGGCTTTGCTTTTTGGTAAGTGAGTTTTTAGACACTAGGTATTGAGACAAACCAGTTACATACACTGTACAAGTATGTGCTGACTTAAAGGACCTTTGTGGGCAGCCTACAACTAACAACAGTCTATTTCAACATTTAAAATAACAATGTATATAAGCAGTGGATCACTTTTAGCTCTCTGTTCCACTAGCAGTAGGAATTGAGTCATAGAATCAGGGTTTGCTTTGCTTAATATATTATTTATCTTACAGTCCCAAAGTTCTTGTGTCTATTAACACCCCAGCAGCATAGCTGGAGGTAGGTTGCTTAAGTGACTATATCTCAAAAGAAAAAGCAGAGAATAGCATCTTCAGGATTTAATTACCAAATAGTTTAGTCACCTGGATTGCTTCAAAGTTTTTTCTGGAAATACTACATTTCTGTAGAGCTTATTGAAATTCCTCAGTTGTCTTTTTTTTTTTTGCGAGACCAGGAAAGGCCCAAGCCTTAGGCTGCATGTACAGGTCATTTGTTGTAAAGAGCATCCTTTTTCTGGCTTGTGTGGTGGGTCTTCCTTTGGTGGATCTCTGCATTGGGAAGATCCTGGAGCCACAGTGACTCAAAGCAGGGTCTCCTTTATGGCTTCTAGGTGGAAAGCAAACAGCCTGTTCTGGTGTGAGGACTTTTTCTCCAAGCTTAGAGGATGTCTCTGTAGCATAAGCCCAAGGGAGAGGTGCCCTGTAACCCTCTTCTCCTTGGGAGTGGTTGTTACACAGGCCTGGACTTTCTCAGCTGTTGGGAGAGTTTAGGCATAACTGCCAACAATGTGTGAAAGCAGTTGCCAGGTTTTCACACTGTGGAGGAAGGACTTTTAGGGTTCTCCTGAACATCTGTACAAGGTGTCACAAAGCCTTTTTGGTTTTTTGTGAGTGACAAGTTTGCATTGTAATCAGAGCTCTTGCATGACCAGAGGTGAGATACAGAACTTTCTTCTAGGATCTCCACTATGGTTTTACTAGGATGTTGGCCCTTCTCATGGATCCTGCCAACTGAGAAGTCTTTAAAATGGGAAAAAAAGCCAAACAAAACCCTCTTGTATTTGATACAACCAAACCCTACTGCTTAGCCCAAGTCAGCAGCTTTCCAAAGGAGCATATTTTGGGTTTGTCACATGACAGATTGGCCATAATTCCCACTGACAAATCACATCTTGAGAAAGCATAACCTCTTCTCCTGAAACTTCCAAGCCAAAGGGGTGTGTGAAGAGCTTAGGAAAGGAAACCTGTGCCATTTTTTTGCTCACTCAGCTGTGTTAAAACAGGCAGAGTGACTTCTAATGTTCTTGGTGAGCAGTTGACTATGAAAATATTTTCAATTTGGCAAAATTGTATTCTGCAACCATCTCTAAATGCTGCCCTGAAGAAGCTTGTATACTGAGACACCCTCCCTGCTGCCATGTTCTGAGTCAGATTCTCTGGAGCTGAGAGCTGCAGGGGAGATGATTTGCAACTAGCAATGCAATTTTTCTATATCTGCTGATGTTTACCTTTAAAATGATATATAAATATATATAAAACAATGTCTTTGATTTTTTTCATTCATTTTTGTTCTTGTGTGGTGTAAAATGGAAGTCACTGCAAAACAAAATGTGATTTTGTTATCTTTGATTTGGTGGGATTTATTTAAAAATAAAAGACTTATTGAAGTCAGTGCTACATCTGGTGACTGTGTGTGAAGTTATATATGTTGGCAGAGGCTCTCAGCCTTCCCTGAGGCTCACTTTGGGGAGAGGGGGTGTGGCTTCATCATCTCTCACTTGCAGAACATGGTGCAAGCACTAGTGTTACTCAAGCCTTTCCTCGTTGCTTTTTGTTTTCTGGCCAAGAAGGGGGCTTTGATACTACTGTGGTGGAGAATAGACATGGCATCAGCTTAAAGCTGCATGTCTGCCCTGAAAATACCAAAGAAGTGTTATTTTTTTTCCCTGTGTGAGTAGATTTCCTTGTCCTTTAGCTGCTGACAGAAGGAACAACAGCATCTTTGGCCAGGACATTGATATCTTTCAGCCCAGGGCCCATAAAAACCCTGCAACAAGTACTATTCCCCTGATGCTGAGAGCTTACTTGTGTGTGGTTTATTATCTACAGACCTAGTGAGAGAGATGTGGAGGATAACTGGGACTGGACAGTCCTTGGGGCAGTAGGGCTAGGGCACAACTGCTGCTCTTCCCTGTAATGGGAATTACTTTTGTGGGAGACAGTGTTTTGGGCTTCATCTCTAGTTTACTGGCCAATGAGATTTAGCTTTTTTTTTTTTATTATTATTATTCAAGCCTCCTTCCTGGCTAGGTCAGTCACTGCTCCCCTGCTCTATTTGCTGTGCTGTTCTCTTGTCTCCCTCTCAAAGCAAGCTCCTGGCTGACAATTTGTACCAGCAGTGGTGAGCAGCCACAAGGACCACTCAAAACCTGTAACTGTCCCAGTCCAAATCCCAGAGGCAGCAGTGTGGTGCTCCTGTCTGTGTGCACAGGGCTTTTATCTTAGGGGCTTTTTTTTTCCTTTTTCTGTTTTCACAAGCTGCAATTGCTCTGTCTCTCAGGCAAGCTGTGCTGTTGTGTTTGCACTGGCCTGATGGTTGCAGGGTTGTCACACGTGGTTTCCTTGGGATAGCCCCAGATGCAATAAGAAGCCAAACACAGTCGAGAGGTGCCTTTTGCTTTCCCTCCAGACCCTCCTACAAGGTTGGCACAGCCTCAGGCTGGGATTTGCCATGCATGGACTCACCATGCTGCTGAGGCTGGAGCAAACAGCCTTAACCTCCGTTGCCTCTGCCCAGACAGGCCCCATCCTCCCTGCAGCTTTGGAGACGACATCCTGTTTGGTTTGAGCCTGAGCCAGTGCCCTGATGAATGTGGCTCTTGTCAGCACCCTCCACCCCAGCCAGCTTTGGTGGGGAGGGCTGGTCTGGCTGATGAAAGACACTCGTGTGGAGATGAGGCACACTGGTGGGACCAGGTTGAGGGAGAAGGTAACCTGGGCAGAAAGCAGCAGCTTGCTCCTCTCAAAGCCCTACTGCTGGCCAAGGGAGAAGAGGGTCTAGAAATGGGTATCTGATCAGCTCCTTGAAAGAGATGCCCAGTTCATGAACCAGAACAAGTTGCCTTACCTGGGACACACAGCTACTTGCACCTCCCTCCTCCTCACCCAGGTTCTGCTGACTCCACATTACCAAAGTCTCATTAGCATCAAGCACAGGTCATTTGCTGGGCAGGGACCTTCTTCTGCCCTCCATTGTGAATTTTGGTGGGGCTTCTCTGAAAGAGTTCTCTGAGCATAGTGCTGTTCTATGGCTAATGAAGGCTTTAGGAGGGCACATTCTGCTTGTCTTTCATTGTTCTGTGGTTATCTCCTAGTGTCAGTGGCTACTGCAGCCTCTGTTCCTCCTTCCTGCCTGCCTGGCTGAGCAGGGATTAGGTAGCGCCAGCTCCACTTGGGCCCCATATTGGGTTTTTGTTTACATCTTTTGGGCTATTTTCTCTTTCCTAGTTAAAGCAGATGACTTAAGAATAAGGCATCTTTGCTTTGGCAGGGGTAGGACTTGATTTAGCAGGGGTGGGACTTGATTTGGCATGCAGGGAGGATGGAGATAGACAGCTCCTTGTCCCCTGTGCCAAAGGGTAGTCAATGATGGGAATGGTCTCCCACCAAACGCTGACACTCCCAAAGAGCAGCCACTGCCCAAAGAGTTGTGCTGCTGTTCCTTAACATGAGGGACCCCAGAGCTCTGCTGTTAAACACTTTATTTCTCCCTCACCCTCCCTTCCCAAAGTAGACACTCTCCTGTCCTCCCCCTGCAGCTCCAGGGAATGCTGTGGGAGAGGGCCGGTGGCCTCCTTTCTCCACTGGCTCCCAAGGGAAGGGTGCTCTGCCCGGGAGAGACAGAGCTGCCGGGCAGCCTGCTGCCTGGTGTGGGGAGGGGAGGGACAGATATGGAGCAACACGCCCAGAGCGCCTCATCGCGAGCAGTCACTCAACCAATGCTACAATAAGGAGGTGGTTGGGGTTAGAGGGCCACCTCTGATGCTACTGCTCAGAGGAGGGGGAGCAGGCCCCTGCTTTAGAGAGCCGTGTCTTCAGACTCGATGCGGGGCCCAAAGAGCTGCTCTGCAGTTGCTTTGCCGTCGTACTTGGGCAGGTTGCCACCAAAGTCTGCTGGCAAGATGTCAGCATCGATCTCCTGGTAGAAGGACTCCAGCTCCTCCCCATGCACAAAGACCTGGAGGGAGATGGGAGTGACCCTCAGCAGAGGACCAGAGTCATCCTTCCCAACCACTCTGCTTCACCCAGGGACATGCCTTTGCCTCTGGGTTCCTTTCCCACACTCACCCTCTCCAGCAGTTTGCTCTTCAGGAACGGTTTGACCACGTTGTAGGTGGTGGTAAAGTACCATGGCTGGTGGATGAAGTGGACGGCCTTGAACCGTGCTGGGAAGGAGTCCTAGGATCCCAAACCCAGACACAGATGGTTACAGATGGTGCTGTCCACCCAGATCTAGGCAGGCAGTAATGGTCACCCTAGCACTGCCACAGTTCTCCTTGCCCAATCTCCTTTTCTCTGTTTGACAGCCTCTTTGTGTTCTGACCCAGAGGATCAGCCATCCCAGTCTCAGGTACACCAGGATGTTGAAAAGCTTCCCAAATAGCTCATTGCTCTCCCTCCATGCAAAGGAGCACACCCCTGCTGTCCTCCTTCCCTGGGGAGAGCCACGTGTCTTTGGCCTTTTGTCCACGGGCAGAAAACCTGGAGTAACTGTGAATCTCCATCCAGCCTGGTCTGGGTTGAGAGGCTGGTGAGGAAAGGCCTCCAGGCCATGTCATGGGATGTTCCAGGTAGTGGTGGTACTGCTTCTGGTCAGGCTTTTGAGAGGGCAAGGAGATGTGGTGGGAAAAATACAATTCATTTTGCAAGGATTAAGCCCATTAACTGGCAAGGCAAAGAGAGGGTGATGGGGAACAGCCTTCCCGTGATGCTTTCTCATTGTACCAGTGTGGTGGCAATTCCAAATCCTGCCGCTTCCCTTCTCTGAGCTCTCTGATCCCCCAAGGCCCTCTCTGCCAGTGCTGGACACAGCCTTGGCCACCTCACCTGCAGCATGTCCACCATCTTCTTGAGCTCAGAGGGTTTGATTCCTGATGCCTGTTGCATGGTGAAGCCCTTGAAGTTCTCAATGATGCAGAACCCATTGATCTGGGTCTCTTCATTTTCCAGAAGCTTCTCCAAGATAATACAATAGGCACGAAGGATCTGATGGAGAGGAGAGAGAG
Organism: Serilophus lunatus; assembly: GCA_013399895.1. NCBI lineage: Eukaryota > Metazoa > Chordata > Aves > Passeriformes > Eurylaimidae > Serilophus > Serilophus lunatus. The sequence goes on along the minus strand of VXBA01001787.1, from coordinate 431,841 downwards.
CAGGCTCTTGTATGAGGTCTCACCTCCCATAGGAACCAGGAGGTTCTCATGAAGAGTCCTATGGAGTGTTAGCCAGGGTCTTCTTGACCCCAGCCTGCTTGTCAGAGCCAGGCCCAGGACTTCATAGCAGGGAGGGCATTTCAGGGGATGCTCATCCACCACCATATTCCCTTTCAAGTCAGGAGCATTTCAGATCTAGACCAATAATACGTTGTGACCAAATTCAGAGCTGAGCAAAAAAAGCTGAGAGAAGCTGCCTGGAGACTTCTTTGCCAAGAAGCCCTTTCTGTGCCCATGCCTCAGTTTCCTCCTCTGCCCTGTACATCCCTCCTTTCAGAAGCACCTTGATTTAATGGCATGGTGCCTTTCTTCACCCCATGTTACCTGGGGTGGGGGATGTACATCCTGTATTTGGTCTGTACCTTGCACTGGGGGGAAAGAAAGGGGAACCCTTTGGGATGGACTGTGCTCTCCCCAGGCTTCCTCAAAGAGGTATAGATTGGCTTTAACCAAGATGGCTGGAGGCTGTGTGTGGATATATGCATGGGTGTGTAAGGATGCTATGCTGAGACCTGCCAAGTGAGACCAGCCCGAGAGGGGAACCACTCTGCTCTGGGAACGATGTCTGAGGTGGACTAACCTCATCAAAGGTGATCTCCTCATAATCCCAGTTCTCGATGTTGAAGAGCATCACCACCCGTCCGTACTTGTCTCTGCTGGCCAGGATGCCAGGGTAGCCAGCCTCGATGGTGCTGCGCACGGCCTCGGGGCTCAGGTTTTCAAAGAGCTCGGGGTACTGCTGTCGGAAGCTCACATAGCCTGGAGAGAGGCAGAAATTTAGAGGATAAGGGCTGCTTGCCCAGCCCTGGGAAGCTGGGGTAGCTGCCAGAGACAGGAGGGACTGGCAATGGTGAGATGTCAGTCCTGAACCTGAGAGCTGTGGACCGGCTGTGCCCGGGGTCCACATGGGTCAGCTCTCCTCTGGCAAAGTGGGGGAGAAAGAAAATCAGCAGCAGACCAGCCCCAGCATGCTTGATGTTATCCTCCCCTTGCCAGGAGCTTCTCACACCTACCTTCTCTCTATCACCTCAACAAGCAGATAATTTTTCCCCTCATTTCCTTTCTCCCCTTCCTCCCTATTTGGGTGACATCCCCCAGCTCCCCTCCCTTGGCACCCTGAAGGCACAAAATAAGGAATTCTGTCTTGAGAAAATGCGGGCAAACAAAACAGCTCATCTGGGAGCCAGCACTGATAATTACAACTCATTATCCCTCAAGCTGACACAAAGAAGAGCAGAGCTGAAGCCAGGCAAGTCCTAGTCAGCAGCTACCCTCCAGACTGCCTTCCCACTTCCCCTCCATCCTTATTGGTCACTCTCAGTATGGGGAGGGGGTGCTACATGCACCCCAACCCACCCCCAGCATCGGAGCCGACTAGGCACCATGTACAGAGGCACCAGGGGGGTGCAGAACTATCCCCTTACAGGGGTATGGAGGGGTGAGTATAGGGCATGGGTGTCTCAAGAGGATCCAGGCCAAACCAGCTTGGTTTGCTGAACAAATGAAACAGCCTGCCACCACCAAATGTGGGGGGTTTGTTTCTATTTTTTCTGGTAAATTTGCAAGGAATGGGACTGTCCTGAGGATGCCTGGCATCGCCCTCACGTATTTCCTTCCTCATGCCAACTCTGAGCCCCCCAGCCCTGAATTTTCTATTTATCCTCTCTCTTCAACCCCTTCCCATGTCAGGATCCTGCTCTGCCAGCACAGCCCAGACCGAGGGTTTAGGAGGTACCAGCACAGGACTGGGAGCTACTGGTGGATGTGCACCTCTGTCCTCACTCAGCACTGCAGCCCAGGACCCCTACTCACCTTTCAGCAGGTCGTAGGCCCGGCTGACATCAAACTTGCGGGCCCGGATGAAGCGGAGTAAGAAGGAGTCGTCCTTCTCCTGCACCTTCTCAGCCACCGCCTTGCAAACGTCCTCACCGCCCGCCCGCTCCTGTGCCAGCTCCCGCAGCGCCTTCACCGCCACCTCCCTCTGCTCCTCGGTCTCATTCAGCTCATCCTTTGCCTGGGGCAGCAGAGAGGGGACCCAGCTCAGTGAGGCCACACACACTCTAAAACACCCCAGGGGTCATTTAGACACCCAAAAAACTGCGGGAAGGCAGTCAAGCTCCTTGCAGCATCTCAGAACAGGAAGGGTGGGGCCACCCAAGTCCCCAGCTAGGAGACACTTTGGTGTTAGTGCACCCCCAAATATAAGAGCCAATCAAGGGTCTCCTCTGGCCCTTGGAAAGCAGCAGAAGCCTCAGGCTGTGCCTGTCCCCCATTCCCTGTAGCTGCCCTCACCTTCTGCAGGGTGTGGGGGGGGATCTTCTCACACCTCCCGAAGACAGGGCCATGGTCCTTGGTGGTGAGACGCTCCAGCTTGGTGCGCAGGGCCTGCTCCTCCTCCGAGACAATCCGGAACGTGCCCGTCTGGGGGTGAGGGAGGATGTAGGGTCTCACCAGCCAGCCCCACACCTCCCTGCCCCACGGCAAGTCTCCTTGTGTAGGGAGCTATGGGGAAGGGCAGAGCCTCCACACATGCACTCAAGAGGGTGCAATGGGATGGGGATGGACTGTGTGCTGCCCAAGCCCCCACTGCAGGCTGAGATCAGCTGGAGGGGCATGGGGTGCACAGGATGAACCTCATCCCAGAACTGCAAGGAGGGGATGCTCAGAGCCCAGAGGATAGGGGGGCATGGAGGAAGTACTCACAACTGCAGACATGTTGTCCTCTGTCCTCCGTCAGCTGCAGGATACTGGGAGAGGGAAAGAGGAATCAGCAGTAGCGGTAATCCCAAAACCCCCCCCTGTGTTCCATTCCCTGCCCCTGTTGCTCAGATAGGGGTAGAGGTGGGTGCCCAGAGGACACCCCCAACCCTCCTCAATTCCATCACCTACTGCCTGCATCTCTGCCTGCCTGCAAAGGCTGAGCAGCCTGGAGAAACATCAGAAAAGTTTGCAAAAGCATCTTAAAATTGTGTGTACTGATCATCCAATACCTTCATAAGTTTTTCTCACTCTGCCTTTCCTCTGGTTGGGGGTATCATAAATAATTATCCCCAAAGTGTTTCCCAAACCCTCGAGTCCTGCTGCTCCAGCCCAGAGCCCATCCAGGCAAGGTTGGACCATGAGCCTCTTGGCATCTTTCCAAAGCAGCCTGAGTGAAACACCTTGTTCCCATCCATGAAGAGGAGGAGGAGGGCTGCCTTCATCCTATCTCCAGCATCTCCCTCTGCCTGTGCCTGCCTTTATCACCAACTCTGAGCCCAGGCTGTGTGAGGGAGACTTGGTTTCAGTTCAACCACTTCCCAGGGCCACCCTCTTTCCCTCCAGCCTCTGGGGAAGGGACAGGCATCCCTCTTTTCCAGGCACTAAATCCAGTCCAAGCCCTGGAGATGAAAGGTTAAGAGAAGGCAGAATGATGGTCTTCAGTGCAGTTCTTTCCGGTGGAAAAAATCCTGGATACTCACCAGGGAGAAGAAAAGGTGAACCGTCCGCAGAAGGTCAGTGCACGGGTCTGAGGTGGACGTGGGGACGGCAAGGCCGGAGTGGAGCAGCAAGAACGCCGGGCGAAAGCTTTGTAGAGTCACCGGGTTGGGATTAGACCGTCACAAGGCATCAACTCACTGCAGCTTTGTAATTAAGTCAGCACAACCCAGGCAAGAAACCCCATTAAAGCATTACAAAAGGCAGCTGAGTAGAGGGAAGGAAGGAGCTGGGGCTCGGCCGGCTAGCGGGAGCGTGCGTGGGGAGGCGGGCTGGGATGCCGGACCCGATTAACAAAGTATAAAAGCTTCTTGTTGTGTAACTCGCTCATTAGCACGGGGCAGGGGCAGGGGCAGGTGGTGGGCAGCCTGCCATCCCCAGCCTGCTCTCCAGGGTGAGCAGGACAGGTCTCTGCCCCAGAAACCCTGGAAAGATCCCGCTGTAAATCTGACTGTGTGGGCAAAGTCCGGCTGCGGGGACGGGTCTGTGGCACAAGATGCTTCTGGGGCTGGTCCCTCCTGGGGCTCTCCAACTCCTCCCCAATGAGGCCACCCAGACCAGCACAGATACAGGGCCCCTTTTAGTTTTTAAAATAAACATGGCCAGAATTTTTACAACATCCTCAAGTGATTATTACCTGCTGGGAGCTCTGGGAACTGGAACCCATTCCACCCCCAGGGTGATGCCACAGACCCATGAAGGAAGGGAGCCCTGGGATATAGCAGAGACTACACTGAGTCCATGTGTGAGTGCAACAGAATGGCAAAACGAATTTTTCAGGGATGCTTCAGCATGCTGAAGCTGCACAGGGCAGGAGAGCCCTTGCAGCCTTAACTCTTTGGGTCCAGGATTGTGAGAGCTGGGTAAGGATGGAGTTGTGCTAAAGCCCAGGAGAGGAGCTTGGCCAGGCTCTTATGGCAATGAGGATTTTGGGGAGGTGGCAGGGCCAAGCTAAGCAGCACAGCAGGGCTGAAGGGGCTTACACAAGGCATGTTTTGTAATGCCTCTGGGATTTACAGATTTGGGTTCTACACAGGGCTGTCCTGCAAACAGAGCTGAGACCCCGATGTGAGGGAGGGAGAACGAGGAAGGCACGAGACTCCAGCTGAAATGCAGGGCTGCTGCTGAGGGAAAATTACGACCTGTGCCAAACCCCTGAGCGATGATGCCGTGGCCACTGCTCTTCAGAGAAGACCCCCCCGCTCTCCTGTCCCCTTTCAACACCAGCACTGATGCAAAGCTCAGTTCCCTCTGACAGCTTATTGGACCTTTGGCTGCAGCCCAGCAGGCAAGACAGTGCCTAACAGGGGGATGCTGCTAGTGTGGGGGTTCCCAAACTGACCCAACAGTGCTCTATTGGGTGGCAGAGAGAACATGTGATTCCTGGGAATCCTGGCCACCATGGTCATCACAGCTGAAGTAGTTTTTCAGACACATGTACAACCCCCTGGCATCACCAAGTGAATGCTTTGGCCTGGGAAGAGGGGTCTCAGGGAAAGGGGTGGCAGCCCCAAGGGCTGCGACAGAGCCCTAAGGGGGACTCTCTCCCGGGTCTGGTTATCCCCTTCTCCGCGGTCCCTGGCCCTGGGCAAACCTGCTCCCCTCTCCCAGCACCACCAGCTCCCGCTCCACGTGAGCACGGGGCTTGCGAAAGCTCCCATGGCTGCGCTGGCACCGGATCCTTTGGCTAAATCCTGCTGCTTAAAGGCGGGCTAAGCCTCCTGGTACGCCCAAGGCCACCCCTCACGCCACCTGGAATTAAGGGGTTTACTCGAATGTATCCGAACCCCACGTGGGTGGCACTCGCGGGGCCGGGCGCTGCTGCTGTGGCGTGGCCCTGAATGGGCACTTTGTGCCAAACACCCCAGTGCCTCCTCCCCGCCTCCCACCCAACGCTGCCCATCCCACGTGTCTGCGCTCCATGTGCCCGCACCCCACTCCACAATTCCGTAACTTCATTAACTTCTTTACTATGCGGGTGACCGCGAGCTGGGAACAGATTGCCCAGCGAGGTTGTGGGGTCTCCCTCACCGGCGATATATCCACAGCCGCCTGGACTCCATCCCGTGCTGCGGGAGGTCGGACCGGATGACCCACTGCGGTCCCTTCTAACCCTGACCCGTCCAGCCATAACTGCACCCCGCGGGACTCGAACCCGGGCTCTTGGGGGTGGCGGGAGGCCCGGGGCGGGAAGGGAAGCGCGCGCCGAGGGCGGGAGCTGTTCCCCGGGTGACGCGCGGGCGCTTCCGGGCGGGAATTTCAGGGCGACGGAGCTGCGGCCCCGCGGGTCCCGGGCGGCTCCTTGGCCCCATGGCCGAGCGCATCCTGTCGCTGGCGGCCGAGGAGGGCCCCGAGCGGCTCCAGGAGGCCCTGCAGAGCCTGGGGGAGGGCGAGGTGCGCGGTGCCCGCGGGCTGGGCCGGGAGCGGGGATGCGCCGCCAGGGTGGCCCCGCTCACAGCGTCCCCTTGTCTTGCAGCTGGGCGATATGGTGACCAGGCAGGCCCTGAAGGGGAGGGAGACGGCGGCTTTGCTGAGAGGGATTTTCAAAGGTGGGTGATGCCTGAGCTGCGCTTTGAGGGGTGCGGCCCCAGCCCTTCTGAGAGGTGGGTGCTGAGCTGCACAGGGAAGTGTCACTTTGGGCAAAAGGACTCTGGTCAGGGTTGTCACAGGGAAACACGGCATCCACAAAAACATAGCAAACGGGACTAATACAGTTGTAATGAGCTCGTGGTAAGTGGGGATTAACTTTGGGAGCCCTTAGGTGCCTTGGAGTAGGACTGAGCTGGATGGACAGCTGAGAACTGATTGCCGGCCTGGTCCTTCTCAACGTTTTGACACTTCCTGATCTCTGGCAGCAGGTTGAGTGAACCATGAGTTATGATAACAGGGTTAAGTATTTCGACTGCTTTATCCAAGAGAATCTCATTTCCTGTGCTCTGGGTTTTTTTGATGTATTTTGTCGTATAGATAAAATAGGATATTGCAATCAGGTGACAGTTTATCCCTGCTGATTTCTTGTAGTTTAGCAACATGTTGTTACTTGCATAACTTTTCCCATTCTTCCCTGTCTTTGCTCACTGTAAGGCTCCCCCTGTTCCCAGAGAAGTGGTGTTCTCAGGAGGCTCCAGGTTTACAAGCACTGTGTCCCATTAGTGGAGTCAGGAGACCTGCATTTGGCCAAGGTGTCTGAAATCATAGGACTGCTGATGCTGGAGGTAAAGCTCCTTTGGGGTGGCTTTCCTGGGCTCTGCTGGGTTTGTGTGTGGATTGAGATGCTTTACTAAGCTATTGAGGAAAATGAGCTGAGTCCTTTTCGTGGATGTTCCCTGGGCTAAGTCAACTGGTGTTGGAATTAGGTCTCCCTGTGTGAATTTGGTTATCTTTGGATATTTAGTCTCAAAAACTCCAAACCTATAATCACACCATCTTGTTTTACTGCTCTGTTCTATAAAGGACAGCACAATACAAAGATCTCGGGGCTGAATTCCCCTTTAAAGGGGGGAGTTTCACTGTAGGAAATGGTGTCTTCTGCTGGGTTTTGGTGACATTTTGGATGTGTAATTCTGTGCACTGCCTCAGTCTCTTTGCTGTTGTGTGTCCTCCCAGGCCCGCCAGCTGCCAGGCCACGCGTTGGCTGAGCTTGCCACCCTGTTTGTTGATGTCATTAAAGGTGGCAGCCTGTCCAACGGGAAATCCTTGGAGCTGTTTTCCACTGTTCTCACTGCACTGGCCACTTCAAAGGAAAGCCTGGCTTATGGGAAAGGTAACCCCTATCAGCTCCTTCTCTGCAGCTACTCGTCCCTTCCTCTGGAGTCAGCTCCTAAGACTTTTGGTTTTTCAGGTGAACTGAATGGGGAAGAGTTTAAGAAACAGCTGATAAATACTCTCTGCTCCAGCAAGTATGTACATCTCTGCCAGCTCTCACTTATGTTGCAAAACATGCTTCATGTTGTGCTTTGAAAAAGGCATCACCATGAGCTTTGTGTCCTGTTCTGTCGTCTTTGAATCTGTGTACTTTGTGACAGCGTCTTGTCTGGCTGGGAAGGCAAAGGAGCACCCAAATCCTGTGAGAGAGTGTTGCATGGACTGGTCTTAGGAAGTGCTTGTTTTTATTTTTTCTTGGTATTTGTTATTGTAGGGGCTGGGGCAGTTCAGAACTATTGCAAATGTGGGTGGTGCTGTTGATTTCTGATGGAAATCTGACTTCTAATCTTAATGTAGCAGGGAAATGGTGACAATCAATAATTGTGTAGGAGGGAAGAGCTAAACGAAATTCCTGCTTGTTCTCGGTCTTCCAACATATTTTTGTTTTTTCAGGTGGGATCCTCAGTGTGTAATACATCTTGCCAACATGTTCAGGTAATTCTTTTTCTCTTCAGCATCAACACTGCCTTGTTGTCGTATCTGTGTCCTGTTGTTTGGGGAAAGTACAAACAGGAGGTCTGACCATACCAGGCACAAAGCCCCATGGATGGTTGGTTGATGAACATCCAGATTGGATCTATTTGGATACAAAACACAACTGGACAGGCGTGTCCCAAGGGCTGGGCATGGCATCGTGGTTATTTTTCCATGTGTGACTGAGCTTTGGCAAATTAACAGTAAATTAATGAATAAGCATCTTTAATTCAACAGGGATATTCCACTATCCGGAGAGGAGCTGCAGTTTGTGGTGGAAAAGGTCCTTAGGATGTTCTCCAAATTAGACCTGCAGGAAATTCCCCCTCTGGTCTATCAGCTGCTGTTGCTTTCTGCAAAGGTAAAAGCTCACAGGAGCTGGATTTCCTCTTAAGTTTATACCATCAGAAAAAGCTATGTCCAGGCTGAGATATAGGCTGGATTTTGGCAGGAATTCTGATTGTTCCCAAACCATGTTGTGGGGATCGGGACACAGCGGGACATCAGTAGGTTTTGTTTTCTCTAGTTCCTCCTAGCCTGAAGAAGGTGACTGCTCAGGGAAAGAAATCTTGACGTTCCTTGTGGGAAAGGAAGGAAACCTTTGGGAGATAAGGGATGAGCACAGACCTGGCAGACAGCAGAGGATTGCTTTTTTCAGTGTTCTTCAGTGTGGTTTTGCTCACTATCTGTGGTCTGCACACTGTAATAACAGCTTATGCAGTGTGACTGTCTTCTGGGCTGTAGTCTGTCTTGCACTGGGAATGTGTCATCTCCTGTGTTCTTGCTCCAGAGCAGAGGCTGCCAGGGACATCTCTGCCCTTTGAAGGGTGATCTGGCTCTTATGCTTACTTCATTCTTGACCAGATCAATGCCAAAATGATCCAGTCAAAGACAAATTGTATGTGTGTGTTATAGGAGGTCATTTGGGTCTGCTGGCCAAAATGTATTGTAAAATTTAAGGTTAGAAGTTTGAAAGCCTTCTGGATTGATTAAAACATAAAGGATCCTTTCTAATTAATAACAACTTTTTAAAAAAAGACAATCAACATCTGAAAGCTTGAGTTTCTTCCAGCTCTTTGGTAAGTGCAGTCAAAAGAAATAAGCAAACTGGAAATCTGAAAATGAACCACACAGCAGCACTTCTCTGCCTCAGCACTTTATGGAGGGAAATGAAGGATACCATGACATTTGTGATAGGTGTGGGAATACAGTGTAGTTCTCTGGGATACTGCAGGCCCTGCAATGGCTTAATGTAATGTCCTGCCTTGCAGGGCAGTAAGAAGACTGTTTTGGAAGGAATCATCAGTTTTTTCAATCAGCTGGATAAGAGACAGAAGGAAGAACAGAGGTTACCAGAGTGAGTTCTTGCTCTGTCATCCCCTTTCTTTACCACCTGTGTATTTGTAGTCACTCTGGTCCTGCCCAGGGCTCCTTGAATTTGAAGTGTTAAACCCTGTACAAATACATCTTTCTGGATCCATAAGAAATGATTTACAGCTTTGGATGGCTTGCTTTTTTACTGATAAAACTGACAGGTCAGTGGACCTTGAGGTAGCCACAATGCCCCTGGACCAACTCCGCCATGTAGAAGGCACTGTTATTCTCCACATTGTTTCTGTCATCAACCTGGACCAGGAACTAGGAGAGGAGCTTATCAGACATCTGAAGGTATGGTAAAGATGGAGCAGTCACTGTTCTTGAAGATGTTGAAACAGGGATTTTAAAATTTAATTGGTTTTCTGGAGAAGTGCTTTATTAATTTTTATGATCACAATCACATTCTCTTTAAGAAGTGCTGTGTTATGTTTGAAGAGACATGTACCTGATGGCTTCCTGAAGCTGGGGGAGACTTCAGTTGAAGATAACAAGCTTTCTGACTGTTAATTTGCTATTTTCTAGACTGAGCAGCAGAAGGACCCTGGTAGAGCCCTGTGTCCCTTCAGTGTGGCTCTTCTGCTGTCAATTGCTGTAAAACACAGACTGCAAGAACAGGTATGTGGGTGATAAGCTTTCAGAGAACTTACATGGGGATACACTGCCCTCCTAAAGGAAAGGAAGCATGGTTAGGTAGTAGTCCCATCAGAATTAAGCTTAAAATGGTTTCAGGATGCTCATGGGGAAGCAAGTTAGATCATTGGTATGCTGTACTTTGCTGAAAAGACCCCAGAGCAGTATCACAATTTTCCAGAGTAGTGATTCCTGTGAGTTGTTATTATAGGATGAGAAGAAAAGCAGCCTTTTTCCAATGTTTTGGCTCTGTGGTGGCCACATGAAGAGCATCTGGCAGCAGATTACTCTCCCTGAGGCACTTAATGAGGCTGGTGTATTTGTCCTGAGAAAGAAGTGAGTTAAGACTTTTGGCAGGCTTGTGCTCTGGCTGGTGCTCTTACTGGAACATACCCAAGACTATATAGGTCCCATTTCAAAGATCATTTCCTCACACTTAATGATTTTATGTTTCAGATATTTGATTTCTTGAAAACATCAATCACAAGAAGCTGCAAGGACCTGCAGTTCCTTCAGGCCTCCAAGTTTCTGCAGGATTTGTTTCCTCAACAATGTGATGTAAGCGCTGTAATTCTGGAAGTGGTGAAAAATAGGTGAGCTGTTGCCACGTGCTGCAGAACATTCAATGGGCTTTGGAAGGGGGGAGAGTTTCAGCCTTGCTAAAACACTTTGGGATGCTAAATACTAAATACTGCTGACCATGTGCTGCCTGGGATCAGTGTCAAAATCCAAAGTTTTTATCCCTGTTTTATGTTGGTGAATTAAAAAAAAAAAAGCAACAAAATGCAGCTGAACAAATCTGCTCCTTTTACCTTAAATCTCAGAATCTGGTGGTACAAAGGACTAAACTGATCAAGACCTGATCTGTTTCTTACTGAAACACAGTGTGAGTCATGTTGCTGGCTGTAGTTTGTGTTCCAATTAAGGGATGAAGGACATGTTCTCTGTTTTCATCCCTCACATGGCTAGTCCTTTAAACATGCTGTGGAATAACTCTGGTGTATCACCAGTTGTCCTTTAGTTTGATGGGAGACATTCCTGTCTTTCTGTCTGACCTGAACATCTTGTGATCAGTATGACACTAATGCATCCTGACTGTGGCCTACTGTTATGTTCAGATCAGACCTGAGTGCACATCATTCCCCATAGCCAGGAACCCTTTGGACTGTAAAGGAAGTCTGATGGAGAACCAGGACTGCAAGAGCTGTTGTGCTGAGCGCCTGTCCCTCAGCCTAAGGGGTTGTGAGGGATGTCATCCTCCCTGCTGTCATCTGGTGTTTCTCACTCCTGCTTTGGGCCCTGGACTAACTGTGGAAGACTTTACCCCAGATTGCTCTAAATGAAACTTTTCTAAGTTGTTTCTTTCCTGCTCCATTTAATGTTTTCCTCAGTGCATTTGGCTGGGACCACGTTACTCAGGGCCTGGTGGATCTTGGCTTCAGTCTGATGGAATCATATGAACCAAAAAAGCCCTTTGGAGGAAAAGCTGCTGATACCAGCTATGGACTTTCAAAAATGCCAGCCCACCAGGCTTGCAAACTGGGAGCAAGTATCCTGCTGGAAACATTTAAGGTAGTATATGTTTTGGAGAGGTTTTGAGGGGGGAGGGGACTCTGTTCTTATTCTCTCTTGGTAAATGGTGTCAAAACCTTGCCTGCTGTATCCATCATGAGTATTTTGCAAACAATATTAGATTTAGTCTCCTATTTGCCCCTCTCCAACTGGAAGAGGCCATCCTCATAAAGACCTGGTCCTATTCTGTTCCAGCTGCCATGATACTTGTGTAATCCTCATTACAGTTTCCAAAAAACTGCAGAGAAGGTAGAGAAATTCAGAAGTACAAATATAATCTAACGAGGTGGGATTGAAACCCATTCATCTTCACCAAATTGGTACATTTGCATCCCAAGGATGATCTGACCCATTTTGTTCTGAGTGTTCTGTGTTTGTCTGTCTGATGGGCTGGTTCTCATTGTCCTGGGATGAAATTTGAATTGATCTGTGTGGATTTAGGTGAAAGAGGCTTCTGGCGACCATCTCAGTTTACCTGGATTTGCTTTGTACTGTACAATGCCTGTGCTGTGAGGTACAGGAATATCTTGGGGGGGGTTGATTTTTATTTAATGTTCTTTCTCATTTCAGGTTCATGAGCCCATCAGAAGTGATATTCTTGAGCAAGTCCTGAACAGAGTACTCACAAAAGCAGCATCTCCTGTCAGCCACTTCATAGGTAACAGGAAAGAGCGAGAAATGGGCCCTGCTCTGTGGACAGTCACAACATAACTCCTCAGAATATGGTATAGAATCATAGAATAGGTTGTGTTGGAAGGGACCTTTAAAGGCCATCTAGTCCAACTGCCCTGGCAATGAGAGAGACGTCTTCAAATAGACCAGGTTGCTGAAACCCTGTCCAACCTGACCTTGAATGTTTGGGATGGTGCACCCACTACAGGGCAACCTGTGGTTTCAGCACCCTCATATCTAGGCTGAATCTGCCTTCTTTCAGTTTAAAACCATTGTCCTGTCCAACAGTTACTGATAAAAAGTCTGTCCCCATCTTTCTAATAAGCCTCATTTGGGTACTGAAATGCTGCAACAAGGTCTCCCCCAGAGCCTTCTCTTCTGCAGGCTGAACAATCCCAATTCTCAGCCTGTTTCCGTAGCAGAGGTGCTCCAGCCCTGTAAGCATTTTTGTGCCCCTGCTCTGGACTCGCTCATCTATGTCCTTGTGTTAAGGACCTCAGAGCTGGACACAGTACTCCAAGGTGAGGGTCTCACCAGAGTGGTGTAGAGGAAGAGAATCACCTCTCTCGACCTCCTGGCCACACTGCTTTTGATGCAGGCCAGGTTGGGTTTCTGAAGCTCCTGCTGAAGTGACATGAAGCCAAGGAAATCAGTTGTTCCTTCTCTTACTGAGGTATCAGCTGCATCAGATTACCTTGCATTCATCACAGGTGGAAAATATGTTTTCAGGCAGTTGCCATGGAACAGCTGATGCACAGAAAGTCAATATCCATCAGTCAGTAACCTGTTCCACATTCCTAGCTTTGCCTTCCGCCTTGTCCTTGGGCAAGTGCTTGGGAGCCACTGAGGCTGCTGAGATGTCTGTTCTGCAACCTCTTCTCTTACACCTCAGTGCCCTCTGGTGGGGTGAGGCTGGGCTGGGAGCATTTTACACTTGGTGCTTGCAGCAGAGCTCAGGTTTTCGAACCTCATCCCTTCACGACCCCTCTGTGTAATGGAAGGTCTTCAACAAGTCTGTTATTTTCATCTCTACAGACACCTTTTGCTCAGACTCCTCTGGCCCCCTGGCATCAGCTGCTCCTTTTGTCCTTTTATATTTCAGAGTTACTGTCCAATATTGTTGTGTCAGCTCCTCTTGTGCTTCAGACTTCATCCTCCAAAGTCACAGAGACCTTTGACAATTTGTCCTTCCTGCCCATTGACACAGTGCAAGGGCTCCTCCGGGCAGTACAGGTAAAGCTTTGCATTTCTCCGTGAATATCCTTGCTAGTTTAGTTTCAGTGACAGCTCTGGGCCACAATTATATGCATGATCTGATAACCCTCCTCATAAAATAAGCCTTCATACTGTGCTGTGGGTTGTTCAGTGTAGCATGGAACTGTTCTTCAAGCACAGATTTGCACGTGCCCTCTAGCAAAAAGCATATGGTGTGGTCTGGCATGGGACTAAAACTGCTCTGTGCTGACCTTTCATCTGGAAGATGCCCAGATGCTGCACCCTGTAGAAAACTAAGTATACAGTGTTTATCTGAACAGCTTTAGCTGTCACATTGATTTTTCTCCTTCTAAGCTTCATGTCAGTATTTCTCTTCACCTGGGTTGAGATACTGCCCTGGTGTTAAAATTTTAACCTGCTTTGTCCAACCTGGGGATAACAGTTCTTTTCCCAAACCTTGCACTGTGTCCTCACTAACCTGCTAAGGTGTCTCACTGCTACAGCTCTATGGGTTTTCTTTTCTATTTTTAAATGTTGTGGTTCTTATCCTGTCCTGACGACAGTATTGGAAATGCAGGGCCAGATGGGCCTGAGGAAGATGAGCTCATATGCCCCAAGGGCTTGGCATGCCTTAGTGCATTTCTCTCCAAAGGTTATTTTCCTTTCCAGCCTCTGCTCAAAGTCAGCATGTCAGTGAGGGACTCCCTGATACTTGTTCTCCAAAAAGCTATCTTTTCCAGGTAAGCTGGGAAGGCGATTCTTTGAAAAAAATCTACAACTCGTTTATGGTTTTGGAGCAGAAGTATTTTTGTTTTGACTAAGTGTCTCACTGTGTTTTTCCCATAACTAGATGTTGACATCTCCTATCCCTTTAGCCTAGGGCTGTAATACAGTCACAGCTCTACTGAACTGAGACACTAATCCCAACCCCCAACTAAATGAGCTCTGCAAATTCAGAAAGCTGTTGGGAACTCCAAGAAAGTAGGGAAAGTTAAAACTAATTCCAACATGTGTCTACACAGTTGAGTACATCCAGGTGCTAGGGCAAATCTGGAAGGAACCACTGATTAGAATGCTAAGCTGCCACCTTCCCTCTGATCCTTTACAAGATGGTAGAGAAGCAGCCATGTTATCTTGGCAATGCTTTGAGCAAACCATCCTGCTGTAATTTTGTGAGGAATTTTCCAACTCTGATGTGTGTGTTACTCTCCCATTCCGGTTTTCAAGGGGCATTTAATACTTGGGTCTTGGCCTGGGGCTCTCCCTGAGAGAGCATTGCAAGGACAGAAAGGAAGTTTAATGTTGTGAGAGTGTAGAGCAAGGGAGTTCCCAGCAAACTGCCAAGCCCTTGACTGTTTGGGACTGTGCTGCCCTTTTGGGGAATACGGTTCTACTGGGTCCAGTCACTCTGCATTTGTGGTGTTTTTTTCATTGCTGAGTTGATGCTGTGTTTACTTCTGAGCTTCTTACTTCCATGGTTCCTTATGCTTCTCTGTTCTGCCCCGACTCCCAGGCAGCTCGATGCTCGTAAAGCGGCGGTCGCTGGCTTTTTGCTTCTACTAAGAAATTTTAAGGTTCTGGGCAGCTTGTCCTCTTCCCAGTGCAGCCAGGCCATTGGTGCCACTCAGGTAAGTGCTGTTCTTCAGTCTCTGGTGTGGACATATGACACAGCCTCATGTCTAATACGCACTACTTGAAGTAACTCGAAAGGGAAGTGTTCCCCCAAAATGGAAATACAATTTCACTAAGGGTTAGTCCTGGAAGGGAAGCTTTGGTAAGTGCAATATGCAAAGAGAAACTGGTCTAGGAATGTTGCTGCTCAAGAGTCATTCTAACTTACAGCACCAGGATTCTGGGGAGTATTCCCACTGCTCCATGAGGGTGATAAGGAGCCTGGCAGCACACTGAGGACTGATAAGGGGCCAGACCCCTTATCATCACCTCGCTTGTTGTGATATTTGAGAGTTGTACCCAGTATAACGTGACTAATATTCCCTCTCAGGTCCAGGCAGATGTTCATGCCTGCTATAATTCTGCAGCTAATGAGGCCTTCTGCCTTGAAATCCTGGGCAGCCTGAGGCGATGTCTGAGCCAGCAAGCGGATGTTCGACTCATGTTGTACGAGGTAAACATGGTTTCTTCAATCTCCTTTTAAACAGCTACTAGCACTTCTGGAATCAGATTCTACTGTAGCCACAGGTAAATAATGATCACATTATTGTGGAAAACAGCCTATCAGCTCAGTTATGTTCTTCTTGGGATGTGTGTACCAAAGACTATTTTTATTTTCAATCGTTCTGCTTCTTTTTATTTTGGACCTTTATAAACCCAAGGACAGAGTGATGTTTCTTCCTCAGCTCATGCATTGCTTAAGAGTGAAAATGCTTCAAAGTCTGGCTTCCTGTGGTGTGGCCTAGGAAATGGGAAGCAAGTTTGATGACCAGTGAGGAGTGGTGTAATAGGCATTGGATAGATGTGGAGCTCTTGAGAGTTAATTATGGGCTCCAAAGAAAACCCTGAGTAGAGAATATGGAAAAACTTTCTCAGACACTGCATCAGGGATCAGTCTTTTCTCCTCTTCCAAGTTTCTGTAAGAGCTTGGCTGTCACTTTAATCTCTTGAGACAAATGGCCTGTTATAAGGGGCCATTTTTGGGTGCTTTTCTTAGCTCCTGATATAGTTGTGGGGTACCACCTGGGAAAAAAAAAAACCCTGTTCAGGTCAGAGGGGGTTTGTTTCCTTGTTAGCTTGGTTGGATTGACCTTTGGTGAGCTGCAAATTCTGAGTGTGTTTGTCACTGTTGCTAGAAGACTTGTGCTTACTTTATCCATCCACTGAGTTTTCTCAGTCTGCAGGATTTGTTGCCTCCTACAGTTTCCCCACTGGCTTGTTTTGCCTTTGAAGCAGGATTTCACAGTTTGAAGTTGGATCTAGTGCTAGTGTTAAGTAGCAGTGAAAGTCACTCTGGGCTTGATGCCACTGCTGCTAGGGAGATACAGCTTGTGAGAGGGCCCCTGTGAGGAAATTCATACTCTTTCTGATTCATACCTTCTTTCTGTGGTGCCTTTGCTTTGCCAGGTATGGAGTTTTACACTGAGCACATTGTTACTTCCTCATGGTTCCTTGCAGTGCCAAAGTGTTGTTGCTGTCTTATGACGCCAACTTATTATGCCTGTGGTTCATTTTCTCTGTTGTGTCAGCCAACCTGTCCTTCCTTCCTGTCTGCAGGGGTTTTATGATGTCCTTCGCAGGAACTCCCAGTTGGCCAGCTCTATAATGGAAACACTCCTGTCCCAGGTAAAGTGGTGGTGCTGCAGGGGCTCTTAAGAAGTCTGCACTGCAACCAGCATAACAAACAATTCAGGTTAAATATTGGGAAAATAGTTCTCCCTTATACTGGAAACATGTTTAAGTGCTGCAACACTTCCCTAAGGAGGTGTTCAAATCCCTGCTCTGTTGAGAGAGCAGACTAGGCGAACATCTGGAGACTGGTTCATATCCTGTCACAGGGTGGAAGAGGGAGGATCTCCTGGAGCCCTTTCCAACCTTTCAGGTCTTAGGTGCTGTGGGAAGTGTGAGCCCAAAGAAGTGCTTTGTGCTCTCCCTGTTCCTTAGCAGTGCACAGCAGTTACCCTCCCATACCTCCCCAAGGATGTGTGCTGACACAGTAATTATTATTGCTGTCCTCCCATGGGGAGAATACCCAAGTCCATGTAGGATCTGGGAGGATTAACTCATCCCCTAGCAGTGTTGCTCATGGCAACAAGACAATCACATTTCCTCAATCCATTGGACAGGCTGTGCTTTCTTTGAGACAAGTAATTTTCTTCCCTTTAATCATCCATAGAGTTCATGCTGACTAATTCCAGCTTTCCCATGACAGTATAGGGTCTGAGAAAGTAACATGAACAGAGCTAAGACAGCTTTTGGGTAGCAGAGGGCACTTAATAGGAAGTTGGTGTGAATGTAAAATGTTATACCATCATTATATAGCTATAACTTTCCCTGTTTTGGTTCTGATCCTGTATCAGTACTTGGAGCATTTGTCCTTCCTGTGATGCCAACCAGCCAGGAACTGCTGCAACTATGACCTCTGATGGATTCTTTCATGCCAAGTGTAGCCTCCACAACTGACTGCACCCTTAAGCCAGGAATCTGGGTGCCAGGACAGGGCCAGGTGCTCAGTACAGGTGCTGAGCAGCAGCAGCAGCAGCTACTGATCCTTGCTGTTTAAAGGATGGGTAGCACTGCAGGTGGAGTGCAAGTGATGTTACATGTTGAGGCAACACAACAGCAAGTGGTCAGATGACGTTTTAGGGCAGTGATGTGTCTGGCTGAGAGACATATGAGCGACTCAAGAAGGGATTTTAATCACCAATAGGGCAGATGACGTGGCTTATGTATTTATACTGTCCCGTTATTACAGTGCCAGTTTTTGCTCTGTAGGAGGAGGTACAAAGATTATTGTATTGTTTTCAAACATCCTAAGAGGCTCAGTTACCAAGTAACTGGTTATTTTTATTTCTTGTTTTCTGTGACAGATAAAGCAATATTACTTGCCCCAGCCAGACCTCCTGCCTCCACTGAAACTGGAGGGATGTATTATGGCTCAAGGAGATCAAATCTTTCTGCAAGAACCACTGGTAAGAGCTATATTGGCTGGCCACAGCTGCAAGCTCTTCTATTACATAGCATTTTAGTTGTCCTGCTACATGAGCTGAATACCTTGTGCTTTTGCAGCTTCTTCTAGCCTGGAGCGATTCTTTTAATGACAACAGAGCTGGGCATCTCACCCCTGCCTCAGGCTATTTATTAGAGCTCCACTAGCATAGTGGTTATGGGGAACTGCGTGAAAAATGCCGTAGGAACAGTGTGTTGCTGTTATCCTCTATTGAGTTCACCCTGCGGGGTTTTTTCCCTCTTCAACTTAATTCCACATAAAATGGTTGTGCATGTGTGTGTAGCAGGGGGAAGAATCTGCCCTTTGGTTTTCCTCCTTTGAAATTTTTGGAGATGAGACCTCAATGACTTGTACTTCCAAGGGAACAAATTCAAATTAATCACTTTGTATTCCCCTAAGGAAGCTTGAGTGCTGTGCTGCAGTAGCACACCCAAGAAGGGAGCAGACACTTCAGCTAGAGTGAGAGTCCCTTTGGAAATTCCCTTTCCATCTCCTTCAGCAGCTGAGGTAGCCAGATGGTGGGAGCAGTGGGAGTTCACTGTACACATCCCATCTAGGCAAGCTCAGGCAGAGAACATTGTCTGAAGCTAGAGCTGGGTAGCTGTGTGTAGGATTACTGATCCCCTCAAACTGGGAATGATGCATATTCTTGAGACTCAAGGCAGCTCCAGCTCTTTGCATCCAACTATTAGTAATCTGGCCTATGTTCACCCCTACCAGTGACCTCCAGCTTGCAGGCTGAGTGTGACTGTGGCTGCTTCCTTCAGGCTCATCTGCTCTGCTGTATCCAGCACTGCCTCGCCTGGTATAAGAGCACTGTGCGTCCATGCCAAGGAGCTGAAGATGACGAGGAGGAGGAGGAGGTGGGATTTGAACAAAACTTTGAAGACATGCTGGAATCTGTCACACGACGAATGATCAAGAGCGAGTTGGAAGACTTTGAACTGGTAAACCAGATTTTCAGTGTGACTCAGTGGAAGAAGGCGCTGGGTTCTTGTCAGATTTTGAAAAGACTTTTCACTTGTTTCCTTTACCTCTTAGGATAAATCGGCAGATTTTTCTCTGTCTTCTGGTGTCGGTGTGAAAAATAACATCTATGCCATTCAGGTGATGGGAATTTGTGAGGTTCTGATTGAGTACAATTTCAACATCGGGAATTTTAGGTAAAACATCAAATCTTACCCTCCAGCACTAGCTGTGCTATTATTTGCCCAGCTCTTTGGAGTACAGCTTCATTGCAGGCACAGGGTGGTAGTGCCAACACAGAATTAGTGATGTCTTCTGAGTGTGAGTGCCTTGTGGCACAGCCACTCACAGAGCCTTGGGGAGTGTTTTCCTTTTGAATGTCATAGTTGTTGGAGAGGGGATCTGACATTTTGTAAAAGAGCAGGTTGAGGAGGAATGGATGATGTATACACTGTTAGGGAGGCGGGGAGATGTCGTATGTCCTTGTTTCATCATTTAGGAGGTGCCATTGTGTAATTTGGCAACTGAAGCTTCAAATGGGAAACTCCAAGACTGCATTTTCTCCATTAATGCTTTCTACAACTTTATTGCAGTAAGAACAAGTTTGAGGATGTCCTAGGCCTGTTTACATGTTATAACAAACTCTCTGAAATCCTGAAGGAGAAAGCTGGAAAGAACAAATCTACCTCAGGCAACAAAACTGCACGGAGCTTCCTGTCCATGGGTTTTGTATCTACTCTGCTCACAGCTCTGTTCAGGTGAGGTGTCAAGTCCTCTATGGAGCAGAGCCAGACATTAATTCAAACCGTGTCTGTTAGTTTATTTGGAAAGGCTGGTGGAGCTCAGTCCTCTGAGTTTTCACTACAGGCTACCAAAACAAAAGGATCTTTTCCACCCTGAGTTCAGACAATTATTTTGCAAATGTATATTTAGGTTTTGAATGTTGTAGCCCATCCCTGTGGTTTTTCTGTGCATCTTCAGTTCTCTGACAGTGCTCTTGGTTCTTCAGGGACAATGCCCAAAGCCACGAAGAGAGCCTGGCAGTTCTGCGCTCCAGCACAGAGTTCCTGCGCTATGCTGTCAGTGTAGCTCTGCAGAAGGTGCAGCAGCTGGAGGAGACAGGACAAACTGATGGACCAGACGGACAAAATCCAGAGAAGATGTTTCAGAACCTCTGCAAAATCACGCAGTGAGTCGCTGTGGCATGTAGAGACACCAACAATACATTTTGGGGATTTTTGATTCTCAGGTAGAGTTTTGAAAGAAGAACACAGTCTGTAACTGTTTCTGTACCAGACTGAGTGATACAGCTTTAATAATGGTACTTGGCCTGGAAGAACCAAACATCATCAAACTCTCATTTTCAGCCTCTCTCTGACTTTTGCATCATCACTTATTGTCACAGAGAAGGTAGGATGGCTACAGGCTGGATTCTTGAGGCCTCTGGAACGCAGTGAAGTTTAAATTCACTTTGAGCTACAGTACAAAACAGATGTATGAGGGACACAAGCTTTAGGAAGCATTTTTTAGGACTTCTGCAAGATGCTCGAAGATATTCGTGCATCTAATCCTTTGGAAATCCAAGAATGTGAGCCATGTAAATGTCTTTTGGAATCTAGGTCATATCTGCATGGGGTCTTTTCAGAGCCCAGTCAGCAGAGAGCACAAAATGCAAATTACCCCTGCCATGCATAATGCCGGTTTTGTGTCTCGCCCCAAATAATAGAGGCTATTTTTGTTGCAGTCATTAGGACTACATGTGAGCTACATGTTTTGCGTGATTGGACATTGAAATAGAATAAGATCATCTGTGCAGGCGACAGAACTAATGAGAAGAAAGGAAAGGGAACAAAAAAGGGAAGAAGTGGGCTTAGGGGAGCAGGAAAAAGATGTTTGCCTACAAATAGGAAAGTCTCCTTTGGGCCAAACAATTTTGCTTTCCTCACAGCTTTTTGCTTTGCTTTGCCTGCCTTTACCTTTCTGATTTTATTTATAGAGAGCCCTATAGTGAATTCTGACGTTTTACAGATCCAAGCTGCCAAGAGAAAAGCTCTTTGTCACTGGCAGATTTGACACCAGTGGTCAGGGTTTGAGTAGTCTGAGAAAGAAGGAAAGCAGGATGAAGAAATGAGTGTATAAAGATGGACTTGAAATGGGATTGGAAGGTCCCTTGGCACCTGGAAAGAATTAAATTATTTAGCTGTGCAGGAAGAATGCAGTAGCTGTTTTGCTGACATTGAAATAAAATCTTAAAACCAGATCTTTTCTCCCACCACTTTTCATACAGGAAAAAGACCTTACGATTTAGTTATATTAAAAATGCAATCCTAAGAGTAGAATCTAGTTCTTTCCCTGTGCAGCCAGGTTTACTGGAGTAAATCTCATCTCCCACAGGGTTCTGCTTTGGAGGTACACTTCAATTCCCACTATTGTTGAAGAATCTGGGAAGAAGAAGGGCAAAAGCATTTCACTCCTGTGCTTGGAAGGTTTGCTGCGGATCTTCAACACAATGCAGCACCTGTACAATGCCAGGATACCCCAGTTTCTGCAAGCCCTGGGTAAGCACGTGGTACAATTCTGCTCTGTTTTCTGACCTCCATGTTCTAGCCCACGTGTGGGCAAGTAGGGACCCAGCACCCTTTATCCATAACTAAGGATAGAGGAGTCTGATCCTTGTCTGTCAGTAACAAGGTGGGCTTCATAGCACTGATTTTCTCAAATTCCAGAGATACCTTTACTTGCTTTTGTGGAGCTCTCAGTCTGTCAGCAGAGGATAGTTGGGGTCTGATACAGCATTCATCTATTTGAAGTTTGCCTTGAACACATTTTTCTGCTCACCACGGTTCCGCAGTCTGTATTCCTCCTCTAGCTGTGAGCAGTTGCAGTCTTTCCCACTTTTGGAAATAAATCCTGTATTCTGCTCTTGGCATTTAGCTTTTTTTCTGCACCTCTCTGTCTCTGCCAGATATTACTGATGGTGACGCAGAAGAAACGGATATTAATGTCACAGAGAAAGCTGCCTTCCAGATCCGACAGTTTCAGGTAAGTACCACTGCGTGCTGCAAGTGTTCCAAAGCACTTGGAATCCTGGCAGAATGCACTGCTAGCTCTCTGTTGCTTGACCACAGGGTTGAGTATGTCATTGCAACTGTAGCACTGATTCACTAGCAGTTCAGAAAAGTTTCTGATCCCTAAGGGAAGCTTCTTCAGGGTGCTGTGCAGAGGTGGATGGAAGTGCCTGTGTGTTTACAGAACTGTAGGTTCTTCAGTGCAGCGTAAACTTACCTGAGTATTCTAAAAGTCACACTGAGTCATATGCAGGCCTCTGTATTAGCACTCCTAACATAACTCAGCACTTTCTCTTTAGAAGAGTTCCCTTTTTTCTACTCTCTGTCATTCTCTTTTCTGCTGGTCCCTTTATCTGCTGTAGCTTCTTGTTACTTGCTTCTGCCACACATATGCATCCTCAAGGGACTGTTTTCCTTCCTGTGACCAGAGGTCCCTGGTGAACCAGCTCAGCAGTGCTGAAGATGACTTCAACGCCAAGGAAACGCAGTCACTCATCACAGTTCTCTCCACTTTGTCCAAACTCCTGGATCCAGCCTCACAGCAGGTACTTCACAACCTTCATGTGGTGGCAGGGATGGATGTCATAGCTGTAGGTGTGGGAAGGAGATTATCAGATTGGGTTGGAGATTATCAGATCTGGGGGCTCTGACGTGTGTGTGTCCTGCCTCCTCCCACAGACACATTGTGTCAAAGGGACAGGTTTGTTAAATTCCAAAGGGTTCTCTTGTCACACACCTGCAAGGACAGTTAAAAGCAAGTTGTCTTCCCATCCCACTCCTGCACCTTCTGATCCTGGCTTTGGGAACCTGAATGATTTATTTGTCTGAGCAGGGAATCCTAACAGAGCCTATCTGTAGTATGGCCTCCACATGGGAATAGAGGTAGAAAAGGCCAGCACTCGTGTCCAGTCCAAACTGGCTGAGTGCCTAATTCCTTCTGTGCAAGGAGTCATTTTCTAAAGTGTCCCGATTTTACAAGCTAGGAACTGCAGTAAGTGTGCCAGAAGTCTGAAGTCGTCATTTACCTTAAACTAAATGAAGCTGTTACTCTGTCCAAGGGAATGTATAGCCATTCCCCTGTCCTGGATCTCAGCTTTTCAATTGTTACTGGGTTAAATCTTCCATGTGGAACTTCACAGAGCACAGCTGGGTGCCTTCCAGAAGGGGATTCCACTCATCTTTCTTTGCTGTGATTCATTGTCTTGAGTTTTCATTAGTAGTAGTTTTGTGCTTTGAATTCTGTTTCAAAGTTAAGATGTCTTTTCTCCTCTTCTATAGTTCCTTCAGTTCCTGACTTGGACTGTCAAAGTTTGCAAAGAAAATGGTCTTGGTAAGTAAACTTTGGGGAACATGTTTAGATGTGATGTGTCAGGTCTGATATTAGACCCCTAGATGCTCTGCTCTTGTCTATCCTGATCTTACCTCTTTAATAAAGATACAATCAGGTCCCATTCTTTGGCAGAATGCCATGACATTGTGGTTATTAGCACGAGTATTAGGGAAGGAACTCCATCTCTAAAACCTTTAGTATTGCTGAAGAAAAGAAAGCCATTCACTTGACTTTTCTCCCTTGTTATTTAGGCTCAAATTGGGTTTTATACTTTGGCAAGAATATTATCTTTCCAGGGTTTGTATTGCACTTCCTCAGTGCTTTTGGTGATAATTTTTCTATGAGCCAATGGCTACAATTAGCCATACTT
Organism: Serilophus lunatus; assembly: GCA_013399895.1. Taxonomy (NCBI): domain Eukaryota; kingdom Metazoa; phylum Chordata; class Aves; order Passeriformes; family Eurylaimidae; genus Serilophus; species Serilophus lunatus. The sequence continues at coordinate 408,025 of VXBA01001787.1, read as the reverse complement.
CCCCTTGCACTATTACATGGGATGCCTGATGTTCTAAACTCTGCTTTTGTAACTGCAGTATTTTGACAGGATTTTCACCTACTGTGTATCATTTCTGTTAAATCCATACTGAACCTGAGGCTTTCCCTTACAGAATATCTGATGTTCAAGTGCCTGCTAATGTGTTGTTTTCTCTTCCCTGCAGAGGATATTGCTTGCTGCAAGGGTTTGCTGTCTCTGCTCTTCAGTGTCCACGTTCTCTACAAGAGCCCTGTCAGTCTCCTGCGGGAACTCGCACAAGACATCCACGCTTGCTTGGGAGACATAGATCAGGTATGATGCAGAAGCAGCCTCCCTCTTCATCACATAGTGCTATCAGGGCAGAATTGAGTGTGTCTCTAGTGTAAACTATGTGACAGCAGCTGAAGTTTTACTCACTGGAATTTATTTTCTCTCCTCTGAGCAGGACATTGAAGTGGAGAGTCGGTGCCATTTTGCCATAGTGAACGCCAAGACTGCAGCCCCCACTGTTTGTGTGAGTCAAAATAGTGCGTATGGAACAATCTGTAGTGTCCAGGGATACTTGCAGATTGCAGCTTGCAGATACCTGCTGTGCCAAATTCCCCCAAAAACCTGTTTTGTTACTGGTGTTTCTGTTTTAGCTGCTGGTTCTGGGTCAGGTGGATAAGGTCCTTGAAGAGGTGGATTGGCTTATCAAGAAACTCACCAGTCTGGGGTCAGACACATCAGGTAATAAAAGCAGTCCAATTCTTACTGTTACATGTTTGTCAAAAATGGATGAAGACAGAGCAAAAAGATATTTTGGGGTTTTGAGGTAGCATCATCTGAGAGCAGGTTAAACTCTCCCTTAAGATAGTTCCACATGAATAGTGTAAGACAAGGGTGTTGTCACAAAATCCCTCCAGTGATTATTTTTCCTGTGCTTTGTGCATCAGACACAAAGAGGGTCTTTTGTGGCTCCCACCTGCATAACTGGCTTCATTAGCCCCACATTCACTAAGCATTCATCTCTTTCTTCTAGAAGACTCTTCTCAGCCATCAAACCAAACCCAGGCTCTGGAGAAAGGTATAATTCTGCAGCTGGGAACTCTACTGACAGTCTATCATGAGCTGGTACAGACTGCACTCCCTGCAGGGAGCTGTGTGGACACGCTGCTGAGAAGCCTCAGCAAGACATACGCAATTCTCACCTCCCTCATCAAACACGTGAGTGTGCTTTGCTGACAGTGGGCTGGCTCGGAGCTAAAAACTTTCTCCCCGTCTGCTGCTGCAAGCTCACAGTGACCCCTGGCAGCAGCCACGCTTAGGGCTGGGCTGTTGATCTCTTGCAGGAGTTGAACCCTTATGCTGTTGGTTTTCCTGCCCTCGATTTCATGACCTTTATGAGCAGTGATAGTTATACCAGTGGAGATAAAGGAAAGCTTCTTTCCAGCTGAATTTGGCTTGGAGTGGCTTTTCCAGTGTATTTCTTGGGTCCTTCTATGCAGTTGTGTGCCAGAACGAGCAGCAGTAACAGTGTTCTCACAGTGCTTCACAATCCTGCCCTTGCCACTCATTCCCATCGAAGGCCTGAGGCAGGACCTGGGGGAACTGAGCCATGGAAAGACGCCAATGGAGCTTGTTTGAGACAAGGTGGTGAATGCCCCAGAGCTCTCGTCTCACAGCTCTGGAACACAGACATGGCATTTGGAATATAGCAAGCCACTGGGGAGCAATAGTTCTTGCAATCCCATCCTGCCCACTGTGCCATTGGATGAGCTGCTCTGAGCTCTGCCTGGATACAGGATGGGAACAGCATGCCTAGAAGAAACTCATGTTTTTCTTGCAGTATATCCAAGCTTGCCGCAGCACCTCGAATACCATTCCAGGAAGGCTGGAAAAGCTGGTGAGTGTGAGCAAATCGCTGGAGGAAATGGCTCCTTGCCTTGAGTCAGGAATAACACCAACCTCTCTGCTCCTTTGCAGGTGAAGCTCTCAGGTTCCCATTTGACCCCACAGTGTTACTCATTCATTACTTATGTACAGGTAAGGCCTAAATTAACTGGCAAAATCGCAGTCAGTCTATCTGATGCTGAGTGGTGTATCAGCTGCAGTAATGGGCACCTTTGGGGATTATTAATCTTCTTGACATGACTTGAGTTTCTTATAGTTCAAGCTTTGCTATGTCAAATAATAGCATAAGACATTTCAGCACCATTGGGACTGAGCGTGCTGATTTCTGCTTGAGCAGGGAAGAAGCTGGTTTTTAGTTGGGGTTTTTTTCCCTCTGTTCATGTGGGGTTTTTTGGATGAGATTAATACTGCTGTTAACCACAATGGCAAATAAAGGTCAACAACACTGCAGTCATCACAGTGTGAAGTAATGTGGGTGCCAAAGACTGCAGTGCTAAAGCTGGGATTTATCTGCCTGGAGAGGAACTGGGTACTTATGTGAGGAGCACAGGAATTGAACAACATATTGGAGAAGGTGTTGTGTGCAGAGCTGTCACTGCTGGGGACTTCTCACACATACATATTTCTGAATGTGTAAACTACAGAATTAGTTTTTCCTTTTTTTTTTTTTTTGAGATTACCCCAAGTTCCATTCTTGTATTGCTACCTTTGTGTCATCTAGCTGGTAAAGCTGTTAGCTGGCCAGAGCAAGGACTTCTCTGGCCTTATTCAGCTGGCCTTTCTTCCCTGCTAAACCTCTAATGACACATCTTTTGGCAACCTCTTTCAGAACATCCACAGTGAGAGCTTAAGCTTTATAGAAGAGAAGAAAAAGAAGAAGAAGGAGGATGAAGCTGCTGTAGTCTCCACAGTCATGGTAAGACTGACTTGCTCTGTCAGAACTTAGGCTGTAGTTGAATTTGAGATCATACCCTGAGGCTTGTGTTACCTGGTGGCTTCTTACAGATCACCCGGGACAAATTGTCATCTAGGCCTTTAAGTAAAAATCAAATTTAATCTACTGCAACTTCAGAGAAAGGTCTAAAAAAGCACAAAATACAACTAAAAAACCGCAATGAAAAAGCCACCTTCACTAAATGCAGCCTAAAATCTCACAAAAATGAAGCAAAGGTCAATCTGTAGTCTTGTCTTCTAAGATATTTTTACTGTTTGGAGCAAGCTACGAAATTACAGATGTGAGCTAATTTATTTGAACAAATATTGTACTCTGTTTAAGTGTTTCTTAATTTTATCAGTACTTTTAAAGCTGAAGGAATGGATTCCACTGAAATAAGGCAGTTGAAAACGACTGGATTATTTGGTTGGGAGCAAGCGAGCAGCCTGGCAGGTTCCTGGTCCTTGATGTCCTTTGTTTGTGCTCCCAGACAGCATTTCCTCCGTCTCGTCAGCTGTCCCAGACATTCTTGTGATGTCAAGGGTTTAAAAGCCACAAGCATGATTATCCCACCTCTTCCCTGAGTGTACAGAAACTGTCCTTTACCACTCTATCACCATGGGGAACAAACACCAGTGGTGGTGACTAAACAGGACAATGTGGTGAAACGTCCATGTGCTTATTGCCTGAACAGTTTGTGTTTGTGATGCCTTGGGAGAGCTGGAGCAGAGGAACTGCTGCTCCCATGGCTGTCAGGGTTTCAGGGCTCTGGACTGCAGGCAGAGCACAAAACACTACATGGGAGAACCTTACTGCAGAGCCATCCTGGGTGTCAATTTAAAACTAGTGGCAAAGGTGGACTGATAAGGAGCAAGGCTACTGAAGACACTTGTCTAAACTGGGAATGCTGTGGTCTTCATGTCATGCTACAGCACCATTGTTCCTCTCCAAATATGACCCATCACGCTTCTCTCTGCATTTCAGGCCAAAGTGCTTCGGGAGACTAAGCCAATTCCGAACCTGATTTTTGCAATAGAGCAATATGAGAAGTTCCTTATCCATCTCTCCAAGAAGTCAAAGGTAATGTACAGCACAGCTCTTCTGTGACCTGAACTCAGTGGAACAGTGGGATCAGTGGCATGGTGGAGAGCTATACCTGGTCCACCTTTTGAAGTCTTTAATAATGCTCAAACTAGAAAGGTATAAGCACATTTCAGCCCTTGCCAATACTCCTGGCCCAGCACTACTGAATTGCTGCCACACTGATACCAGCCCGTGTCAACATCAGTCCTGCCTGTGACTTTAGTGCATGGTATCTGAGAGAGCAGAACAGGCTCGCTTTGTGCCAGCTTTCCTCACCCCTCTCCCCCAGTCTGTGTCATGAAATGTACCACAGTGAGGTACTACATGAGTGAGAGCAACTGGCAATCACTTGGCTTTTAGGAAAACATAAATGAGCCACTGGATTGCATGGGGGCAGGTGCTTTCTCACCTACCTTTTGCTTCAGTCCTGCATTATTACTGTGATGGCCTTGGTCCCAGTGCTGTGCAAAAGACTAGGCAGGGTAGAAAACTAAACTAAGATGCTAATGGCTTAATGACTTCTCCCCCTGGTTTGACTTTGGTTGCTGCAGGTGAACTTGATGCAGTATATGAAGTTAAGCACCTCCCGGGACTTCCGCATCAACGCGTCCGTGCTGGACAGCGCCCTGCAGAACACAGAGGATGCTGAGAATGAGCCAGACAACGACCAGGTCAGAATTCATTTAGCTACTTCTGCTGGTAGGTTTTCCCCTCTTTAGAGGCTGACTGTATTTGTGAGTTGTGCAGGTACGTGGGAAATCAGGACAGCTGTCTTCCCTGAGTTAGCTCTTGCTTCAGTACTAAGCTGATACAAAGGAGTGAACGGTTTCTGGTCAGCCCTATACCCCAGCCCTCTGCCTTTAGTGGCCTTTATTTCCATGTACCAGCTCCCTGTGTCCTTGGTCTTAGGGAAGTGAAACTGCTCTTAAGGCCTTGTTCTTTGCCTCAGCCAGCAGAGGTCTGTCAGTGTTACCTGTGAGGGCCATCAGGCCTTTGCAGCATGATGCAAAGTGGTTTTGCATCAAGATTAACTTTTGTAGATAAAGACCTGGCAGGGCAAACTCATTCTCCTCAGACCCATCTGTACTAGATAGTGCTGGTAAAAGCAGCAGAACCTGTGCTGGATAAGAAAAATAAACTATTTACTCTGCTGATTGTCCAGGTCTTTATTGGAGTTTCTGTCCACGTTTTCCTGAGTGTTTCTACAAGCCAAAACCCAGGACACAGTCCCTGTTTGTGCCACTGGTAGCCTCTGGTCTAAGTTCCAGCATGAACTGGGGAGGGGGTGCTCCACAGGGAAAGTCTCAGTGGGCAACAGGAGTCCCATATTCAGGTCACTTAGGGAGAAAAAAGGAGCTAAATCCTGTTCTGCACATCTGGCTTCTTGCTTTAGATAGTCTAAATTCTCTAGACTAATCACACAAAACCAATCACACTCTGTTCTGCTATTCTTTCCCTCTCTCCAGAGCTGCACAGCAGAACAGATGGATGAGAACCAGGAACCCAAAAAGAAGAGACGGCGAAAAAAATAAACCGGGGTTGCTGGTGCTGCCTCCTCCCACAGTGCCTGTTCCATGGTGGACTCGCCTTGGCCTTGGAGAGCTGCATGTATGGAGATGGTTTATTGTTTCTCTTGCCAAATACTTATGACTTCTTCCATTGTGCCCATGGGAGTGCAAGCAGCGACTCTGGCCCTGGCCCAGGTTTTACAGCTGGCTGCTGCCCTCGGAAGTGCCTCTGCTATTCAAATGTGCTGCTCCCAAAATCTTTCCCCAGGAACATCCCTTCTTACAGCAAAAAGCAAACTGAGTGACTGGAATCAGTCCTTGCCAAAAGGCCTCCTTGTGAAAGGACAGTGAGGCTCTGGTACACAGGCTGGACAATTGTCCTTCTGGCACTCTGGTGTCATCATTTCTTCTCCAGCGAACCTTTGGTTATTTCAATTATCTGATATATATCCAGTGCTTCCCCTGGAAGATAAAGGGACAGTCAGTTCCCTGCAGTATGCTTAGACTGTGCAGCCTAAGAGAGTGACGGTCGTGATTTGCTTTAGTTCAGAGCATGTAGCACAGAAAGCCTTAAATTTATTCAAACTTCTGTTTTGGGTGGTGGTGAGAATGCAGGAACCAGCACCAGTAGGAAGCTGGGAAGCTTTTCCACCTTGGAGTTGAAGCTGCTGTGTGTGCAGCTCCTGAGCAGCGAGAGGCCACAGCTCCCTCTGCTCAGGCTAGTTTTGCCTTTACGTTTTTGCTGTTACATTTTTGCTGACCGCGATGCAATGGACTTACTTGTCTTGTTCTTGGTGAGAACAGAAATGCTCTTTTTGCCCACAGAGCACAAATCCTGTTCTAAAAGCACCCTTTGCCTGTAAGACTCCTAATAAAGATTACCTAAGGGTGGAGTGCCTGATGTGTGCAATGACTGAGAGAACAAATCTGAGGGCAAGCTGCTGCAGTTAAGAGAAGCTGCTTTCCCATCCAAGAGTTGAATGTCTGCTTGTAGCAGTTAGAGGGTTACACTGAGTGCAGATAAGGATGACTCTAGGCCTTGGGATTGTTGAGGAAGCACACAGCAGTATCAAAGCACTTGTCTGAACAAAGCTGTGCTGGGCTAAGGGGGAGGGGAGAAGGAGAGAAAAGAACAAAGGCTGGAAAACTTTGGGTCTGCAGGGCAAAATAGACAAGGTTGTTGAGGCGCCTCCTTTCAGAGAAGGAGCAATTAAATTTTGGGTTTTGTTAAAAGTGCACAGAAGGGCTCCTCTGAGGGGCACAAAGCAAACGTGAATGCAGGAAAGCAGAGCTAGGCCTGGCTCATCACTGTCAGAAATATTTGGAAGCAGCAGCACAAACTAGTTGAGGACTGCTATAGGAAGGGGGCAGGCTCCAGCATGGTGGTTGCAGGTCAGGTGATGGGTCAAGAAGCAATAGGCTCATGAGGTGCCTCCATCAAACAGAGGAGCTCTCAGGGAATGACTACTTAGGCCAAGTGCTCTGCCTAAGCTGCAGAGGTGATTACAGAGGGCAGCTTACACGGACACTGCTCACCTTGAGGGATGCCATACTTCTCCATCCCAGTTGGATTTGATGGTGTTGCACAGTTCATGGTCACCTCTTTCCTTAGGCACTGGTCAATATCCACTGCACTGAAGAAAGCAACGGACTGTGGCAGATCCTGGAGGCCCAGTTTGTAGGCAAACATGCACCTGGGAGAACGAGAGAGCAGATGGGACACTGCTGGACAACACCTTTTGCCTTGTCACACCCAGTTCCGATCAGCCACAGCTTCACCAAATGCTGTCTACCCACCCCTCACAGGTCACTGCACCCACACCACTCAGCAGGTGGAGGACAAGGTGCTTTTTAAGTCCTGGATAGCACAAGGGTCAAGTATTGCTAAGGTGGATGTGGGAGGAACAGTAACTGTACCTCCTCAGAAGTAACGGAACCTCCTCCAGAGAAAGGAAGAAACCAGCCCTTTGCTGCTGGCTAATCCTCCCTGGCAGGCAGAGCAGATGCTGGATTTTCCCAGCAGGAAGCTCTGTGCTCTTGGGAGTCAGCACAAAGGCAGAACGTCAGGGTGCCTGTCCCTGCTGCGCCTGCTGTACCGGCACAGAAAGGCTGTTTGTGGTATCCCTGTCTCTACACAGAAGAAAACAGCTCAGCCGGTAACCATGGATGGCTCCTGTGTAACCAAATACCCCAGGGTGCTGGGAAGGAGATTTGGCAAAGCTGGATCAATGTGAGCCCTTGGAGATCAGGAGCTTCCTAGGCTAAGCTTAGTTTTTGCATGGGCTAGGGAAGCAGTGCCCACGCTACAGAAGGGGCAACAGCAGAGACAAGCCATGCCCCTTGCTGTCCCCTGGAGGCAGGGAATGAGGGATGGGACTGCTTCAGGCTCCCAGCTGCTCAACCAGGCTGCAGACCCAAGGGGAACAGGAGGTGATGTGCTTCCACCCAGCAGAGCACAGTGACAGACCCCATCTCTGCTGGAGCCAAAATACATCCCCGTCTTGCCAGCACACTATCCCTGGAAGTCAAAGCCGAGGTCCACTTATAGCCAGCTGAGTCACACGTAAGGAATTGCAGCCCCCAGTGCCGCTAACCTGCCCTGAGCAGAAGAAAACTGCTCTGCACCAGCTTACTGCAGGCAAAGCCAGCCCCAGCCCCTTCGGCTTGCCTGTCTGCTCCAGAGACTGCTGCTCCTCCCCAGGAGACACCACAGCCATCACATCTCACCTTGTGAGGAGGTTGGTGATCTGCAGGGCCAGGGCTGCCCGGTAGCGATCCTGCTGTTGGACCAGGTAGCGCACCTCGTCGTGGATGCTGATGCAGAAGCGCCCGTTGATGTCAAACTCCTCAAAGAGCCACTTCATGGCGACCAACATGAGGTGCAGGTAGTCAACAGCTGAGCTCTGCACCACCCAGTTCACTCTGCTGGTCAGAAACTGGTGAAAGGAAATGGATAGTAAGAGAGCATGGTCCCCCATACAGGACAGGTTCTGTGAGAAATCTGTTAAATTCAGAGTTGGGTTTTCTTGATGGCAAGAAGAAAAAGTGGTAATGGTTTTCCTGAATGTCCACAAGAGCTTATTGGATCTCCAGCATCTAAGATGGGCTGAGCATGGGGTTGCCATTTTGGAAAGCTGGAAGCTCAGCAGCCCAGATCTGCATCCTTACCTCCCCCTTGACCACAGCAGGCTCCAGGGCCCTGCTGATGTGACAGCCCAGCACCGGGGTCTGTGGGGACGGGGATAAGGCGATGCTCTCCAGCTTGTTGAACATCTCAGACTCAGTGCCTCCAGCCCACACTCGGTGCTCCACCATGTTCCACTTATTCTTCTTCCGTGATCTGTGGGGCAGAGAGGAGGTTTGCTAGAACAGGCTTCAGGTCCCCAGTTGAGAACCTCAAACACTCCCTCCTGGTTTGGGCAGCTGGACCCTGGTAATGCCTCACTGGGACACTGAATAAGACAGAGCTCCCATATAAAGCCCATTTGGCCCTGGGGGAGCAGGGGCGGGAGGAACCGGACTATCTAGCACCATCTCTCTTCTCTGACCACTCCCCGCTGGGCTACAGCTCCCTCTACCTCACATCCTGATGCCACAGAACCACACAGGGTCAGACCACCTCACCTTTTCATGGCTTCTCTCTGGAGCCTATGGACATCTTGGGCCGACACCGATCCATCCTCCGCCCTGTCCACAGCCAGGTCCAGCTGCTTCACCAGCCACTCCCCCTCCTCAGACAGATGAAACCTGCAAGGGAGATTGATTAACCCAGCTCCTTTGGGACGCTGCCACCCTCCCTGTCCCTGCTCACCATGCGGGTCCCCGGGCAGCACCCACCTGCGGATGCCCTTGGTGACCGCGTACATCTGCTGGGCCTTCTCACGCGCCTGCTGCTGCGTCAGCCGGTGGTTGAACTGCATCAGCAGCCGCTCGGCAAAGGGCTGCCCGGCCCCGTAGATGCGCCCGTAGTTGAAGACTTTGGCGTGCTCCCGGCTGATGCCCACCGTGGTGGCCGTCTTGCTGTGCAGGTCCGTCGCGTTGCTCTTCTTCCCCTGCAGAGTCATCCAGCCGAAGGCCGTGCAGCCTGTGGGAGGGAAGCAGAGGTTGGACACTAAACAGGGTCAAGATCGGGGTGGGGGACCCCAAGATCCAGCAAACCCGCCCCCTGTGGCACAGTCCTGGCTCACCGTGCATGCCGGCAAAATGCGCCTCGCCGAGGACAGCAGCTATCCAGAGCTCCTGGGAATCCACGTCTGCGCCCACCAGGGAGTAGCCGGGTGGCACCTGGACCATGGCTTTCAGCTCGCTGCCCACCCGGTCAGCCTGCAGGATGTGATGCCTAGCTCAGCACATCCCTCTTCTCCTCTATGGCATAGGAGCAGCTTTTGTCCTGCAGCCAGGACAGCATTCCCCATGCCCTTAAGTTTTGTTCTCAGAGTCAAAACTAGGTTTAACATACATGTGGGGCATCGTCCACTTGGTTACTTCCCCCAGACTCCTCCAGCACAGAGGAAGGGGAACTTGAGGAAGGACAGAAACTGGTACTTTGATATTTTCTTTCACCAAATTCTAAAGCTCCGGAGCCTCTGCTGACTCCTTCTCGACTCAAAGCATATCAGCAAAAGAAGGGCCCCAGCACTGGCCCTGCCACCTCAAATCCCAGCATTCACCCCCAACTCCTATTTCCAAGCCTGGCAGCTCCTACCAGTACAAAACATGCAGACGGAGCCCCAAAATACCCCCACAAAGATCCAAACACAGCCATACCCGGGCATTGCTGGCTGTCAGCCAGGTGGGCTCCACTGCCCGGCGGGTGATGGTGCCTGCAGTCACCACCTGCGGCAAGATGGCTCCATAATCATCCTCCTCATTATAGTCAGGATGCCTGGGACAGAGGTGAGGGTGAGCATCAACGTGTGAAAGCCATCCTGGTGCAGGACAGAGGGAACTGAAGTCCAGATTTGAATTGTTCTTGCCCGTACCTGGTCACCACACGAGGCAGCTCCCCTTTCTTCAGCCACACCACCATCTGGGAACTGGGGAGACACATGGCAGGTGAGATGCTGAGACCCCCATGAATTCACATGAACTCCCCTGGTTGTGACGCAGCCTCTGCCTGCGGGGATGTCCCGACAAAAGCAGCTGCTCACCTGATCCTCTTGTGAGCGTTCCTCCAAAACGAGATCATTTTGTTAATCTCGAGGGCTCTGGTCCCATGGGTGCGGCCCACAGCAGCCCGCAGGGTGCCATCCTCCATCTGGGGCAGGAAATCCTTGGCAAAAGGGCTTCCCACGTTGTTATCATTCCCATCCTTTAGCAGCAAAAAGAGGTGTCAGGGTTCAGCGTGCCACCACTCCGCATCAATAAAACTCCTGTCCCAGCTACAGGGATGTGTTTCCACTACCCAATCCCATGGAATAGAATCACTTGAGTCCCAGGAATGCTGCAGCACTGGGGTGACAGGAATAACCCCAGAAGCCCCAACTTGCCTTGTGAGGCAGCTTGAAAAACCAGCACCCAGGGATGTTGACATCATTGTAGGGACCATTGCCATGGTGGTACGAGGGCTGGCTCCTCACCTCTGCCTGCTCGCACAGCTCATCCATCTCCTCCTGCAACCAGCAATGTGAGGTGACGCCAGGAACACCTTCAGGCATGGCAGGAGGAGGAAATCAAGGAAAGAGGGACCAATCTGCTGCCCCATCCCACAGGGAACCCCCCTCACCTGCACCAGGCTCTGGTCCACCCTGCCTATTTTCTCCTCTGCATCCACCTCCACATGGCTCAGCTCCTCCACCTGCAGCAGAGGGACCACGGGGGAAGCCAGGTCAAACATCAAAGAGCACCCCTTGAGGGTGCTGCACACAGGTCTGGTTTTTGCATGTACTCGGGAAAAAGCACAAGCCCACACCTCCTTCCCGAGGGACCCTCCATCCTTTTCTTTCCTCCATCCTTTTCTTTACCTTTTGCCATATTGTGCTGCTATCCATCAACAGCAGCTCATTCTCCATGGCAGTCTCCAGTCCCGGGGGCTGCTCCTTGCCCTTCTCCAGGCAGTACTGCCTGTACAGGTACTCGATCACTCTGGCGGAGGAGAGGGAAGGGTTCATACACCCACAACAGGGCCTGAGGCTCTGGGGCAGCACCTGGACAAAGCCCCAGGGAGCTCCCAAATACCCCTATGGGGCAGTTCCCAGCGCAGCACCCCACTACATCTCTCTCACCTGTATGGGCAGGAAGGGCCATCAGTGTCTGATGGGGCTGTTGGCAGATTGTCCTGCCGTCCTGGCACCAGGTATCCCCAGCCATGCTTGTCTGAGTAATGAAGGGGGAAGCCATCCCAGGCCAGGCGCATCAGCTTCGGGGTCACTCTCATCTGCAGGCTGATGAGGCTGGGTCCAGGCACCCACCCCTCCTCCTCCAGGCGAGGACACAGCTTGCGGTACCAGCTTGGGAGCAGCAGGGATGGGTCAGAGACCAGAAGACAAGCCCTGGGGACACCCAGGGTCCCCAACTCACCCCGGGTGGCCTGGCAGGTGCTGGAGCCTCTTGGGTTGCAGTGTAACTGTCTCCTTCAGGCGCTCCAGACAGAGCTGGCTTGCAGGGATTTTCAGCTCCTCATCCTCCCTAGGGGGACCAGGGTCTGGTGGGGCAAAGAGGACTGGCTGGCAAAGAGCTCTCTGTGCCACCACACTGGGGATAGGGACCTCAAACCAGCCCCCCACCAAGTGCCTCAGCATGAGGACACAGGCCAGCAATGCTTCACTCTGCAGCACCAACAAAACCTCCTCCCTCTGTCTGGGCACCCCTGGGAAGGCACTCCTGGAGCATTCCTTGTCCCCAGGGAAAACCTGTGCTCACCCTCCTGCCAGTCCTGTGCTGACCCATCTGCACCCACTGCTGCCGGGGAGACTTGGCTGTTCCCATCCTGATCTTTCTTCTTCTTCTTTCCTGGATTCTTCTTTTGCTTAAACTCCTGCGTGTCCCATTCGAGATCCCAGAGCCAGGGGTCATCCTTGTACCTGACAACACACTGCTATCACACTGCAGCTTTGTTCCTGTCCCTTGCACCCACCTACAGCCCCCCCATGGACTCTGCGATGTCTGGGCTCCTTCCTGGGAGCAGCAGGACCTGCAGCCCCAGCCCATAGTACCTGCGTTCATGCAACAGCTGGCAAGCATCATTGGCCAGGTTCATCAGGGACTTCTTCATCTCCTTCTGCAGCTCCTCATAGACGCCCTGAGCATCATCCAGGTATCTCTTCCAGTTCCCATTGACAGGCAGGTAGGACACCCCCATCTCCAGCATCCCTGCAAACGTCACAGGGTGGGGGCACCTAGAGCCCAAAGCAGCGAGAAATCAGAATTAGAGATCTGCTGGAGGGGATTGGCTCTGGAAGCGCCAGATTACAACAGATATGAACATGTCTTCAATGAGAGTCCCATTTAATGATCCCTGTATACTCTACCTGCCCTGCGCATCAACTGCTGCCCTAAAAACAACCATGTGCAACAACCCCAAAGCTGTATCACATCAAAGCGCCTCAGGAAGCCTGTTCAACTCCTCCAGTCACACAGTGCTGCTGATCATTCCTGTTCACCAGGAGAGGTCTGATATCCCTCCTGAAAAGAAGTTCAGGACACCCCAAGGACAAGAGAAGCCACATCCTATTACCAGATGGCCTGTGACCTTCCTTACTGCCCACCAAGAGCACGGCCCCTTTGCCAACGCCAGTCAGGACACAGCAGCTCTTACCTCTCCATGAAGAGCGGCAGCTGCTCCTGAAACACCTCGTGGGTGGCCTGGACATCACGGGCACAGTATGACATCAGGTCCTGGGGACAGTGGCAGGTCAGAGCAGGCAAAGCAGCCACCCCCCTGCCGGCACAGGGCAAGGCACAAGGGCTGTTCTGATGCACACCCAGAGCCATCACAAGAAAGGGCAGCAAACTACCCCAGAGCTGCTACCACCCACCACCCATCTCCAGCTCCTGCTGCCTGTCAGGAGGGTGGGATGGCCTCCCGCACCTGAAAGTTACTCCTGATGTCAGCCATGGTCCCCTTCACAAAGATCTCCCGTGTCTCCTTCTCCAGTGGCTCCCCCCCAACATACAGCGCGTGCACATCTGCCAGGTTGTTGATGCTGCTCACGTGCACCCAGTCCCATGAAGTGATCTGGGGACGACAGGGGGGTCAGACAGTGTGGGACAAAGGTTGGCTATGAATGAGATCAGGAGGGGTGAAGGATGCTGCTGCTCCAGCTTCAACCAAGGCCACCTCATCTGGAAGGTGCTGCAAGAGCTTCACTCAGGAGAGCTGCTCCAACAGCTCCCACTCTCCCAGTACGGAAGCAAACGGTGCCATTAGCCACTCGTGCCACTGCCAGCAGCTCAGCTCCCTCACTCACCGCTGGCCCCTCCATTTTGCTGCGTGTTTTCTTCATGTGCTCCTTGACCTGCTGCAGCCCCTTCCTCTTGCCATGCTTGGCAGCCATCCAGAGGCTGCGCTGGAAGCCAGTCAGCCCCGAGATGGCCATGTGCATGCTCATGGTGTCCAGGAACCGCATTCGGGAGCCCTGAGACACAGTAAGGGGTAGAAGAGGGGGTTTTGGACATGCTGGAGGAGCTGCTAGTCTTCTGCTCAAGCTGCTTTTGTCAAGACAAGGCTCTGTCTCCCACACCCAGCTTTAGAGAGCCAAGTGCATCCCAGCGCAGGCTGTCAGCTGCTGAAGAGCACCTGCCACATCCCCAGCTGTCACCCTGCAGCCCCCAGCAGCCTTATGAGGCTCAAGAATATCTCCCTCTAAAGGTATCCTGTATAAAGTAACAGCTCAGCAGATTACCTGGATAAGGTACTGCTCCTTGATGAATGCCCGGTCAAAGGCCACATTGTGTCCCACCACCACTCTCTCTATCCAGTCCTCCTTGCCAGCACAGTTGGTGCCTGCTGGGCTTTCCAGAGGAATGAGGTCAGCCAGGGTGAGGTGGCTGGACCAGGAGTACCTCTGCTCCAGCAGCCGCCTGCTGCACCACGAGTACCTGTGGAGGGGGACACACAGCACCCACAGCTGTAACATACAAAGCAGGAGCTCCTGGGACCACAAGCACCTGCTGTGCCACGGGCTGCTGAGCAGGATCCCACCCGTGGGGAGCACTATGCTTGCTAACCAGGCCACACATCCCACATCCCAGAGCTATATTTTAGGGCTTCCTTGTGTTTCCCCTGCAAGCCAGCAGCAGACTGCAAGCAAAGGCTCCACTCAGGAGCATCCTCCTCCTCCTCCTGAAGCTGTGTCCCCGCCATGCTGTGACTGCCCCATCGCTGCTGGCACTGCATCTCACCAGGCGTGCGGCGAGACCACCACGGCCAGAGTCGGGCAGTGGCCATCGGCCACGCACACCTCCACATCCAGCACCATCGCCCGCTCCTCGGGGAAGTCGACAGGCTCTGCTTGCCCGTCGGGGCCGTAGCGGGTCCAGCCCAGCTGCCATGCCCACTGTGCGGGCAGCGGGGGCAGCTCACACCGCAGCAGCTCGTTGGCCGCCTCCAGGTAGGGCAAGCTCTGCTTCTGCGCCAGGAGGCGAAAGTGCTCGTCGATGTTGCTCCCGTACATGCGGGGCAGGCGCAGGTCCACGTCGGGCAGTGTGGAGGTCTCCTTGCCCCACAGGTCGTGGCGTTGCAGGTGGTCCACGCTCCGCTGGACGTCCGCAGCCGAGTAGCGCACCTGGGCCCCCCGGAAGATCTGCTCGTGGAGGGTCCTGGACAGCATCTGGATGTTGAGGGGGTTCATGCGCCGCTGGCCCGTGTCCGCCTCGTGGCTCGGCTCCTGAGGCAGCGGGCGGCTGGCCGAGGAGCTGGAGGTGCATCTCCGGGGCTGGGGGCTGCAGCCCCTCACCGACCGCCCCCAGGGCAGGCGCCTCATCGTCCCCCGCTCCGGGATGTGCCTCGGCACGGGCGGCTGGAGCTGCGGGGAGAGAAACGGAGAGGTGAGCTCGGCACTGACCACGGGCCCCGCGCCACGCGTGCACTGCCCTGGGCAGTCATGCACCGCTCATGCAGCCGTGCCCCCATACAGCTGTACCGCACATACATACACACGTGCAGCTGCGCCCCCATACACACGTGCCCCCACCAGAGCTGTGTTCCCCCCATAGAGATGTTCCCCCAACACAGCTGTTGTTCCCCCCCCCCCTCCCAATTCCCTCCTGGCTCCCACCTGCTCCCGGATCGCGCCGCCCGGGCCCGGAGCAGCGGGCAGATCCAAACCGGGCCGCCCGGGGACGCTTCCGGCGGCGCTGACGTCCCGTCC
Source organism: Serilophus lunatus (assembly GCA_013399895.1). NCBI lineage: Eukaryota > Metazoa > Chordata > Aves > Passeriformes > Eurylaimidae > Serilophus > Serilophus lunatus. Next base: position 392,297 of record VXBA01001787.1, on the reverse strand, counting down.
CGCCCCGCCCCTCCCGCGGATGGTGCGGCCCGCCGGGATTCCCTCAGTAAGGCCCGCGGGAGGGCGGCAGTGGAGGCGGCCGCGTGGCCTAATGGATAAGGCGTCTGACTTCGGATCAGAAGATTGCAGGTTCGAGTCCTGCCGCGGTCGACTGGCAGCGCGCTGGAGGCGCTGCGTGTTTTGTTTCGCCAGCCCGTGTCGGGGCGGCCTCGCACCCGGTGGTGGGGCTGTGGCACGCACGGACCGGCACCGCCTTTTGCTCCTGCGTTTAACGGAGCGCGGGCTGGGGCCGACCCCGTGTGGTGCAGGGCGGCCGCGGGGGGTCAGCCCATGGCAGGGATACGATCCACCCTGGCCCCACTGGTGGGATCAGCACCCACCACCCCAGTCGCTGTCACCCTGAGCCTCGCTGGTGGTTTGGGAACAGCGTTGGGACCCGAGTCCCCGTGTGCAGCCCGGGCTGGTGCGGGGCCAGAGGTGAGAGCGGGACACGGGGTGTGCGTGGGGGCGGCTCGGCCACTGGGGATGGAGCAGGGGTCGGAGAGCCAAAGGAGCACAGGGCGTGGGGTGACGGGCTGTAAAGCGCAGGGAATGGATGGATCGTGCAAGGAATGGAATATAGGGTGTGAAGAATGGGATGTAAGGTGCAGGGTAGGAGGGGCACGGTTCAGAGTAAAGGCCACAGGTTCAGGGAGTGGAACGTAGGTTTCAAGGAATGGACATAGTGTGCAGGGAATGGGATGCAGGACTCAGGCAAAAGGCCCCGGGTGCAGGGAAAGGGATGCAGAGTGCAGAACGGGATGCAGGCTGCAAGCAATGGGATGTAAGGTGTAAGGAATGGATGCAGGGTACAAGGGATGAGATGCAGGGATTGGGGAAAATGCCTCAGGTGAAGGGAACGATGCAGGGTGCAGGGGAGGGGTTGCAGTGTGCAAGGAATGTCATGCAGATTGCGAGGGAAGGGGCACAGAAGGTGCCGAGGTCACGGTAGGCGAGTGCAGGCTCCCTGGACGCCGCAGGAGCTGTGGCTGGCCGGGAAGGTGGCTCTTGGCAGAGCCCAGCCGGGCTTTGGCATTGCCGGGCGCTGTGCCGGGCCGGGCCAGACCGAGCCGTGCCGAGCCGANCGGGGAGCGGCGGCGGGTAACGGTCCTTTGTGTGCGGGGAGCGGCGGCGGCATGTGAGTGCGGGCCGGGCCGGGCCGGGCCGGGCCGGGCCCCGCGGGGCCGTCGGGGCGCGGACGCCGCTCTGGTCCAGTCCCGCTCCGCGCTCCCCGTGGGGCACCGGACAGGGGCACCGGGCTCTGTGACCTCCCGTTCGTCCCTCCCGGCCCCTCCGTAACTCCATTCCCGGAGTGCGGGTCCTCCCCAATATTTCAGCTTCACATCACCCTTCTCTTGTGGAGGAGATGGAAGGTGAGGAGCTGCTGCTGTCCTCCGTACTCCGAAAAGGCAGAGCCAGCACGGGCGCGATGTGGGGTGTAAGGAGAGCACGTACACACACACACACACACACACACACACAGAGCGCAATCCTGTGTTCTGCGCTTTTCAATACATTTCACGGCCCCCCGGTGCACCCCAAAGTAGTTGCTGCCCCCCAGCCTGAGATTCTATGGAGGGTTTGTGCTTCATCCTATTTCACCCGGGGAGGGAAGGTATCTGCTCCCTAAGCCTGGCAGGAATCAGCCCCACAGGGGATGCCTGTCCTCGGCCACCTCCACACCGGGAACTTGAGGTTTCCCGGTCCTTCGGCGGGAGCTCAAGGGCGCACGGGGTGCGGAGCCGGCGAGGAGGGATACTCCCTCTGGAAAGAGACATAACCTGCCCTAGGACGAAGCAGAGAAGGGTTTGGGGACCCCTGGCTACGGGGTGGCTCTGGAGAAGGACCTGGATGCACTTGTTCTCCCTTTCGACGCATTATGTTAATGACGATTTCTCCTATTTGAAGTCTTTTATCTACCTGTTTTTACCGTGGTCGCGAAAAATTAAATTTAAGAAAGTACAGACCCGCCCCATAATTTTTTTTCCCCTCTTTCCAAAGGGGGAATAATAATAATAAAAAAATCTCCTTGAAATGCTTCTCACGGCAGCGCCCTGGGGAGGGTTGATGACAACGAGCTCCATTGCCTTGTCCACAGGCAGGATCGGGCCAGTTCTGGCTGTGCCCCACCCGGGTACAACCAGGGAGGTTCGGCAAGGCATGGCACCACTATATTAAAAAAAAAAAAAAAAGTCAAACCCCGAAATAACCTCAAAAATCCACTTTTTCGCCAAAGCTGGCTGCAATGCATAAGTCGGGATGGGGTGTGTATCTTCTTTTTTTCTTTTTTTTCCCCTGGTCTTTTTGTTTCTATGTTTGTCTCTCGGAGAAGCATCCCCATCCCGGTGCGCCCCGTCGGGGTCGGCTACGGGAGGTGGGAGATGCGATTTCTCCCCCACTTCTTGGAGATCCCGCTCCCCGCCGGGAACTCGATGCTGTCGGTCGAATAATGGGGCGGTGGGACTTTGTTTAACCCCATTGCCCCCGGGGCCAGGGGTCAAGGGCTTCCTCTTCCCCTGGGACACGGCAGAGAGGCCATCGGTCACAACACGAGAACCGTGGAGGGGAGGGGGATGTGACTGTGACGGCCACAGTGTCCCCCCTCTTCCCGCCTCGGTCCTCCCCGTGCGATCGGCGTGGGACTCTGTAAACCTGCCCGTCTCCCCGGCATCGAGAGGCTAAGGAAGACTCCAGGTGGGTGTTTTTGGGGACCGAGGGGCAGCCAAACGTCGCCATGGGGCGATGATGTGGAGAAGCGGCCCCTGCCCTCCAGCATTCCCCGGCTCTGCCTTCTCCTCCCAGCTGGAGCAGGACGTTTTTACCGGAGTGCCGGTTTTAACGGGGTTTCACCCCCTCCCTCCCCAGGCAGAGGTATCTCAGCTGCACTCCCTCCCTCCCGGAGCCAAGAAACAGGAGAGAAACGGGCAATTTTTATAGGTGACGTACGGACTTACGTGGGAATCCGTGCCCAGCACTGCTCTTTCAGCTTTTTTCTCCTGAAATAACCCTTCCGTGCAGCTCGTACTCCCCTATTCCAGCTCACACCTCCTTTGCCAGGATAGGGGGGAGTCGTAAGAGGGAGAAGGGAAAGAGTAAAGAAAAGCACTTCCCAATATCCCGCTCTTTTCCTGCCTGGAAGGCGAGCCCCGGAGCTCCCAAAGTGAGCGGTGAAGAGGGCGACAGGAGACGGGTGGAAGCCGGCTCCGAGGTGGGGTCGGGGATAGAATGAGAATAGAGGAGGACCTTCCTTTTCGGGATCAAGGGGAGAACCAGCGAGGGAAGGAGACTGGCAGCACCGCGGGCATCGGAGGTAAGTCCCTCTCCTGCCCGGAGCTGTGGTACCTGAGCCCAGGCGCTGAAGTGGGAGATGCTTTGAGGGTTCAAAGAAGCCCGATGCCGGGAGATGCCCATTTCCTGGGCTGCCCTATCCCAACCACCGCGTCGAGGTCTGCGGGGCCAGGGCTGCTTTGGCGGCTGAGGCTTCTGTGGAGCTCGGTGCCGGTTATCCCGAGCCGGAGGCTGCAGGCAGCCCCTGCCCCGCGTCCTGCCCGCTCCCTCGGGGATGCGCCGGGGTCTCCCCGGGCCGAGCAGCCCACGGAGCCCGCTCCCAGCCCCCGGGGCTCCTCCCGTGCGTGTCTCAATTCGCTCAGGCTTGACTTGGCAATAAGCTCTCTCAATAGGGTGACAATAGAGCCCCGGTGGGACACGAACAAAGAATTTGAAAGTAGTTAAATTGCAGGACACGTCCATTGCCTGGGTGCTTGAATTTAAAAAAAAAAAAAAAAAGGAGCGAGAGAGAGAAAGAAAGAAAGAAAAAAAATCCGAGAAAAGAAAAAGGAGAAAGACTTTTCTTTAGGCTGGTGAGAAAATGCTCAGGGTAAAAGTTGGTTTGGCGTCTTCATTTCAGCGACAATGGAGCAGAGCTAATTCAATAGGAAACGCGGGGATTTTTTAATGAAAAGACCGCCGGGGTTACACCGAAGTTAAGCTCTTGTGAATTAATTATTAGGGCAAATAAACTGGGAGGGGGGGAGAGCTCGGGAGGGAGTGTTGCAATTTCTTAATATTCTCCTTTTCGTGTTTAACGACAATGCCATTAGGTTTTCGACTCTGGGTGAGCAAAAGGATTTCTTAACACTCCCCGGAAAGAGGAGACGACGTGCTTTTTTTGTTTTGTTTTTCCTTTTTTTTTTCTTTTTTCCTTTTTTTTTTTTTTTTAAGTGGTGCTAATTGCTTTAAAAATAAAATACTACGGAATTTGGCAACGAGCTCCGGTTTCTGCTGGCAGTGGCATTCGGGGCTATATTTCTTTCCGTGGCAACTCGCAGATGCAAAAAAGGAAAATAACGGGGGAATTTAGAAACACGAATGTAAAGGTGAGACAGCATGTTCGGCTGTTTGAGATCTCTCGGGCTCGATCGGTTTATTTTTTCCTACATAGAAAACCTGTCTGGGGATCCCTGTGTATTCATCGGGGAGGTGAGAGACCCCCCCCCAGAGCCGCTCCAGGGCATCGGTGGAGCGAATTGAAAATAAAAAATAGGAACCAGGTTAAACGCAGAAAGGAAGAGGAGGAGAGGTCGGAAGCGAAGTAAAGGTGTGCCAGGAGGGGTTTGGGATGGGTGGTTGTGTTTTTTTTGGGGAGAGCTTTTTTTCGTCTTACAGCGGAGGCTGCAGGCGGTGCAGGACTGTGTGATTCTGTACAGACGATAAGGAAGATAGAGAGGGAGGGGAGCGGAGCGGGAACGCTCCAGCGGTATCTGGGTGCCCGCGCCCCTGTCCCAGCTCGCTGCGGCCGCCAGGCGCTGCGCTGCGGCTGTCGGGGCGAACCGGGCGCCGGGGCTCGGCCTGTCCGTCGGGGAGAACACGGCACGGCACAGCACGGCACGGCTGCAAGAAGGACCATCTTTCCAGGGCCGGGGCCGCGGCTCAGGGACAGCCTGTGCCTGTACTCTGCCCGACGGCTGCAGGCGGGCCAGGCCATGCCAGGCCGGGCCGGGTCGGGCCGGGCCGGGCGGTCGCGGGTCCGTTCAGCATTTGGACAGCGGTGCGGGGTCGAGGAGTCGTCCGGGGGGCGGCGGGAGCTGCCGGGGCAGAGGAAGGCAGAGGCGGCCGCAGCCCTTTTCCTGTCCGCCGTGACGGGGGCTGTTCCTCAAGGGAAGGGGGCATCGTAGAGTAGGGGATCGGGCGGCGGGCCCAGCCCCAGGTCTTTCCCCGGAGAATCGCTCCCCGGGGCAGGGAGCAGAATGGGGTGCACGGCGGGGCTGCCAGGTCAGCGACGGCAGCCCCGCGGGAGTGGGCGGCACAAGGTCTTACTGGGGAGAAGGGAGGGGTACACAGCCCCCCTCCCCCGCGCAGCCCCGTCCTCGGGGGGTAATTAAAGGGTGAGGCGGAGGGGCTGCTCTTTCTGCTCGGCAGAGCCTGCCAGCCACCAGCCCCAGCCGCCA
>VXBA01001787.1:342851-382237 GCA_013399895.1 Serilophus lunatus | reverse complement strand
TTTTTTTTTTCCCCTCTCTCTTTTTTTTTTTTTTTTTTTTTTTTTTTTTTATGTGTGTGTGATTCCCGGTGGCAGCTCCCGGCTGCCCTGCCCCGGCCGTGCCCGCACCCTGGAGCGGACGGATGGATGGACGGATGGATGGCCGGCATCCCCGACGGAGGGATGTTTCTGTCTTTGGTTATCTAGCTGTATGAGTGGTGTCGATTCTTCATAAAGCTAGATAACCGAAAGTAGAAATGACTTCCAGACCTGCTCGCCCGGGGGAAGCGGCCGCACCAGGACCGGCGGTGCAGAGACGGCCCGACTCGCCGCCCTGGGGCTCCAGGTAAGGGCTGCGGCTCCGCGACCTCCCCGTCGGGCCGCTCCGGGCAGCCCGGGGCTACGCGGCAGCAGGCGGGAGGGATGGGCACTGGGAGGCGAGCCCTGCGCCAATTCTTCCGTTGCCAAAGAAATCCGGGGTTTAACTGTCGGTTAAACGCACCTAGAAATTCACTCCTAGGCTGCGGGGTGTCGCGGCTATGGGAGGATGGAAAGAGCGAGCGCCCTCCCAAAATAAATCCTCCCCCCCATCCCAGCATACAGGTCAGACCTCGAAACCTCCCAGCTTTTGGATATTTTCGCTTTTCTTCCCTCTCTCCCTCTCTTTTTTTTCGGCTTTGGACTTGATCCTGGCCTCCCTTTGGAAGGTCAAGTTGGTGATAATGTGACCACTTTTCTTGCTCGGTGGCTGTTGCTTTTGTCCGTAGCGGCGGGGGGATGCCCAGGGAAGGGGTCCTGCTGCTGAGTGCACCTCTCCGGCGTGCAGCCACCCGGCCCTGGGGCTTCCTTGGGAGCCGAGCTCTCGGCGAGGCACAAAGCCTCCCTTACCTCCGCTGCGAGCCCCAGAAGTTGAAACATAATATGTATTACAATGTCTGGCAAATAATAATAATAAAAAAAGGGGGGGAGGAGGGAAAAAGAAAGAAAAGAAAAGCAATTGGCACATCTGCATTCCGTTCCCATGGCGACACAAAGCACCGCGCTCTCTGCCGAGCCTCCCCGGCACGTTTTCCCAGCTGGCGTGGGGCGAGCGCCCCTGGCCGGGGCCGGGGTCCCCCGTGCCCCCCCGGCACCCTGAGACAGGCCGGGGGACATCGCCACCAGCCCCTCGCCCGGAGCTGGGGGTTCGCATCCCGCAGGGATGATCCCCGCGCTGCTGCCAACTCACGCGGGCCGTGACAGCTCCGGGAAGGCTGCAGAGAAAAAGCTTCCCGTAGCTGGGGTTACGAGTGGGCTGTTTGCTGGCTCGCTGCCCCCCAGGAGGTGCTGTGGGAGATGGGGAGTGCTGGAAAAGGTGCTGCTATGTTTCCACCGCTTGGCGAGGTGGAATGCGGGTACCCTGCCCCATCCTTTTCTCTGCAGTGGGCGTCCCTTGCCGAGGGAGAGGGTAGCAGCTCAAGGCCGAGCTGCCCGTGCCCACCGGCGTGCAGGGACGGCGAGAAGTGGGAGCCCCCCACGCCTCGGAGGCAGGTTTTCCACCTTCCCTTGCAAGGGGTAATGGCGTCAGATGCTACGTAGGCCCGCAAAGCTAAATATGCCTGTGCACCCTTCCAGGGCCAGCAAAGCACCGCCATAACCACAGTAAGGAAAAAGGATCTCAGCCTGAATTTGGCTATACCGGGAGAAAGAAAAGTTCTGAGGAGCTGTTATTATATATTCTAATGAGAAGTCATTGGAGAAATTAAAAAGGGCAGAGAAAGACGAAGACGCCAGCACTAATTCCGCAGGAAGCCTCCCAGGGAAAAGGCTGTGTGAGTGTGAACGCTGAAAAGCATGAAGGCCTGGAATTAGACTATCATTTAGAAAGCGTTACTAATCCGAAGTTACAGCAGTAATTCCATGATTTGCTGGGTCCCACACGCAGCGCCAGAATTAAAGATACGGATTTTCTAGAAATGTAACTCAACTGTGGCACCGAGTCTCGGCAAGATCCGAATGAATCATTCATTCCAAAGGCAGCGAAAGACGTGTCATTAAGAGCCATCCTCCTTCTCTCCAGCCCATCTGGAATATGTATACTCGATGCAATCCCAGAAATTGTGGAAGAGATCGGAGGTGGGGAGGAGGGAATGTAGTCCTTTCCCTCCTTTATTATGATGGTTATTTTTAAGAAATAATTTTCCAATTATTTTCACAATATTGTGAGTGGCGCTCAATTCTTCTCCTATTTATTTCTCCCCCTTTTGTACGCTAGCATCGAGTCAGGTGCAAACGGTTTCAGTGGAGATGCTTTAAAACTAGACTGAACAAAGCAGGAGGGAACTGAGCAAGGTGGTTGATGAATGCATTTATTCCGGAGTAATGATTTGATGGGGGATGGAGGAAAGAAACATTCAAATTCCTAATGAATATAATTCAGGAGGAATCATTCAACCAGCGTGTTAGAGAAAATCTGTTTGGTGGGAGTGTTTCTGCACTGGCAGAACCCAGGAGGTATTTCTGTCCCTGGCTTTTGTAATTGCAAAAGGTTAAAATATAAAAAGAGGATCTGAGGAAAAAAAATATACACACATATAATAAATGTCTTTGTGTGTGTGTATATAAATACATATATATATATATATAATCTTATGAAATAAAATTATGTGTGGAAATCAGTGTCTACCTGAGAACTGTTACAAAGGATCAATGCAAGCTTTTTTCACCTTGCTATTTGATCAGATGGTCAGAAACCACCCTTGAGTTCTACTATTTTTTTTCCTCCCCAAAATTGGCTGTTCTCAGCTGATTGTTCAGGTATTTTTTCAGGCTGTGGACTTGCTTCACTTACCCCAGAGCGGTTCCCCCGAAGGGAATTGAGACAGGGACTGAGCAATTTGGCTTTTAGTGTCCTGGAGAGAGAACCTTCAGCTGAATTTTTTCTGGCACTTAAATTATTAATTTTTGCCCCTGTTGTTGGCATGAACCTGCAGGTGTTTGGGGGAGGTGTGGAGGTGGCACCCCTTCATGTAACAAGGGAGGTGGTAGTGAGTGATGGGGGATGGTGATACGAGAATCCCCAGCTCATGTGTGTGTAGGTGAAGGGCGAGGAGGCAGATAAAAACCCCCAGCAAATCTCTGCTTGTGACATATTGGCTGCATTTAGGGAGCCTCTGGCAGCCCAACAGGTCTCTGCTTTCTGTCCTTTTTTTTAAGTGCTGTGGTGTAAGAAAGGTCCCCTAAGGGTCCATCCTTGGGCCAGGGATGGATTTTGGCTATACAAGGTCTATTTTGTGGCTTAGCCTTTTGCCCTGTTTGTATAGCTGTTGGCTTCGGATGGACCTTTTCCCCTGCATAGCCAAAACCCAGATGAGAAGGCATCTTTTTGGGCTGTGCTGAGAGGAGAGGCCACCAATGTCCCGGCATTCCTGGCTCTTCCTCTTCTCGGTGGGACTCCTGGTGGAGCCATAGGATGCAGCACAGGCCAAACATGGGTGAGGCTCCTGGAGCTGGACCGTGATGTCTTTGTTCTTCAGGCAGAGCTAGGGATGGGCAGAGGGAGACAGAAAAATCAGTGTGGGCCATTGGGGGATAAAGGAATAATATCATTTGTGTGTTTCACATTGGGGAAAGGATGCTCTCGGACACTTGAGTTCTCCAACTCATGATTTCTCATCTTTTCCTAAAACTTGGCCACCATGCAGCAGGTTTGGCTCAAGGCAGGATGTGAAGGCGTTTTGTACCACAGACCTGGGTAAGCCAAACTCGCCTGGGCTCGGGGACAGGAGGGGATATTCAATCCCTGCCGTTCGAAGAAGCTGCTTTGGAAGCCACACCGTGCAAACCCTGCCACTTGGTTATGGATGAAATCTCATCAATGGGCATTTTTGCGGAATTGCCTGGCAATGGTGGGTTCGAAGCTTGAGGCCAGGCTCAGCCATTTCTTTTGTCTCTCTTGGCTCCCACCCCCTCCATCCACCCTTGATGCAGATGGACAGTGCTTCCCTTTACCTGCTGCTCTGCCCTGGCTTTGTCCATGCCGCTGGAGAAGGGGCAGAGCCCATGGACTTAGAGGGTACATCCAACTTGTGGCTGCAGATGGTGTGCTAATCATGCACCAAGAAGGGATCGTGGCTGCATGCTGGAAATACACCTTTTCATGTCTGGGTGTAGGGAAGGTGCTAGTTTGGCATCTGTGCAGATGGAAGCACTGAGAGGCTGGTGCCTGGTACATGGCAGTGCACACATGCCGTTCGTGGCTTGGGTATTGCGTGTCACCCCTGCCACCGGTGTTTTCACATCACGGCCCCTCAGTTGCCCCGAGTCTTTGGATGTCCCTGGGGGCCACCAGCATAAGATGGACCATGGCTGCTCATGCTGCCTTCCCCACCACATCGCACAGGGAATCGACCTGGCGAGGTTGGGAATTCCAGTGCTCACAAGCCTAATCACCTCAGGGAGGTGTTTGCCAAGGGAAAGCTGGAAAAACATCATCTTGGGCTTTTCACCATCTCTCTGTCCCTCTGGGTGCATGTGTTTGGGACCAGAGCTTGCACACGAGGCTGGGCCATCACACTGCTCACAGCCAGGCTCCCGGGATCTGCAGAGAGTCAGTACAAGACTCTGGCTTTCAAGTTGTCTAATATTTATTCAGGGGCTCAGGTTTGGTTAGGACCGTTTGCCTCAAAAGCTGAGGAGTGGGGGTAAAAAAAAGAAAATGGGGGGAGCAAAAGAACACAATCTCCGGCAGTTGGCTGTCTCTTGGAAACTCAGCTTGCTGTTCCTATAGAGGCTTTCTCTTTTCCTTCACCCTGGTCTGGCCTTAAGTACCACTTTAAGCGGGCTTTGCTCATTCACATCCAGGCTCCTTAGAGCAATTGAGCCCGCAGGGGTTTGAAAAGAAGGGACAGTCCTTCAATGGCAGGACCTTGGGCCAGGCTAATTGGTTTTGGTTCAAGGGGATACTGGATTTGTGAAAAGCCCAAAGACATCTTTCCCACGCCAAATCCCAGCTCTTCAGAGGGGGAAGTGAGGGGTGCTGGGTGGAGAAGGGAGCTGAAAGAAAGGTGGTTTAGTTGAGGAACCTCCGTAATGGCCCGGGTGCCCACCAGCCTCGTCAGGGATGGGTGCAACGGGGAGCGGTGCCCAGGGCGGCACGGCAGCAGGGGGAGGGTATCCCTCCTCCTTGGGGCAGGTGGACAGCGGTGGCTGGCTCCCGGTGGCACTCTGGCAGTGTTGGCCTGGTTTCATCAAAACCAGGCTTTTTCAGTGCATGCCAGACTCTTGCGGAGATGCCAGGAGCGAAGGAAGGATGGGACCTGGGTCCAGAAACCGAATCACTTCTGCGTGCTTGCCTGTGCAGCCATGGGGGGAATTTGTTGAGGTCTCTTGAATCTCATTTTGATTTAGGAATTTATTTATTTTTAAACATTTACTCTCTCTGGCACCATTCCAGCAGTCCTACGACCTTTACTCTCCCCGATCCATAAAAATCACTTAATTATTAGGCTGAAAATCAAGGCTTGGAAACAAAGCCAGCTTATGGGACCATCAGTTCTTGATATATTTCCTGAAAGGACATATTTCTGGGCACCTTCAGAGCAGAGCACGCTGCTTGTTGGATATGAGATATCAAGGCATTATTTATTGAGGAAGTCTTCACACTCCCTCATCTGTTATAATTAACTGATGACATTTTTTCTTAGGTTCAAAATATGGTGAAAAAGTATAATTAGCACGAAGCTGAGGCACTGCATTAAAATGTCTCCTATAGCTAATGTAGGCTAGTCGTGCTATTTATTATAGGAGGAGCTGGCTCTGACCTCTGTGTTGCCTAACACTTTTTATTGTAAAGATTCTTGAACTTTTTTTTCTTTTTGAGCACCTCTGACACTCCCATTGTTTGCTGCAGGCCCTTGAAATTCGTTCGGGGGAAGCGCTTCAGCTCGAGAAATGCCTATTCTTTGTCCCTTAAATTCCTTTCAGGTTTAGCTGAATTATGAATTGTTCAGAATCGCGATTTCCCTTTGATTGCCTCTTGTGGGGGGGGCGGGGGGGGGTGTGAGAAATTAAAATTTATTGTTTTCCTGGAATAATAGCAACAGATCAGGAACAGGGTGAGGCCATGGACTCCCACCAGTTTATTGCAGAGCTCTGGACCAGCCAGGGAAGGTGGGAGGATGTTTACAGCCAACTCCATCATCCCCTTCCACCTTTAGCTCATATCCTTCCAGCATGGCCTTGTCTGCTGGGAGAAAACTCCTCTGGGTCCTGATGCCAGGAGGAAAAAGGGTAGGGAGTGTGGGTGAGTTGGCCTGGGCACTGCCAGCCCCAGCGGTCCCTTCCCGCCGGCCCCAGGAAAGCAGCCTTCTGCCGCTGCCAGATAACATTAGTCCTGTATTTCGTAGTGGCAGAAATCTGTGCCGAGGCTTGGGGCTTGAAATCACTGTGCCCGTGCAGGATGAAGCAGAGATGGGTGCGGGGTGGAGGAAGGGGAATTTGTTACACTTGCCTACAATTGTTTTTCTTTTTGCTTATATAAACAATCTATTATTTATTAGCTATAAATAATGCATTTTTCTGTATGTTTAGAATGCACGTGATTTCTGTATATTAAAAATGTACATGGTTGAAGGCACCAAAGCAAGCGCTGGCAAGTCGGGGGGCACCCGATTTCATTTTGACCATGAGACGTTAATTCAGCCGCTCCATGCCCGTGCCCTTACGAGGCTGACAACACAGTCACAGCCTATTTTTAGCTTGCTCCCTCTTTTCCTGTCCAGAGTGGCTACACAGCGAGGTGGAATTAAGGTTGCATGGACAGCCATAAATTGGACACTTCCTAACTTTGAAGTGCTTGACCACGCAATCTAAGCCAGAGTTCTTCAGGGCACTATTTCTGCATGTGGCATTAACTGCATTGGCTGGGCACATCACATACAGGGGTAGAGAAGCCTTAGAGCAGAAAAGACCTATCAGACTATTCAAAGTGCTTATCTGAATAGATGGGGAAGTCAACAGAGCCTACACTTGATCTGAGTTAAATGGCCAAGAAGATGTCTCCAAGCTGAGAGGGGGGAGCCTTTGTTCCTTCAGTCCCAGCCTCGATGTTTTCTTTGCCTTTGGTTTTGCCTCATTCCCTCTTAGGGGGGTTTGAGCTCTTGCTCTTGAGAAACCTTTGGCTTGTGTAGTGATCCTGTGCCTGTGAAAGCGGGAGTGTCCCTAGGAATGTGCACACACATGCACGCTCCCGTCATCACACCAGCAAACATGAGCAAACATGTGCAACCAGCTCACAGATACTTGCTGATTGGCGGCCTTGCCTTGCCTTGCCTTGCACACTCCCTCTTTCCCATGTCGCTATCAGGAGCCATTCCACATGTTGGAGAGAAAGGAGAGGCCTTTGTATTTTACATAGGACGGATAATCTCTTTTTTAACTGCTGGAAGAATTACTATGAAGGTGATTACACGCAATGCATATTTATCTTTCCTTGAAATAGCGCTTTTTTGGTTTAGTTTGGTTTTTTATCTTTGTTTACTGGAGAGTGTCTCCATTCTGGCTCTCAATAAGACACTTGGCTGTCTGTTTCCTAGTGAAGTGGACACCTTGAGCAAATCCATCTGGGAAGTAAGCAGCCTTTTGTTTTACTTTTGAGGGTATAATACAGTCACAGCTCCTTGCCCATACCTTGTGCTGATAACGGAACATTCTCCCCTGTCCAGCAGTGTATTTGCCCTGGGTTATAATTATTTGACCTAACGGTTTTGCCTTGTGGATTCCTGGAAAATGACACCTGCCTGGGGCTGTTTCTGGATTGGCACAGGTGTCCAAGTGTCCTACATTTGGGTTTGGCTTATGTTTCATGAGCATCTCTTCCATAACTTCCCCCTTTCTCCTGCCTCCCAGTTTAGCAAAGGGCCTGTCTATCTGGATGCAGGCAATAAACATCTGTTCTCACCCTCACTTCTGTTAATGAGATAGAGACAGGTAAGCATCACACATACCAACTTCCCTGCTCTCAGCAACATCAAGGAAACAGTGACAAGCTATTAATGGAAAGTGATGGTCTGGGTGCTAATTAGTGCTTTCTTTTCAACTTTTACCTACATGTCTGCTGAGATGCCCATCCCAGTCTCTCCTCTCTCCTTGCATCCCTTTGTTTCCAGCATGATCCATGTTCACTCTGTGCATCCCATGTCAGAAAGGTTTATCTCTTTATTTTTTCCCCATCAATCACTTTCTGCATCCCTTCATTCCTTTTTTTTTTTTTTTCCCTTTTTCCCTGCACCCTTATTGTCTGTGGTTGTTCCAGGCAAAGAATAAGCATGATACCAAAGTAGGATTTGAAAGCTCAGGAATGGGACACATGAAGGTGATCAGGAGTTTCTCATCTTCATCACTGGATAATAATATTTTCTTGTGACACCAGTGCACAGGGTCAAATTACTCTGGGGACATGAGGTCAGAGATCTGTCCCTCTTCCCACAGGTAATGCTGTAGTGAGGGTCCCAGCAGTTCACAGGTCTTGATCATTGAGTAATTAGTATTTAAAGCAGATCCTCTGGTAATGCCCAGAGATCAAGTGGGACAGGCCTGCGTGGTGTGAGCCTGCAGGAGATGACAGGTCCTGCCCCAGAGAGCTTGTGGTCTAAACTCTAAATGATTTTACTGTCCACCAGGCCCTGTTAATGGCTGGTTTTCGAGATCTCCCCCAATTTATGCTGCTGCAGCAGCATGATTCCTGGTCTCGGCTTGATGCCCAGTCTCTCCTGTTTCTCTTTCTTCTAGTTCCTGGGCTCTGCCCCTTCCCCAGGGACCCTAATCATCCCCTCCTCACCTTTTTTGCACGGGCTGTGGGTTTCTTGCTGCCAGGCTTGTGTCCCAAGGAGCTGCCTAATCTGCCCCTGTCATTCCCAGTCACAGGCTCTGCACACACCATAGCTTTATGGGGAATGCTTGCAGGGCAGTGGGAAGAGGCAGCCATGGTTTGCACATCAGCTAATTAATTTTCATGACTGAACGATGCTGCCTGGTCTCTTGTTTATACTCCTCGCTGCTCCCTTCTCCCCCTCCTCGTTGACACACACACAAGACGACACATCTCGTAGGAACGTCAGCATCCTTCCACAGCCTTGAGACGCGAGCGGTTATTCTGTTGGCTTGTCAAACGCGGGTTTCCCTGCTTCATGGTACACAGGGGCCCCCTGTTTCACATTTGCTGATTCTTATTAGACCCAGCGCGCCAGGGCCTTGTCTCTCCCCGCAAAGCAACGCGCCGCATCCCATCCATAAATCCAACCCTGGAACAAAGCCTCTTCTACCCTGCCCCATATTTCTACCCAGCCTGCCCGCTTTCCACTCTCTCTCTCTCTCTCTCTCTCCCTCTCCCCCTCTCCCATGCTGAAGGTTTCCTAGTGCCAGGGAGATATGATAATTCTTGTGAAGAGAGCATGAAATGCCTGTGCTCTTTGTGTCTGTTTAATTCAATGAGAATCCTAGCCCCAGATGTCATGAATGGTGGGCTTTGTGCTGGCCCTTCCTAAGCCCTAACCGCCAGCCCAGCTCTCTGTCTTTCTTGTTTCCCACCACTGGATACTGATTAACAAACTAAATTATTTTTCCTCCCTAATGATGTTTTCCCACTTTGCCCACCAGGCTGGAAGAAGCCACGGGGAGGAAAGAGTTTGTGCAAAGGATGAGATAGCCAGGGAGAAAATTAAAGAGACAGTGTTGCTCTCTGGTCTCTGGCAATGCAGGTCCACTCGGCTTTATTTCCTTATTAGAGAATGGAGCTGTGCCTGGCTGTATTTCAGCTGAGGGATGGGCTTGAAAGCATCTGCACAAGGTATGCTCTGGAGCATGCCAAGGTCCGTAACTCACTTGCAATTGTGTGTGCAAGTTTGCATGGTCCCAAATTTAAGGTCTCTTTTCCAGCTCTGAGTGACATGTGGTAATTACTTGACATCCGTCCATGTATATGGGAACCTCTTTCTAATTGAGACACATTCTCTTTTCCTTAATCAGACATGACTGAGAGTTCGTGGAGTGGGATGCCTTGGGAAGGGCTGGGACGTCTCCACCTGAGCAAGAAGAGGTGAGTCCCTGGAACTCTTGCTAAAGGATTGAGTCCAACTTGTGCATGGAAGACCAGCACTTTTACCTGATCCCTCACTCCCTCCCACAGCCAAATTCCCAGCCAGGCTTTTGAAACGGGGCCAGTTATTAGCTGCTGCAAGGGAAGACCAGCAGTGATAATCCAGGGAGCCTGGATGGAGGTGGAGGCAGGTGGCTAAGGAAAGGTTGTGCAGAACCACCTGCTTCTTGAAGCCCAGCAGTGCCTCCTTGCTGGGCACCAGCAAAGCTGTGGCCAGCAAACACCCTCCTGGAACAGGGAAAGAGGATGGGTGTCAAGCTTGTGAGTAGAAAAGGCAGTAGGGAGGGAAAGAGCCTTTCAACAACAGCCTGGGGGTCTGAATTATGCAGTTGGGAGCCACTGAGAGGGGGTTGGTTTGATGTTTGGATTTTTGAAAAAAAAACACGAAAAACGAACAAAAAACCAGAGGAGTCCCCATGCTGGCGATGTGGGCACCTCTCAGCTGGGACACAGACAGAGTCACATCTGATAGACAGAGCACAACAGAGAGCTGGATGTGCTCAGGAAGGCTCTGTGGTGATGCAGGTCTCAGCTCTGTATTTATGAGACAATAAAATTTATGCATTTATCTCTCACAATTGAGACCTCCAGTCAGAGTGAGACAGAGCCTTGCCTTTCCCTGGGCAGATCTGGGAGGCTTGTGTAGGCTCAGCTTGTGGTGCTGCTGCTCCTCTCAGAGCCACACCGATGTAGCCATGGTTCCCCTTTTTCTGAGCTTCAACTTGAAGAGGGAATAAGCAGAGAAAGAGAGTTCCTTGCCTGCACCCACCAAGCCCTTGCCAGCATACCCACTGCATCCAGCAAAGCACTGCCTTGCGTATGGCCTTTGCTTCCCACTGCAGTCACATCTGACCCTTATTACTTCTGCAAGGTAGAACAAGGCAGGAAAAATGGCTGTGCAGTGAGTTTCTTCATGCGCCAGGATTTATTAAGAACAATAGGGGAAATCAATCCATCTATGTAGAATACATCGCAGGCTGCAATGGGATAAAGCATTTATTCCGCTCTTGAAGGGTAGAGCTATAACTCATGGGAGGCAAAACCCTTAGTGCTCTGGAGTCCCTTCCCTTCATGTGTGCAAAGAAATGCTTTAGCCCATGGCAACCTACCAGCTATTGAATTTGTGTGGAGAATCTGCTGTCCTTCCCCTCTGCCGGCCCCTTTTTGGAAGGCGAGTCACTCATTAAAACACACCTCTGGAAAAATGAAGGGGCTGTCGGTTCGAAGGCATCTCTGCATCTCGGTTTTAGTTGAAACAGAAAGGGAATAGAAATACCTAAGTGATGTAAAGGCAAACCCCCACCAACTCTGAATGGATAGATTGTACTTAAACCAATGCAGGATTTGCTGCAACTTTCTGCTGATGCCCAAGGACCAGGCACTGCAATTACAGTGGAGAGGGATGGGTTGGGATGTTGTGACAAGGCGCGATGCTGTTTAGGGAGATGCGTGTTGTGCAGCTGAACACCTCCAGTGCTGACTAGATAGATGTGTGTGTATATATATAAGCACTCCCTGTGCCCAGCTCTCTACTTGTGGTAGAAAACATGTGGTGCAAAGACTGGAGCAGTAGTTAGCAGGGGCAAAAGGTGACTGGGATTTGTTATAATCTTTCTGGGTGTGAGAGTGTGTAAAGGCGGGTGAGGGGGGGAGGTGGAGTGGGTGGCATTAATAGTGAAATGGTATTTTCACTAAGCCTATTTTCACTGGGTCTAATCTATGTTGTGGGATGAGGATCTCTTCAATAGGGCAGACCCAGCGAAGCTGGTGAGCTGTTTGAAGGGGTCTGGGCAGCCAAGGAGTGTGGGCAGGGGAAGCGTGGCAATTGAGTGGACACGTCAGATGGCCTTCCTCAGCAGAGATGACTTGGTAGGTAGCGTGCTGTTGGGCAGATGGGGTTAATTCTTACACCCAAATCAAAAGGCAACCGAGGGGGGAATGTTTTATTAATGAAAGCAGCCCTTTGTGAGTATTCCTCCCGAGGCACGTTCCCTCCACCCGCTGCCTTCCCCCCTGGCTGCTGTCTGGCCCCATGTCTTGCTCAATACCTGCTCAGCTGCCACTCACCCACTGATAGGTTTCATCAAGAAATGTCTCCATATGTGTCTGAGTCCTGAACCTGGGTATGTGGGATGGAAGGAGGAGGAGAGATGGATCCTTGGCCATGCTGAAGACAGGGGTGTGCCCCAGGCAGGCAGAGCTCAGGCTGTCACAAGTTGCATGTCAGTCCATTGATTGCTGCAATGGTGCTGCAGGAGTCACCTCTTGCTGGTACCAAAGAGCAAGAGAAACAGAGTGCAAAGTAAAATGCAGGTTGAAAGTGGACACTTCAGTGGGCTGGGGGATGAAGGGGACAGCTGGGATTGGGTTGGGGAGGTTGGAAGCGCCTTGCCGACCATCTAGCCCCCTTCCCATCCCATGCCTCACTGCCTTGCCAAGCAGTGGGCTCAAGAGAGGAGCAGCAGATTTCTGCGTACCAGAAAGCAGCCTTTCCTGATCTCTCTTACTCTGCTGTCTCCCTGTGCCCATGTCCTCGGGGGCCCTGGGCTGCTTGTTCTGCCAAAGGACAGGGCTGTGGGAGTGGCAAGGGCTGTGCATGGAGATTATTTCTGTCGCTTTGTTAAAAATAAAACAAAAGCTGGTTTATGACAATTGATTCAGGAGAAAGAGGAAGTGGAGCTCAATTCCCAGAGCACCTTTTAGCGAGGCTCTGCATGCGCGCGTGTGTGTCGTACGCGTGTCAGAACTGAGCACCCACGGAAGGCCGGGTCGGGAAACCTCACATGGAAGCGGGGAAAAGACCCCAGTGCATGGCTGCTTCCCTGAGGGAACCCCCGCAGGGCTAATGTTTGATCTGAGGCTCGGTTGTACTCCTCTGAAACCTTGGGATGTCAGGAGCTCGAAGGGAGCCTGGGATGGAAGAGGATGCTATTTGCATTTTCCTATGAATGCATCTATTTGTATAAATCTGGTGTCTCTGTGCATGCGCACACTCCGCTACGCATGCATTTGTTTGAAGAGCAACATGCTGTCCCCGTGGTGTTTCTTCGCTCACGGCCAGTACTGGTTAGTCTGAAATTCAGACTTCCTGGAGGAGCTGCAACTCCCCTCCCCACTTCAAATCTAGTGATGGCTATGGACATAGGAGTCCCGAGATGGTTCACCATGCAATAGCAGAGTTTCATTGTGGGGGTTGAAGGCTCCCCCTTTCGAATTTGCACAGACATCAAAAGAGTCTGGAAGGTTCAAACAGATCACAACGTAATCAAAATGCCAAGCCACTGTCTGCCTCTGCCTTTGGGTTGACAAGCAGGATTAGCACCCAAGGGAAGCAGGGTGTAATAGTGTTTCACGGGCACTATGAACAGCCCAGAAGTGTGTGGAGTACAGAAAGGTTAGCCGAAGGGCAGGTCTAGCTACAGACGTACAGTTGGGGGGCGGATTTTAAAGCAAGGAGCTGTACGTGTACAACCTCCGTGGATATTTACTTTAGCAGAAGGCAGGGCTTTCTTGTATACCAGTTATGTCACGCTGGAAACAGTTTAAGCTAAACTGGAGAAAGCCAGTTTAAGAGTGGAGATGTGCACCAGCGTGGCAAGGAGCAGCAGCAGTTGACCTATAGTGCTGTCATTATAATGGTGTGGTTTTCCATGTAGACAACCCTGGAGCGGAGCAGCTAGCCTGCCATCTCTTATGTTTCACTGTCTAACTGAGATGTATAACACGGGCCGGCCTGTGTGCGGTTGCAATCACCCTCTGGTTCTCTGCAGAGTACTGTAACAGATGCCAAATTTTCAATATGTGTCGTGTGCCTATCACACCATGTGAAATAGGCCCGTCATGGCTAAAGACATATGAAACATTTCCCAAATATTGCTTTAATGTCAGCAATTGCTGGTCCTGTCTCTAGACAGCCCGAGACAAGGGATGAGGGTTCCTAGGTTGTTATTTAGTGTTGCTCATTTGGAGAACTGAAGAACACTGATGTGTCCGCTGCAAAGCTCCTGTGGAGTAGGAAATGTAGCTGTAGCTTTGTCCACGCTCTCTGTGTAACTGCCATCTCCTTTTATAACTGACTCTGTTTTAAATTTGTGTTACATTAAGGTTTAGGAAGCTCACTTCTTTAATGGCATCTGCAGATTTTCTTTGGGATTTATTTTGTTTTGCTCAGAGGAAAAGCAGAATTTGCTCATCACTTGCTTTTTGAATGCTGGACAGGTCACATCTTTCCTTGTAGCTCTCAGACCACTGTATCTGTCTGGGTCTTGTTTTCCAGGGACAGTCCTGTGCCCTGCAGCTTGCTCACAGGACACACCGAGGCAGGGAGCTGTGCCTTGAAAGTAGCTGCCCGTGTGGGGATAATCCCTTTTGTGTCCAAGGGGAAAGCCATGGCAAGGGCATAGCCACCTCCATGACCATGAGCAGGGCCTGGGCAATGTCTGCTGCCTGGTGGAGGAAAAGCGTACCAAGATTGTTCCAGTCAGGAGGGCTGGGGAAAACGCCGAGGGAGCGCTGCGTGCCCAATGCCTTGGCACATGAGCAGGGCCTGGCCTAAGATGGCCGCTCACCAACGCACTCTGGCCCACCATGGCAACTCCCTTTCTCCTGGGGCCCCCCTTTCCCAGCTGCCACTGCTCCCAGGTGCCCACTGCCTCAGGGCTGGCGGAGGGGAGCCCGCCAGGATGGGCCAGCTGTGGGCCTGAGGCAACGTGGGCCCTGGCGGCCATTTTGCGGGAGGCGAGCGCCGCCTGTAAGATGGCCGCATGGGCATGAGGTGGGGTGCAGTGCTGCCTTGTCCTCGCCACGCTGCCTCCCTCACACCGTTCCCTCCTTATCTTGCTAATTACCGATGAAGGCAGAACAATAACGGGAGCTGGCATGCCCCAGTTCTTTCTCTGCCACCTCCTTCCTCGGGCGGAAAATCTGTCCGCCAGCCCCTCTGTGATATTAACTGAATTAACATACTTCCTAATTTGCCCTGTTTTCCCTGTGCCGGCTTCTAGCCGCCTCGTCATGGCTTCTCCAACTGGTGGGGAAGAAGCGAGCGCGTTCATCCCCTCCGCTCGTTTGGTTGTATGCGAAAAATCCTTAATGACATCTAAAAGGGGTAGTGGGACAATAGCCCACGCGGGATTTGGCAGGAGACGTGCGATATTTACCCCGCCAGACCATCCTTGCTGCCGCTTTGCCGGGGGATTACGACTGCTGCCGTCCTTGCGTTCCTCCATTTATTTATTTTGCCGGTGGCGGGGGGGACGCGTTGGCACGCGGCTGCTTTGTGCGCCTTGCTTCACCTATGAAAAGGACACATTAAGGTGTTGCCATAAACCCCCAGATGACAAAGAAAGTGCCTTTCTCTTCAGCTCGTAGGCAACAATGACAGAAGCCTTTAAAACCATGATTTTTTTTTCCCCCCAACGATTGCAGAAGGCTTCCCCTAAAAGGAACTTAAATACATATCATTAATTCTAAAGCACTGAGCTCCTGCTAACTATGCCATGCTTTTTGTTTCTCATAGTATTTGTCCGTTGCAGAGAGCAAGCCAAGGATGTGGAGCCTCCCCCACCCTCCTCCCTTTGTTTAAGTGACAAAATGTTTCTGTGTTCTTGTTTAGAAAATAAACCTTTGTGGGTTTTTCAGCTTTTAGTTTGTTTTTTTTTTTTCCATTTATCATGGTGTGAAATTCAAACTCCCTTTCTTCCCAGATCTTGGGAATCCATGTTCCTCATGATCAATTTTCCCTCCTTTATCTAAAAATTCAACGTTATTTTTATAGCATTACTCTGTAAATGCAGCAGTAATATTTTGAATTTCAGTATCTGAAGCTTCAGGATATTGCAATATTTTTTTACAAGTGATGAATGAAATGCAATGATTTAAGTGTGTAATGCACAATACGGATGCCATGCATTGTAAATACATTTCAGGGGCATAAAATCCAACACAGAGAGTCGGTGTTCCACGAAAGCCAGGAGTCCAAAAATAACTGTAAAAATGAATTGTCTGTGGGGACGAATCTCTCAGATCCAAGCCAATATTTGCAGGGTTACAATATACAACTGGCTTGCTTATTGGCATAAATATCTCATTTTAAAATGCCAACGATAAACTGAAAAAGAAGGAGATATTTGACTGATTACTGGATGCTATAGATTCTCTGTATTTAATTTCATACTTACACGCTATTTACTTATCCCATGTTTATGAGTATGCGCTTTAGCTTCATATAAATCTCTCCTGTCTGTCTGTCTTGCTGTGTTCTTTTCTCTTCTGCCATCCCATCTGCTTCTCATGATCCTTTTCCTGAAACCACATCACAGGATCTGATGGGGATAATGGGAATCTGCCTCTGGTCTCTATCATAAACATGCCAACGTGGGCTATTGTGTCAGGAGCCGGCGATCACCAGATGGTGCTTGGTTGCCCAGAGTCTGTGTTGCTGGGTTTGGTTTCTCAAAACCAACAGCTTCTTTAGAATTGTGTTTCCCCCCAAGATCTACCTACGCTAGCTGAAGAAGGTGTACCCCAAAGGATGAAATCTTTCTGGGTACATCGGGCACTTTGCAGCCTCAGCCATGCAGCTGTGAGCTGCCTTTGCAGAGCTGAGGTTTGTTAATCCCTGTGCTCAGCCGTGTTCACCCTGTCTGCATTCCTGGGAAAGAAAGTGAGCATGGTAGTTTAGGACTGAATGCTGTCTCCATGTGAAAAGCGGTCCATGTCAACTTGAGCAGATATCTTGCTGTCTTTATATACTGGGCTTGGGAAGACAGGACATAGATATATCTGTAGTGCAGACGAAATCAAGCCATCTCTTGCCTGGGATCGTAGACAACCCTTGAGTGTCTGCAAAAGGGCTGGCTTGTGCCTGTATCACTGAGAGATGGAGATGTTATAGACAGTGATTGAGGTATGGGGCTTTCCCTGTGAGAAAATGTCCTTTATCCAGGAGAGACCGAGGGACAAACCCTGCTCTTCATTTGGTGCCTGTATGTCCTCAGGAAGTCCTGGACATTGTTGTGTATGTGAGCTGCAGAGGGAGGATTAATGCAGAAATAAAGATTGAAGATAAAAACAGTGAGAGCAATGGCTCTTCCTGAACATAGACAGATGGAGGGAGCCTGGCATAATTACATTTAGCAAAGGGCCATCAAGAATGAAACCAATTAAAGGAGAAGCAATGCTTGTATGCGAGCGAGGGAGAGTGGAAGGCAACCACCTCTCTGGGTCTCCTCGGACTTCCACCTTCCATAAGGGCTGAGTTCTGCACAGTCCTCAAGTCATGGGGAAGCTTGTGCATGCACCTGCCTCCTGGCTTAGGAGGACTTTGCTTATCTGGCAGGGTGAAAAAAGAAGGAAATGGGAAACATCGGGTGCTGGCGGGGCTGGCGCAGAGCTGGCTTGCAGCCAGCCCCAGCCTTGCCGTCTCCATTGTCTCATGGCTTTAATGCATGCCTAGAAATCCAGTATTTAGGATTCAGGTTACCATTGTAAAGCAGAAAGGTCGTGCTCAGTGCTGCTTGGCGTGGATTCCTCTGGCAGCTCTTTTGCCTGCATGCCCCCATGTTGGGACAGTGTTGGCAGAAGGCCTGGGGCCAGGAGGCTGTGAGGAGCACGGCTTCGGTGCCTCTAGCATGGTATGCACCTTGCAAGGGATGCTGCTGGCTTTGGGATTTAGGGAGGGCAGCAGGAGGGTCCAGAAAGCCACACAAAGGAGAGGTTTGCATTTCCTGGGCAGCCAAAACTGTGCATGCCTTGCTGACAAGTTTGGCATAAAATCTAGCATGGCAGGATCAGTGTGTCTCTTCCTTTGGCTCTCATTTGGTGGGAGCTTCACGAGTAGCTGCTGCTAGTGGCCAAGGCTAGGAGAGGCTTTTGGGACTGTTCCTCCTGATTTCATTTGTAGTCCCAGAAATGTCTGTTTTCCAGATTTCTTCCCTTCTACTGTCCTGCTCTCCAGGGAAGGTGCCTTTTGGGTAGAAGAGCAGCTGGCAAGGCTGGACTAGAATAATTCACAGGAGGTTTTTGTGCGAAGCTTGAGATTTGGGGTGTCTGTTGCAGACCCTCAGCAACTGTAATCAAGGACTGTTTAAAAGTCTCAGTTCTCACTTAAAAGTAATGGAATTATGTTAACAAGACATGTATTTAGGAACATCATAATTGCAGAGAAAACTCTGGAAATAAGTCAAAGACCTTGTAGGGTTTAGCCATTACCAGTCTGAAAAAAAATTCTTGCAAATGCTTGGTATTTTGGAATGAGGCTTAGCAATTTAGGGGATTGAGACTCAAAGCTCGAGGCTGACAGTCCAGAATGCTGCATAACACTGAACAGGGAGTGAAAGAGAGTCTGACAACTCAAAGTTTCATGGATCACACTGGGTTGATAGTGGCTGGCTTGGGTTTCAGGAGTAGTCCCAGACACTGCATTGTGGCCCCGTGCACAGAGAAACTTGGACACAGAGGTCTGCAGTCTGGAAGGTAATAATTAGTGATGTTGGTCCCTGACAGTCTATTCTGTAAGAGACCAAGTGAGGGATGCACATCTGTGTACATGGCTCTGGAGGCGATGGGGACAAAGCTGTACGGATGTTGCTGTGCCTGTGGACATGTGTGACTCTGTCTCATTCTGGTAACAGCTTGAAAAACAGTATTTGACTTCCACACAGCCAGGACTCGGGGAAAAAAAAAGCGCCTTTTAAAATTTATTTGGTCCTTGCTTTAACTGAGAGGTCATGTACTGTGTGCAGTGCTGTGGAAGACTCTGCTTAAGAGCCAGAGGAGGAGATGCTGTCTCTGTGGTGTCCTCATGGGACCGTGCAGGATCTCCCCAGGCTGCTTCAGACATGTCCCAAGTTGCCACTTGGACCAGTGTCTCAGGGGAATGTGCTCCTTCAGTCCATTTGTGATACATTTCATAGGCATTGCCCTGGTCCCAGTGTATGAATGTGCTATTACCAGAGTGAGTTTAAATATATCTTATGTGGAAGTGTACTGGAACTCTCTGAAATGAAGGACAAACTGCATGCACAAGCCTGGACTTGTACCAGCATTTAAAGCAATTGTGGTCCTGCACCATCCCCATGCTGGGCTTCCCAATGGTGTGGCACTAAGGAGCAGAGAAATGGAGGGCTCATGAGTGGTTGTGAGCTTGGAACCTATCTGACTCATTTTGCTTGCAATCAGGTGGATGGGTGATGTGTCACAGCCAGCTGAGAGCTTGGGGAGGAAACGAGTGCTGGCTGGAGAGCCCGTCAGGGGCCTGTTCCCTTGCAAAGGGAAGATCTTTCCTGCAGCTCATTGCATTTCTGTAGGCTCTGATTGACTTCCACCTCCTGCCTCCTTCCCATTCCCAAATGCCAGAGGTAAAGGAGTGCCTGTTACTGCTGCAAGACTCGAGGATGTGGTAAGAAGTGATTAGTCTTTGCTACTTCAGCAGCAGCATGGCTGAGTGCTGGGAAACAAAGGCTCTGGTTTCTACATTCTCTTAATCTTTCTTCCCTTCCTTCCTAGCCCCTAGAAAAAACTGCTCTACAAATACCACAAGGTGTTTCCACAGACGCCTCTGTGTGTGTGTGGATGTGGAGGGGACTGTCTTGCTGTGTGCAGTTGGATGAAGATGATGATGATGATGTGCTTTATTGCAGCCTTGGATCAAGCACTCTTAGGGGAGTCTTAGGGGAGAACATTCCCTTTGCTTGGTCTATTCCCAGCTGCAGCTGTCTTGAAGCCCTGTAGAGTGCCCTTGTGCCTCCTTTGGGGAAATGCTGCTTGTGTTGACCCATTTGGACATGGAGTAAGCAGATGCTTGCTGCATGCAAGGTTTTGGTTGCTCCACGCTCCAAAAGCAGCACCCAGCCACTGTGGTCACCCTGGGGTTGCTGGCACCAACATCAATCAGAGCCAGCGCACTTGGCTGAGGGGCTGGGAGCCATGAGGACTCTGCCAAGGAGGGTTTCTCTGCATGATGGGGAACTTTCATGTTTGTGGCCTCTGATCAGACCCACTCAGTAAGAGTCATAGTGGCTGGCAGAGGGACATGGTGTGTTTTGAACTGCGTGCTGTGCTCCTGAGGGACTTGCTTTATGGCTGTGCAGAATTAGTCTGTATTTTCTAGGCCACCTTTGAAAATGGCTGAAAATTTGCTTTCCATAGCCTAAAAACTGAGCTCTGTGTTTGGCTTCTTAAATGAAAGGCAGGGACTAAAAATCTCCTGTGACCTGAGAGTCCAGTCAATCTGTGAATGGCTCAGTGAGGGTGAAAATGGGCTTTGCAGTTTGTTTTGAACCCAGTGAAGTTTCCTGCTGTTGTTCTCCCAGTTTGGGCACAAATGCCACGTTGAGGAGCATCCCAGCCACTGCCTGAAGTTGCTAGGGCAGAAATATGTCCTTTGGCAGGGCTGTCTGGTTTCAGAAGGATTGGAGTGGTGGCCATCAGGACTGGCACCTCTTTAGTGCTGTGCCTTTGTAGCTGTGCTTGGAAAGGGCGGGTGAGCACGAGGCCACCAAGCCCAGAGAGAAGGGACGTCTCCGGTGACGACCACTCATTTTGCCATACAGCCCTGAGGAGCGGGAGGCTGTGTGTCAGCCCGATGGAAGCTCTCTGCAGGTCCTCCTGCCTGAGGAGCTGGCAGTGACACATTTCTGACACAAACTGAGAGGAGATGCCGGCGTGAGATCCCGGTCATGTCATCTGGGATCAGGTACCAAACCCAACCGTGGCTGCAAGCAGTGAAGGAAGCGGCTGCCTCAAGCGATGGTGAACATGATCCAGAGCTAATCCTGAGGCGTCTGCTCCCTGTGTGTGCCTGCGGCAAGGTGCTATCCTCAAGGTCTCCCAGCCCCACACCGTAACTGCTCCAGGGGCTCTGGCTCTCTGTAGAGGGATGCTGTGGGTGCCGGAGGGATGCCGGCTGAGGATGCGATGGGTTCACACTGGGCTTGTGTTAGATGACGGGTGCCGGTTCCACAGGGCGCAAGCACAGACATCTCGGGGGGATTTGCTTTCCTGCAGAGCCTATTGCTTTCACAGGAAGGTGGAAAAATTCTGGTCCTAAAGGGAAGAACACCGCCTGCACTTTGAAGGCAGACATCCCAGCAACCATAGGGGAAAAAAGACACCTACTGATATTTTTTAATTTTTTTTTTTTTATTATTTCTCCCTGTTTCTGTCTGCCTATCAGCCTGTCAGCCAGCTAGATGCTAATCCACAGCAGCAGCAGCACAAATAAAGCTAGACTAGAGGGATGCTAATTTATGCCTGGATTTCATGCTTTGTTTTACTTCCCCACTTTATTGGACAGAGTAGGCTTTGTGAGTGACGTAAAATGTTGCGTGTGCTCTCCCCATGGCAGGTTCCTGCACATGCAGTGGTGGAAGTTCATTTCTTCATAGCCCCTGCAGCCTTGCACATGCTTTTCTCTGCCTCCCCTGGGTCATTATGGGGAGGTCGTTCCTGGTAAATCCTCATCTGATGAGGACTCGCTCTAAGTTTTATTGCACTGTATGTGAAACCCAGGGATGTGTTTCCAGTCTCATCATGTCTTCTCTGATGGTGCCAGCATTTATGCATCTAAACTGTAATTTTTTTATGCTCTTGCTGGGTACCCAGTCTACAGCCTCTGCAATTTGCATGAATAAATGCCATGTAAAATCATCCATTTGTGGGTAGTGACCAGCTGAAAAGTTATGTTGTGAGGCAATCTGTTCTGAGTGATCTGTTTAATGAGATGTTGAGATTTACACCTCCCAGTGTCTGAGAGGAAAAGCATGTATAGACTTAAGGTCACAGCCCTGAGGGGACCTTACCTGTGTAGTGCAAGTAGGTGAAAAATTTTATCTGTTGCTTATGAAACTCGGTGTTAAACTGTGCTGGTGAGCAAAACCCTTTGAATTGCACTCCCTTAGAATAAAGGGACATTTAAAGAATAGTCACTAGGTGTTAGTAACAGAGAGTCTTGCATGGTTTCTTGCAAGGGTCTTGTATGGGATCTACACTGGGACCCTAAGTGTATTGGAAAGGAAGGATCGGGCTATCAGGGGCAGGGAATGGATGTGTTGGAGGCTTGCTGAGGTCTTCAGCTCCCATTTGAGGCAAAAGGGAAGGGATATCCAAATGCCTTTTAGTCTTTGTGTTTACCAGGCTGGTACTTTGACTGAGCAGCCAAAGCTCCATAAGCAAAGCAGCAAACCACTGGTGAAGGAGGGAACAGCCAAGAGGAGCTGAAGGGGGCTTTGAAATGCCCATATTGGCAGGGATCTGTGAATTTCCTTGCTTTTGCACTCAACTTTTTCATGACTCCTGCTGACCTCTGCAGAGCAAATTGTGGGGAAGAGCCCAGAGGTGGCTCTTGTACCTAGGTCTGTCCTCAGCTTCACCTGGTAAAATCCTAAGTGAGGATTTAATTGCATTCAGTAAAAGCTGCTCATATTTACAGCATGGAAATGAGAGCAGAATCGTGAGTGTCCTTGTTTCCCTTTACCATCAAATAGCTTTTCTCAGTCTTGAGTCCTGCAAGATGATCTCTATAGGGTTTTATTTCATTTGCTGTCTTCATTGCCCTATTAAAACAACAGCTCTGTCCCTGAGTCCCTGCGTGTCATTGTATGTCGAGTGCTTATCCCTGTGTATTGGGGCACAGGAATGTGGCAATAAAACTGCTCACAACCACTTGTTTGGATAAAAAGCACAGATTTGCTTTCTTGGCAGTGGCTTCCCTTTTTTTAAGCAGAAATGTTTGCACAGGTGACTTTTGTTTTGTCACAGTGGTTGTGGGAATGAAATGTTTTGCCTCATGCATGTTCTTGGATTTCTGCGTGATATTTTGCCCTGCCTTGTTTATAGCAATGTCCAGGAATCTCCTAGCTTTCCTCGTATAGAAAGCACACAAAGCTCTAAGGGGTGAATCTGGCTGCAGGAGCAATGTTGGAGGAGCTGGGCTACCTCTGCCCACCGAGGCAGGGCTCATGTGGGTTTGCATCACAGCTTTTCTCTTCTCTGACTAATCTGATGGACAGGAATAGTTTTGTACTCCTAAGGTGCATCTGTTTGTGTAGGAGGATGTGGGATTGTGGCATTTGTCTTTGCAGCTCTTACTGGGCTCCTCAGCGAGGCTATTTTTGAGCTGGTATCTCAAACATCTCAGATGGGGGGGAACCTCTGGGCAGCATCACATCTTACATGGCACAGGTCCTCACGTGCAAACACTGTAGATTTACAGAGGTATCTGGCTTTGTGCGGGTCTCAGAGCCAGCCTCTTTGAGGTCTCTTTGTTTTGTCTCCCTCTGGGTATCTTGTGCAGATGCATTTGCATATATGGAAAACGTTGTCATCATCTTCTCCCCCTCCCCAGCTCCTGTTCCTTTTGCTCTGCCGGCTTATGGGCATTTCCAGCTGAATGGATCTGCTGAGACCAGCCAAGTGTGGTGAGGCTGGGGGCTCACACCCCCCATCTGCACCTTTGCTAGTTCCTTCCACAGACATGACTGGGGGTTGGTCAGGGCATTGGGGCATTTTTTTCTTTTTTTTTTTTTTTTTTCACCTAGTATTTAATAGCTAGCAATGGGCAGATAGTGGGGTCCTGTAGGGAGTCTGATCCATCCCCTGAGCCCCCAGTCCGACATCCTGCTGCTCCCTCCCTTTCTTCTCACACTGTAGCGTGTCTGGCAGCAGCACCGAAGAGAGCAGTCCAAACTGCGTGGTGAGGCTGCTCGTTTGCTCTAAATCCACAAGGCCAGGTTTATACACTTTTTGTTCCTGCCTGGAAAGGCTTGGAGTGGTTATACCAATAAATCCCTTGCTCCTTCATGAAGATGTCCTTCCCAGGACATTTTAAGTCTCTAATCCTCTCCAAGGCATCTCTGGCTCTATCTTCTCTTCTCTAACCTGTACCTGCCCCCCTGCTGCCAAAGCCTTGAGTGCCCTGGGGCTTCATCCCTCCAGTCTGCCCTCTCTCCATGCACCCCTGTGCAACCCTGCTTCTGCTGCCACTCCACTGTCCTGACTTCCCGCTGCCCGCCTTGCAGTGGGGACAAGCTGGGCCATTGGAGCTGCCGGGGGCGGAAGAAGGGGGTGGAGGAGAGACGGGGCAGCTGCGAGGCTTGTGTTAGTAAACACTTCCTTGGGTTCACATTTTAATTCCTTACCCCCCTTCCACATCTTCTCCCCCATCCTTTCCCTTTTCTATATGCTCACACAATGAGACCATTGTCAAGGGGTGATTTGAATGAGGGGTCTCCGGGCATGTTCCCAGCATTGTCAAACAGAGTGGGAAAAAAACCACAACTCCAGCCTAGCCAGGAGGACCAGACCAGACTGAGACAGATGCCTAAATTAGTGACAAAGCCTTTTGAATGTCCCCCACTAGACAAGGGTTGCCTTGTGCATGCGTGCGTGTGTGTGTGCATGCTCGTGGGTGTGTATTTGTGGCTGGGTGGCAGCTTGCATGTCTCCCCATGTTAATTAGTTTTGCATGCATGTCTGATAAGGTGCCAATGAATATATTTGTACTCTTTCCATTGGTGAAAGCTGTCTGGGCGGCAGGGGAGATGCGGGGTAGTGGGGGGATGCTCAGTGCAGCCTGGCAGCCCGAGGTAATTGAGCTGTGCAGAGCTGGAAGAAGAAGGGGTGAGGGTTGCAATGGCAGAGCTGGGCTTCCCAGCATTGGGATCTGCTGCTTTCCTTGCAAATCATGGAGAGTTTAAAAGAAAACTGAGGCTTTTTTTTTTGGTTCACTGGCTCTTTCTCTTCATCTTGGCTGATTGTCTGACTGAGGGTCTGTAGACTCTTTCTTCTCCTCTGCCCTGTGTGTCTGTCTCTCAAGTCCCTTAAAAGGTGTTTATTTCCAATGGATTTGTATCCATCTTTGTATACACACATACACATGCGATCACTCACACAAAGCCCCAGCAACAAAACCTCCACCCGCTTCTCCAGAAAGGAAGTCAAACCTGCTACCAGTTAGAAAATATGGGAGGGAAGTGAGGCGTGTGGGTGCCAGGGGTGGAGCAGTGGAAACAGACAAATGGAAATGCAGAACAGGAGTTGGAGAGACAGAGATAACATGTGCTATAAAGGATTTATCAACATTTGCTCAGGATAGAGTTATTAATTATCAATGCAGAGAAAAGTCTTTCTGCATCCCCAGTGTATGGACCAGCACATAATGTCATTCTTAGAGTGCTGTTATCATCCATCCATCCATCCATCTGCATTCTGTAGGTTCACACAAGAATTCATTGTATGTGTAGGGATGTAAACATCAGTTCACATCTAATTAATTTCCTTTCTAAATTAATTTTGTGTCCTTTCCCTTAAATCAACAAGACTTAAGAGCCCACATAAATTTCTTCAGCAGAATTGGAAAATACTCTTGAATGGGGCAAGATGTTTTTTCTGCTCATGGTCTTGTCTGAGTCTGAGCAGCTGCTAGATGCTGAAAGAGGGAGTTAGATGGCCCAAGGCTGCTCTGAAGTGGAGATCATTTTGAGAAGTTTTGCTGGAGCACAGCTTGCCTGCTGTGGAGTTTGGTGGCATGCAGCTGCATCTTGGCTCCTATTTGCTTTGCCTTCTCTTCCATACTCGGATCCTGGTGCAGTGAAGGGTTGGAGAGCAAGAGCAGGTACACCACAGAGCACAGCTGGCCCTGCAGGGAACCTGGGTGGGGGATGGCAGAACATGGGGTTGACTCCTTCTGGTGTGCTGTCTGGGGAGGAGAGGGAAGGTCCTGATGAACAAGGTAAGGTGGCCATTGACATCAGCAGGGTTTGAGTTGGGAAGAACTGACACCTCTTTCCCCACGGGCTCTGCAGCTGCACTGGGCTTTCCTCTGTTACTGGGAGGGAAGCTGGGAGGTGACGTGGACAGATAGTAGAGTAGCCAGGAAGTGACAAATCCACCTGCCTGGAGGAGTGCTGACAAGTCCCCATTGGGGCAGAGTGGGCTGCAGGAGGAGCAGCTCTGCTTTTTGCTCAGAGAAGTCCAGGAACATTGGCAGCACCAGGTTACACCTCCCCGTCACCCTGTGGGGCATCTCTGAGGCAGCACTTGTGGCCAGCCCAAGGAGTGCCCCAAAATCCTCGCTGCCATTCCAGCAGTAGGGATAGTGGGCAAGCTCATCAGTAATGTGCAGGAAAAAGGGACTCCCATGAAACACAGGTCTTCCAGTTGGAGAACAAAGGCAATTTCATGTGACTTATCAGCGGTGCCTAATTGCGCTGGGTGAATAATGAGCAGCCAGAGAAGCAGCACTGCAGTCCCTCCATCAAGCTGCAGCCGGTGGCCACGGTTGGAAGCCCCATATTGGTGCCAGCAGGTCATGGGCATCCTCAGAGAGGTGAAGCCCCAGCACTCTTCCTCTGTGCCCATTTCAGAGCCGTTTGGGCTCCTCCGTCACAAAGTAATTATGTTAATCCCAGTGGATGTAAGAGGGGAACCTGCTGTTGGAAAATGTCACTCTGTGGTTGCTTGGACCTTTCATTTATGCAGAGGGTGAATGTGTCATCCATGCCTGACCCAGATGCAAGGTGGCCTTTAATCACAAAGAAGAACCAGGCACAAGCTTCCTGCAAAGGGTTTGCAATTCCCTCCCTGTCTGATGCTTCGTCCCTGAGCAGGGGCCATGTTAGGAACCCCTTCCAGCTGATCTCTCACCCCTCTGCCCTCCTTTCCTGTTCACGCATCCCTATCTCTCCTTAATTCTGCTCCCAAACTCTGGGCAGGGCTGTGGAAACCGCTTTGTTAGAGCTCCTCACCAGGTTGATCTGCCAAAGGGGTTTTTTTCCTTTTCCCATTGGGATGACTATTCCCACACAAGCAAAGCCTCTTAATGAATCCGTGGCAGCAAAGTAGGTAACATGCTCACCCTGCCAAGGCTGCTTGGCACAGCTGGAGTCACGTAATCGGGCTGGGTTGCCAGCCAGGGACAGAGTGGGAAGAGTTAAACTGAGGACAGTGCAGGGACAACTAATCCCCAACAGGAAGAGTAGCAGAGACCTACCTGTCCTTCATCATCCTCCCCCTCCATTCATGGACTCTTCCTCACTCTCCACCACATCCTACTCCTCTCCCACATCCTCCCTTTACTTATTTCTTCTTCAATCTTTCTCATCCTCCTCTTCTCCATTCCTTTCTCACTCCACCTCCCCGATTTCCCTCCTTCACCCCCTTCTCCAGCGTGGTCTCTTCTCACATGCTCTGTCATGTCTCCAGAGCTGGTTTTTGAGTGGGACTGAGGGACAGTGTATTTGGACTGTGGTGGAGGTCACAGCTATATGGGGATTGTTTAAAAGAGATTTGCCCACATCCCAGCCCATGTGACCAGCCTCAGCTGCAGGTCTCTCTTTCTTAATCTGGAGATAAGCGTGATTATCCGAGGAAGGGCTGTTCGGAGCTTTGTAACTGTGACAGGGGAGCTTTCAAGTCGCACTTTGCTGGCAGAGCAGCGTTTAAAGCCGGGGAATCAGATTCCAAGCGTGGCTTTGCATCTCTTTTCTGCTGGGAGCATGGTGCAGGGCTGGCAGTGGGGATGGGAGCTTTATTAGGACTTTGCTTATGATGCGGAAAAGGAGTTAGGGGAGGGAAACGGGGGAGGAAGAGGGAGGTGAAAAAATCCCAATTTGCCGTTTCCCCATCAGTGGTGGCATAGGAGAGACTGGCACTGATTCAAGGGGACAGGCCAGCCTGAACCCTGGTGTAGAGCAATAAGGTCCATCAAACCTGAGGTCTGGCTTATTTTTAGCCTGGAGTCGTGTCTCCTTGTTCTGTGCTACTCTGCCTCGTTCTGTTGAATCCCTCGCACAAGAGGTCTCTGGGGCCCTGTTTGGAAATGAAATGCTGTTTTAGCGGCTCCCGTGGTACAGCTTCCCCGGGAGAGATGGCAGGGCCAGCTTTGCTGCCCAATAAACACATCGTGCCCCAGAGCTCAAGGCAGCCAACTCCCTGTCCAGAGAAATATTTGCTGGAGATGGGCCCTCGTGAGGCATCTCTGCAGCCAAGGTGGGAGTGCAGGGACATATAGCAATTGTGTAGTTTAATATCATATCGGTGTCTTGTATCGCTGGAGGCTGAAATATTTAACATCTCATACAAATGGCACGGTCCCCAAAGATTTCTTTGGCCGGGACAGGCATCAAAATAGGGTTTAGTGGAAATGTTCAGCTCTGGAGTAGGCACTGCTTTGCTTCTATTTGTAGACTAGAAACTCAGAGCAGAGATTTGTAACAGTGCTTCTTTTGATGGAGATGGGTCAAGGAGAAAGAGACCTGGATGCACGCCAAGGGCGGGAATCTGGGGCGAGGTTGAATCAGGACGAAGTGCCAGCGCTTTGGACCATCACTTGGGCAGGACTCACTGTTCTTGCTGTATCCTCCTTGGAAATGATTCAGCTTCCAGCACGGCAGCTAAAGCCAGCTTGATCCAAAGGACACCCTGAATCCCATCTGCTCCCCCAACACCACCCATTCTTAGCGAGTGGGAATGTGCAGTGAGAACACCAAACACCCTCATTTGTGGAGGGGTAGTTTCTTACCTGTGTCAGAATATTGAGAGATCCCTCTTCTTCCTCTCCCATGAAGGTACAGCTCATGCTTGCATCATTTTGCCAAGGTGGCCAGCCTTAAAGCACCCCAGAACATATACCTTTACCTGAAGATTAAAACGTGTCTCTGCAGGGCATATAGATCGGTTTACCTCCAGTGGTTGCAGAAGGGAAGCAGTTGCAAATGCATCATCTTGAGAGCAAGCTCTAAAACATCTCCCACGTTGCCTGCCTGTCTCTGGAGCCCCACACAGCTGCTCTGTGGGTGGAAGCTCTGTTTTCCCTGTGCCCTCATGAACTTTATTTTTTGCTATTTTTCTTTCTGTGCTGCTTAGATGAATCCTCTTCAGTGCCTACAGCTTATTCCAAGGCTTTACTGAGGATCTGGCACACATAGCCTTACTCCAGGGCATGGCTCTTGAAGAAACTAGATGGACACAGCATCTTTTTAGTTTGGTGGCTGTAAGACCAAACAGCCCAAATCCCAACCTGCAGCCACGTTGTGCAGAAAATACCTCTGCCCCAGTGGAGAACAAGATCTCCCCTTGAAATCCCACAGCCTTGGATCTGGGAGTGGGAACGTGGGCAGGAACATGTAAGTGTTGGCATATATAGGCAAGAACATGTGTATGCCAGGGCAAGCATGCCCATCTCTGCAGGCACAGTCCCATGCCTGTCTCTGTATCAGCCCATCTCTGTACACTGGCTCCATGTGAATCTGCCCCATGTAAATCTGCCTGAAATGAGGGTTTGAAGGCTTGGAGAGAATGGGAGGGCTGATGGTAAATTTACTGGTGGTAAATGGAGGGAAGCATGGTAGATGGGATTAATGGAGGCATCCATGTGGGATGCATCGAGAGGTTTCCTGATGCAACAAACAAGAGAAGAAGCTAAAAAAAGGAGCAATATGGTAGATATGGGTGTGAGATCAAAGGCCAAGAGGCCCTGTTAGAGGGCCAAGAGGAGGGAGAGGTTGGAGCCAGGAGCAGTTTATGTTCCTGGGTATCAGGTGATGCTGAGGAGAGTGAAGGAGGAGCACTGGCTGCTTTGAACAAAAGCCATTGAGAGGGGAGATACGGATGTGATGGAGGGTACGAAGCAGGGGTGACAGAACAACAAGCACCAGTCTCGGGGGGTTTTGAAGGATCAACTGGGTAGCTTTCCATGATGGGGTAAAAGATGGGCTGGAGAAGGGGGCTTGCACCAGTGAGGATGTGCAAGGTGGTTGTGGCTAATGACAGGAAGCATCAACGTCCTGCAAGTTTGAGGCACAGGGTGGCTTTGGGATAAAGAAGCTGCCACAGTGACAGGGTGGGTGGTTTCCCAAAGGTAACCAAGGTTTCCAGGATAGAGAAAAAGGGCTCCACAACTGGGTTGGGAACAGCTGAGTCATTTCTCCAAACACCATGTTAGGCCAGATGATGGAATTCGAGCACAAGCTGGCCAGTAACATATGCAAGAGACTAGAATGCCTGCACAGTATCCTTGAACCACACTGAGCCTACAGGTCACCCAGTGGCATCAGGACTCTGTTGGGTCCAGGGGGAAGGGAACAGCTCTGTCAGCTTTATTCAGATTCTCCTTAGACTCACCCAAACTTCCACCATGACTGCATAAGCAACTGAGGCCCCGGGCTGATTTGAGCCCTTGCTATTGTTGCTGTTGGTCAGGGCTGGTACCTTGGTATGCGAGCCCAGTTTTTGTGATTGGTGAAAAGCAAAAATCTTGACCAAAACTCATAACATTTCCTTGTAACCTCATTGTCATAGTAACAGAGGTCCTAAGGACACCTGAAGTAGGTCACCAAGGACACCATCTCCCAGCATGGCACAGCTCTGGAAGCAGGGTGCACCCACCATAGTCCAGCCAAGCATCACCCTGGCACTGCCCAAACCTGCTCAGTAAAGGCCAGGCTGGAAAACTGCCCTTTCTGTGACAGCACCCAAGGGTGCCAAGGGCTATCCTGCGCCTGATCACAGGAAACTTCTGTTTCTCTTGCTGCCCCCCAGCTTTTGGTCCCCCAAGTCAGGGATCCCTTCCAGCCTCCCTTCTCCCCATCCCCCACCTTCTTGCTGCCTCCCTCCCCCCTTTTCCCCAGCGCCTCTCCTCCTGCTTTGCATAATTTTCCATTTTCAGTGTCCCCTTTTCTTTTTCTCCTCTCCATATGGTGCATCCCCCTCTCTGCCTGGCGCAGGAGCCATCCTTAACAAGCTCTGCAAAGCCCTCTCTCTCAGGGTCTGCACATGAAAGATGCTCTGTAAAAACAGAGGCTGGGACAGAGCTCCCCCTTTTTTCCCCCTTGATTTATATGGGGCTGGGATGTGGGAACGTTTCTGGGTCGCATTTTAGAGCTGCTGGGTGCTCATGCCTGTTCTCTCTGGCCATTCAGTGCAGACCCCCAAGGCCAGCCTGTCCTCGGCCTTTGATCTGCAATGCAGAAAGAATGGCTAGGGCAAGTTTGTGCCTCTCATCCAGCCCTTGCCCCCGTTTTGGCTGGCAAGGAGGGACGCCCTGTCCCTCCACACCAGGGAGAGGCCATGCCCTTTCCGCTCAGTGTCAGGTGGTCTTTTCCAGCTGCCTCTTTCGGCTCCCTCCTGCATCCCTGGCACCATGAGGACCTTTGGTCTCACCAGGGTTATGGTGAAGCAGCGGGTCATGGGATTTGTGATACACAGCAACTTGGCACATCTAACCTACCAATGCCCCTCTCCAGCTCCACCATGGATACTTGGCAGTGAGCACCCAGGGATGAGTGCAGGGTGCTGTGGCTGAGCAACGGGTACTGGGGCTGGCGACGCCTGCCCAGCATTTGATGGGTTAAGCCTGTCTCCAGTTAATTTCTCCCAGTGGCTCCCCTCCTCCTCCTCCTCGTACTTCTGTATGCAGCAGGCAGGGCCTCAGCGCAGGTTCCTGCACTGAGCTGTTGCCAGGGGAGTAGTTAGGCGAGTCTGAGCTATGTGGGGAAAAGGCCCGGGCTGTCAAAGTGTCTGAGATGAACCATAGCCCGGTCCCCCTGCAGCTGGGCCCAAGCATGCATCAGCCCTTGTTTGGAGCCTGGGAATGGCAAAGCCCAGGGAGGTTCAAGGGCAAACTTGCTATTCATTAGTCAGGGGTCCTTGACGTTCCCACTCTCTGTCTCCCTTCTTCTTCTTCTTCTCTTTTCTGTCCCTCTTTTGACAGATTCCTGGGTGCTTTTGGTGAAAACTCCCCTCCTCCTCCTCGCCCCAGCAAAAGCCCTCCACATAAACTTCCCCAGCAGACAAGGCGGGAGGACAATAACGTCAGGGCCACGATGCAAACGAGAGCCAGCGGAGCAGCCGCATCCCCCGGGTGTCCTTTCTCCCTGGTCCTTCCCGCGCTGCCGCGGGAGAGGCAGCCGACGCATTCATTTCACTCATCTTGCCCATCGCCGATGTTTTATTATCTTGATGCTTGCAGGAAATTGTAACTTGAGATAAGGAAAATGTCAGCCGCCTTCTCCTCTCTCCTGTAGCCCAAAGCGCCAAGAAGTTCCTCCGTAGGAAATGTAAATGCTTGCCCAGGTGCAGAGGATGAGCACGAGATGGAGGGAGCCTCGAGAGGCCGCGCAAACATCTCCGCCAGGAGATAAAACTCGCAGCGTAGGCGTAACACGGAGCCTCCCTCCCGCCCCGCTGAACAGAATATTTCATAGCTCTTAGAAGCCGAAGCTCCCTTGTAATTATCCAAAGCAAACAGCACGTGTTATTAGTTTAAAATGATTTTTTTTCCCCCCTCCCCGGGCCCCTGGAGCAGAATGGAGGTGTAATTGTGCTAAGGAGTTAGCAGGGGAGAGCACAGCTTTTGGTCACATTCAAGTTGGAGGGCTTGAGCCAGGGAGGCTGGTATGAAAGGCTGGTATTTGCATAAGCAGCGTGCATCCCTACAAAAAAGAAAGATATCAGGGGCTTGCAAAATTCAATCAAGGCTGGGAGGGAAGAAAAAAAAAAAGGGAGGGGGGGGGGGGAAGGGAGGGAGGAAAAAAAATTGACAGTGAAAAAGGTTTTTCTAAGTAACACCCTGGCGAGATTAAATTGTCCAGAAAGTTTCTCCGTGTGAGCCGGTGAAGCGGAGGCTGGGCTGAGGGCAGGGGAGGAGCGGGGTCCCTCCTTCCTGGCCTCAATAGGGGATAGGAATCTGATTAGGCAGAGCGTTCTGCATCCATTTACCATTATTTGAGGGGTTTTTTTCCCTTCCCACCGCCCAGGATTGCTGTGGCAGGGCAGTTTGTCAGCTTATAAGCCTCAGTGCTGGCTTTGTAAGGACACAAGGAGGCACAGAGCAAGTCTTGGGGTAGAGGCTGAGCTGTAATTTAAATTATTTATGCTGTTTTTTTTTTTTTTAAAAAAAGTGATAATAAATCCACACACTACTTTGTGGGATGTTTTCCCCATGTAGGGCATTAGAGAGGGAAGGCAGTGTTGGTCTGGGATTGGGTCCTGGTGGAGCCCTATTTTTGCAGGCACCTACAGTGCTAGGCTGAATTGTGACTATAGGGAAAGTGCATGCAAGAGATTAGGGCTTTCCTAAAGCTTATGTCAAATGAGTTGGGTCAGTCCATCCGTTCCTGTCCTCAGTTCCTGAGTGCCAGAAGGTTCGAACCCACTAGGCAGGTGGGGGAAATTTCCAGGGTGGGTTGTTTGGAACCAAGAAGCATTCTCTCTGTCCACACCACAGAGGAGTTTCTCTGTAGGGCACAGCAAGCTCACCCAGTCTCTGCAGAAGTCAGGGGGCTTTACCTGCCACGTAAAGGCTTTTCCCTGGTGAGCACAAGGATTCAGCCTCCTCATCCTTCCCTGAGCTTGTGAAAGCACCCATCACCATTCAGATCTCGTCTGCCCTGACCTCAGCATTCTTGCCAGCCTTGGGGGGACCTTGGGGATGACTCCTAATCTCACACAGGATAAAGAAGTGCTGAGCCTTGCCTTCTTCCAGCCTGGGTCTCCCTATATGCACGAGGTCTGGCCTCTTGCCACCCTAATTCTCCAAAGACAGGACGTGGTCGTTCCCCAAACCCATGCAGATGGGGCGGGTTTGGCCTCTGCCTCTCTTAAGTTTTGGGCTTGCTTCAAAGTTGAGAAAAAGAAGGGATTTTCCTTGGATTTCCATCAAGTACCTTATGAATATTGCAATAAAGGGGTTACAGAAGATCTATTTTTAAGAGAGAGAAAAAATACCCATGAAAATTGCAGCCTGGACCCTAGAGTGTAGAGTATTTGCACAGTTCAAAGAGTTATGGTGGTTCATCCAGTCACAGCCTGGGAACGTTGTGGTGCGACCTACAGCAGATCACATGCTGGCTACTCCCAGGGCGGCTCATTAGAGAGCCACACAGAAGATTTATCTCTTAAAATGGGCTTGCAAATATTTTATAAAATTTGCAATATTTTATAAAATTACAATTTGGTGCAATAAAAAGAATAAATTAGCCAGTTGATGGTTCCTTTTGCATCTAGATCCAAGTGTACTCAAGGATTAGTTATATTAGTCTTTACCTCTTCCAACATAACAGTTTTTAGGCAAAGCAAAGGGATGGGGCTGGTTTTGGGGGCTAGGGAATACGTGCTCAATATTGATAAAGTGCAAAGGAAATACAAGAAAAAAATCAGGAAAAAGAGTGGAGAACGTGCTCAAGGTGCAAGGTATGTGGGGCAA
Organism: Serilophus lunatus; assembly: GCA_013399895.1. Lineage (NCBI taxonomy): Eukaryota > Metazoa > Chordata > Aves > Passeriformes > Eurylaimidae > Serilophus > Serilophus lunatus. Next base: position 347,921 of record VXBA01001787.1, on the reverse strand, counting down.
AGCACAGGAGGTGCAAGGAAAGCTGAGGAGGAGACTTGCACTGAGCGTCACAGCTTTGGCTCCAGCTCAGTGGCTTGGTATCACTTTCTCCAGCCAGGCAAGGGCGCTGAGGGCAGGGAAAGTTAACACGAAGATTAAAACATCAGAGGGCTGTGCCTTTAGTGGCTCTGACATGCAGAGTAATCCCATGCCCCAAAGCCTAGGGAGGAAGGACAAGCGGTGAGCCCTCCCCTGGCTGGCGGTCGGTGTGCGGGGCAGGGCGAGGTAGGGGATTGAGGCAGGCACAGGGTAAGCTTGGCATCTTGGGGACCACGGTTTTCCCACTTGGGAAGGGGGGAAGGTGATCCAGAGCTGTGAGACATGTGGTGAGGAGGGAAAGAGGATAGGAGTTTTGCTCCATCAGTGAGACAAGTCGGTCTGTTCTCAACCAAGCACTGCCAGATCATTTCCCTGACAGAGATTGTAACCACTCTGTATTTTTTCTTTCCTTCCTAGATCCCAGCAAATAGCGAAGGGACTTTTCAAGCCTATGAATTCCTTCTTGCAGCTGGTTACCACCTGCTTGGACTTTCCATCTGACTTTTCCGAGTTTCTCCAAGAGGATCCCAACCTGCTTCTCCAGTGGCTCCAGAGAGGAGGCAGCTTTGACTCATGAACACAGCGAGTTTCTGCATCACTTCAAATCACACCGGTCCCAGCCATGGGGAGGGAGCCAGGGCAAAACAGGAAGCCAAGGGGTCATCTCACATCACTGCTGTATGTTGCCCTCAGCGCTCTCAATAACCCAGAGCAGGACAAAAACACTTAGGCAGAGAGATTCGAGCCAGTCTGGCAAAATACCAGGTGTGTGAAGGTTGGAGGGAGCTTTAAGCCCTCAGCTTTGCTCGTGAAGCAGAGCTCAGTCCTTGCTGCTCTTGATCCCTGGGTCTATGGAGCTGTGGGAGCACAGCTTTCCCGAAGGCACTGTGCTTGTGGCCCAGAAGACCATGAACCCATCCAGGCCAGACAGCCCTGCTGCTGTTGTATTGCACCCTCTCTGTTCCTGTAAGAGAAATGTTCTGCCTGTAATTCTCTCCCATTCAAATCCCGCCCCCCATGCACTGTTGAAAATAAACTCTCCCTTTTGCAAAAGTGAGCCGTGTGATTTGGTGCAATCTCGAGATGGAGGAGGCAATGGGCACAAAATAAACCCAGGCAAATCAACAGGGAAGTGGGAGCAGCCGAGAGCCAAGCGGCCAGGCTGCATCGTGCCCTGCATCAGGCACATTTCCCTGAAAGCCTGAGCGAATCCCTCGCCGCTCAATGATCTTTATTTGGTCTGAACCCCGTCTGGGAAGTAACCGCTAAACCCAATGCAAACAGACCCCCGTGAAAGAATATAATGAATATGTCTCTCAAATGATTTGGAGCCCTTCTGCCTGCAGAGCAGGGTTCCCCATTGTGCCCCGCTCCCGGCGTGCTCGGGGCAGGCTGCGCGAGGTGGCCGCTTTCCCAGCTGAAATCCGAAAAAAGCAAACAATGGGTCAAGGCCGGCATTGTGCGAGCCCAGGCAGGCAGAAGGAGCGCAGCCCGGCATGGCCAAGTTCAAGGCTGGGCAGGGGGCCGGGCATGCGGGGATGCTAATGGGGGCTGCGCGGGGGCTGCGGAGCAGGGGGGTCAGGGGCTCTGCGTGCCGTTATCCTGTGCAGCCATGAGCACCCAAAAAGCACCTCTAAGAGAGGCAAAGGGTGATTGCCCAGTGCAGCAAGGGGTGCTGAGGGCACTCGTGGTACAGGGGAATTTGGGTTGCTGATGGTACTTAGGGAGCTGGTATTGCTGCGGGGGATTGGTGTAAGTTGCAGGAGGACTGGTTCTACTGGGGGTGGACTGGTGCTATCGAGGTGTTACAGGGGGAACTGGTGTTGTTAACGGATATTACTGCAGGGACCGGTGCTATGGAGGGGCTGCAAGTGTAGATGATGGCACAGTGCGGGGCCCCGTGTGCATTCTGGGGGCGATCTGGATTTGGGAGCCTCGCAGGGGACACAGCCTCTTTGGATTTGCCCAGCGCTCCAGACCCGAGCAGGCACCCCCCCACATCCCCTCATCTCCCCGCCGCTCCCCCCTCCCCGGATGAAGTGTGCGGAGACAGGCGGAGCGGCCCGTGGAAAAACACCATGGAGGGCCCGCACAAAGGGGGTTTTATTCAAATTTGTTTAGAGTTTAGCGGATTTGCATGAAAAATGTGTGAGAAAAGCCGGCTCCAATGACCTCATCCCCAGCTGCCATTAATGTTCAATTAAGTGCTGAATAGTAGCAAAGGGGGGACCGGCCGGGACGTGCAGAGAATCTAGGCTCGGGCGCAGACTGTGAGAACCGGGCGGCCCCCCCGACCGTCTGGCCCAGGCCAGCCCCGACGGGGTCCCCCCGCCGCCGCCGCCCCCCTCCGCACCGGGAGGTGCGCTGAGCCCGTCGGGTCTCAGCCTGTCTGGGTTATTCCCCGGATCACTCACATCCCGAAGCAAAGTGCCCCCCCGGCAAAGGTGGGTATTTGGGGGGGTAATGCCCCCTCACTGCGCCGTCGGGGCTGTTGTCACTCCCCCCGCAGCCCGCCTCGCCCGGCCCGGAGCCGCTCTCCGCCTGGCAGACGGTGTCAAAGCCCAAGTTCAAGTCCACGCCGAGGGGCTCTGCCCCGGGATTCCCAGCTCCTTTCCATCCTCCGCCTTTTNTCTGCCTGCAAACTTAACAACCCCGGTTCTTGGTATAAGCACTCAAATTACCCTTCTTTCTACATATAAACACGGCCCGAGGTGTGCGGCTCTCCCCGGCCGCGGGGTCCCCCCGGTGCAGCCCGGCTCCCCCGCACCGACCCCGGCCCCGGCCGGAGGAAGCTTCTGCTGAGGGACACGGCAGGAGAAAACGAGCCGGATTCGGAACCCCCCGGCTCTGCGGGGCTCCCCTGGGCCAGCGCTCAGGTAAGGAAACACACACCCCCATTTGCTTTTGGGGGGCTGCCTCTGCTGCGGGGCGTGATGACACGGCACGTTTAGGGGAGTGTTGGGAGGGATCTCTCTTCAGGGCTTCCCGCATACTCTCCTAAAACCAGCCCTGCCTCGGGCACGCTGATGCGGAACTCCGAGCCGGTCTCCCCCGGGCCTATGGACCCCCCCAGCCGGGGTGCGACGGGGACACTACCTGGCAGGGGCAGCCGGAAAGCCAGGGGAGGGAGCCTTCCCAAACCTGCCTCTGCCCCGGCCTGCCTCTCTCCGCCCCCCTCGCGAGGGGAACACCCACACAGGGAGCGGGACGGGGGGCTGGGGGGACCCCGACGGGCCGCGGGGGCTCCCGAGCACCGACATCCCCGGGTCCGCTTCCCTCCGGGAGTGGGCTTCGGGGCAGTGCCCGCGCCGGGGGTCAGCAACAGTACCCCAGCTGGGTCACACCTGCCTCTGCACAGGTGCGAAACATGGGACTGGGGAGGCCATAGGGTGACCGGGAGGGGGCTGTGTGACCCCGCAAATAAACCCTCTCCCAGTACCTGCGGCTGAGTAGCGCTGGGATAAATTAAGGCAGGGCCGGATATGGGGGTCTCCGACAGATTTGGAGTTTCTGCTGATTTTATTTTTTTTCTAAAACAATTTCGAGTGACGAAGGGGAAATAAACACTGCTCACACACACATACCTTCCGGGGCTAAAACAGAGATAAAGGACGAAGGGAGTGAACACACCTTCATTGGAGAAGGGAGCAAGATCTGAGAGGGGAGGAGAAGAAAGGAGGGGATAAGAGGCTGAGAAGAGACAGGGAAGAGGTAGGATGCCAGATTGAGCAGGCCGGAGGTGATCCCCAAAACCTCGTCCTCGAGCCCAGCGCAGCGAGGCAGGCAGGAGCCCATCACCGGTGCCTCGGGGCAGGGCGGCCTCCGCGGCCCGCGGGCACCGCGGGGCTGTGCCGTACCTCGGGCCCGGGGCTGTCACGTCGCATAGCGTCACACAGCATCGTGTAGTATAACACAGCGCCGTAAATTATAGCGTAACATAGAATATACGTGTTATATACACATATATGGAATGGAGCGTATATTGTATTGCATTGCGGCCGTGTGCCGTCCCCGGGTTTTCGCCCGTCCCAACGCCCCGCGGAGTGTGTGGGGGTCGCGCTGTGCCGTGCCCCCGCCGAGGGTGCGCTGAGGTCACTGCAACCCTGCTCAGACCGTCTCTCCTCACCGTGTCCGCTCCCCAAAACAAAGCCATGCGCTCACACAGGCGGGTTTGAAAATAGCGGCGTGGGCGCACACCGGGGCCGCGATTTTTTTTTTTTTTTTTTGTTTGTGTGTGGCTATTTTAAAAAACCACACCCGCATCGGTGCCTCCAATGTCCGTCCCTTCCGTGGGCCCACACGCGTGAGTGTACACACGGCTGCTTCTCCACACTAGTGCCCGTGGGCATTCCCGACTCCCATCAGCAGAGAAAGCAAGGGCAAGCCCCTCCGGGCGCCCACCCGCGGCTTCACGCCCACGGAGACCTCGCACGGTGCCGGCGGACCCAGAGTGGTCACAAGTTGCCGGGGCTCAGCACCCGGGCGGGGTCGGAGCCCTTCGGAAGGAGAGAAAAGACTTTTCCCTCCGTCGGTGGGAAATAGAAAATAATCCCGTGCGTGGAAACAGCCAGGATTTGTGTCTGCACGTGGAGAAGGCAGGATGGAGAGGAGAAAAGGAGGGATGAAGGTGAAAAAAGGATGTAGTGGGAGAAAGAGAGTAGGGGGACGGGATAGAGAGATGGAAGGAGAGGACAGATGGAGGGATGGAGGAAAAGAAGGAGGGATGAAGGGTAGAAAAGAAGAGACGGCAGTTGGAAGAGAAGGGATGAAGGGTAGAAAAGTAGGGATAGAGGTGCGATAAAGAGGGATAGAGGGAGAAGGAGGAATGGAGGGTGGAAAAGAAGGGATGGAGAGGAAGGAGGAATGGAGGGTGAAAAAGGATGGATGCAAGGGAGAAGGAGAGCTGGAGGGGGGAAGGGTGCCGCGCCCCCGATTGGCTGCTTAAGCACAAAATCCAGCAGTGGGTTTGCGGGGAGGGGGCGCGGATGGGTC
>VXBA01001787.1:292452-337877 GCA_013399895.1 Serilophus lunatus | reverse complement strand
CTCCCGGTGCGTGTCCCTGCGGAATTTCGTGAGAGCATCGTGTCTCCGAACATAGATGCACACATATAGGTGTGTGAAATAGATGTGGAAACGCGGGGAAAGTGGCTTTGGGATAATTAGCCTTCTTGATGTGGTTGGAGAGTTATCTAATCCAGAGGAGCCTAAAGGCATCATTACGGAGACAATATTTCAGGAAATCCAATTCATTGGAGCAAAAATATGACATTCATTTTGCTGGTTATGTTATTACAAATATCCTTCAAAGCCGACATTTCACGCCCCCGCACCCCCCTGCCCCCCAGGAAAAAAAAAAAAAAAGTGAAATAAAATAAAATAAAATGACCAGACTAAAAGTCCCAAAGCTATGGATTGGGAGGAGAAGGAGCAGGAGGCCGACGGCAAAGGGATCACCTTTTGCTTCTAGGACGTGGACGCAGCGGGCTGGGTGGAACACGAGAGGCATTGACGGTGGAGGGAGCTCCCGGAGGGGGACAGAGGGCTGGAGGGGGTGAGCCAGAAACAGCCCCCAACACTGGACACCAGCGCTGCCGCTGCCGGGGGTCTGACGGAGGCCACCTCCTTGCTCGGCTTGTGCGGGGCTGCGCCCTGTTCTCAGCTCTTCCGCGAAGAACCTGCGGTGCGAGCGGCGGGCATCGGGCAGAGCGGCTCTGCCTCGTCCGACCAACCTCGGAGCCGAGTGGGATAAAACCACGGCCCCCGCGGGCACGGCTTCCCCTCTGCCGGCTCTGCCCAGCGCTCCGCTGTCTGGGCACGGCAAGCGCCAGTGTCACGGGTGCTACTGGTACGACTGGTGCCCGCCGGGAAGCAGCTGGCCAGGAGATGCTCTGACGGGTTCCACCTGCCCGCCTCAGACCTTTTCCAACCTCTTGGATTTTGGGCCGGGGACAGGTGCGGGGCCGCAGCCGATACGGGGACGGCTGTCAGTCGGTCAGCATCTCCCCAAATTCTCTTCAACGAAATCTGCCCCTTGGAGCGTCCCTCGCCTCGCCGCCACTCCTCAGCCCTTCGGGAACCCGCCCTGCTCCCTACCCGGGCACAGACACACGTGGGCCTCTACCTCCATGCTGTGCACCGCGCATTTTTTTTGTAAAGGGACGAGCAAAATGTGGAGGGAAATGGAGTTTTCCGGCCCTGGACAGCAGGGTCGGCGAGAAAGCCGAGCCACCCAGTCAGCCTCGGCTTCCCGAGCCACGCTGTGCTCCGGCCGGCCGGCCGGCGTGGGCTCGTCCTGGTGGGGCAGCAGTGGGTGTCGGTCGCGAACCGCGCCCAGCCCGGCTCCTCCAGCTGCCGCCACGTCCCCGCTCCAGCTCGCAGCCTGGTTGTTTTGTTTAATTAAACTCAATGTCAGTGTTAATTTTCCGCCTGGCCGGGCAGCCCTGCCTTTGCCGGAGCCGGCGTGTTGGTTACAGATGTCAACGCGCCCCGTCGGGGCTGCGCCGAGCCCGTGGAGACGCGCTGCGCCGGCCACGCGTGGCCACGCCCGTGGGTTGCTGGCTGGGGCCGTGGGCTGCGGGGCCGGGGAGGGCAAGGGCCAGGCTTCCCCGAGACCCAACCCCCGCATCCGCGACTTGGTCCTGCGTGGGCGAGCAGGGTGGAGAAGCATCGCCGTGAGGTGTGTTGTGTAAATAGCCGTCCCTGCTTCTCCTGCGTGTATTTCCACGAAGACGCAGGTAATTGGTGAGAACTCACCCTGGCGGGGTGTGGGCGAGCCGCTGGGAAACCCGAAGGTGCATTTTGGGAGGGAGGACATCGTTCCTGGGGCTATAACAAAGAGGTCCCTTCCCGAAGTGCATCCCTGGCTCTGGGGGGCAGCGATGCTCCAGCAACGAGTAGAGGACCGCGGGCCACGCCCAAATAAATGGCAGTTTTGAGGATGAGTCATTCGCTCCCCAGAGGTGCCCAGACCAGGCCAGGGCACAGGACTGTGACAGAGAAGGGGAACTCTCTTGCCTGCTCTTGTCCTACTTTCTGCATAGCTCTTAGCCCCGCCTGGCTAACAGCCTTTCCAGCAGCCAGGCACCTCTCTACTCTTTCCCAATTACTTTTCCACCCCCTCCAAACTTTTGGTTTCTTCATCCCCCTAGGTGGCTGCAAAAGCAACTCCTTGTGTCAGGCATTCAGCTGGCACATCCGAGCCCGTCTTTCTGCAGGCTGGAGTCCTGCTCTATTTAATCCCTCCTCAGATGGCAGCTATTGCACAACTCCAGCCTGTCTCCTCGTCCTGCCTTGCTTCCTCCCCTGCCCTGTGAGATGCCCTCAGTGAGGCAGGGATCCACATAGCACAGGGTGAGCCAACCCCTGCCCATCTCCTTACCCATCCCTGCCCTCTCCCCTGGTCTATCCTGAGTCATTCCTGACATACCGTGTGCTTCTTGATCTCTGTCAGTGACCAAGACAATCTTTTCAAAGCCATATCCATGCCTTGGGGCGCTCTTCCTTGATGGATGTAGCTGTTTCATTGCCATGTCCCTACAGTGGATTTTCTCTGTACTCAACACTGAATTCCTCCTTCATTTGAAGGCCAAGTTTGTCAGCACAGTAAGAACCTTCCCCTCTATACAGTGCCAGATTTTGTCGTGTTGGAGTGGCAGTGAATATTGTCCTGTTGCTGCTTCCTCCCTCCTCACTGGTACTTTTGAGGGCTCGCACTCCTGCCTGCTGTGGGGGCTCCAGCACTGACCCCTCTGTGCTGGGAACCCCTGCGTTTGTTATGCCACTTTGTTTCCTAACTTTTAACCAGTTATTCATTCCCCAGCTGCTTTTCAAACTTCACTTCTCGGCAACAGGCTCGGCCTTATTTACCAAACAATCAGGTTTATTGCTGTTTCTCCCCATTCTTTGTTACCATTTCTATCTGTTTCCCCCATTAAACTCGGGACGTTGTGGTATTCCGGACCCCCTGTAGAGCCCTTTTGGGGAAGTTGGCTATCCTCCATTTCTATTTACAAAGACCAATTCACATGGGAGGCTAAACTCCAGCTACTGAAATAGCCATTTCATATTTAAGTTCTTCTAAAAGCCTCACTTCAATCCCATCTTTTCTCACTACTTCTTTCTGTGCACTCGATTGAGCTGTTTTGCAACCTCTCCTCCCTCTACCTGGACTGCCAGCCCATCCAGCCCCCGCAAAAGACAGGGGGAATTCCTTCGAAAGGACAGCAGAAGTATCCAATGCAGGATAGTCTCCAGTGTAGGGCTTCGTTCCATTTTCTTCTTCCTCCATTTTCTTTTCCCACCGATTGTAAATCCCCAGACCTCTGGTGTTTTTTATTTGTTTGCCATCAGCAAATCATTCCTGAAAATTTCCTTTGTCCTGCTTTGTCATTTTATACCCGTGTTGGGGAGTTCACCTCGGAGGGGAGCTGAGGATGGGATTTGGGGACTACAGGGTAGGCACAGCTCTGACAGAGATGACCTGTCTAAACCAGCCACGATATGCCTACCCCATCCCAATGTTGAGTGGGATCTACTTCTATCATCTGCCCCTGAAACTCCCCAGACAGATCCCTGTTATTCTGGGGGTTGCTATGCTCCAAGCACCACCATCCCAAGGTAGGCACCACATCCTAGGAGACGGAGGATGGGTGATGATGGACCAAAACTGGGACAGCTCAGGGAGGCTGCAGAGCTGGCTAGCACCAGTCCCTGTGGAGATCCAACCCCTTGGCATGTGTCCACATCCCGCCTTGATGGAGGTGCAGGTGTGAAGGCTATAGAAGAGGAAGACGGGGCCTGCCTTATTGGAGCTGCTCATAAACAAAGCCACTTGAGTGGAGAGGATTCAGAGAGCCCAACAGCCGCAGGAAACTATAATTACGTTTAAATATTGTTAGCATCATTATCTTTTATCCGCCATCAGATTAAAACAATTATGGCATTTTCAGGAATCGTCCTTGGCATTCTCTTGACCGACATTATCTGTCAGGCAGGAAATGTGATTTTTGCTTGGAGAGGTGCCAGCCACCGTGTGGCCGGTCCCATAGCCCCCGTGGCAGGAGAAGCCAGCAGCCAGGGTGAATTCCCATTTTATGGAGAAATCCACATTCATCTCATACCCTGTGGTCAGGTACTTCTTCATCCTTGACTCCATATTACTCTGAATTTCTAACCATTGGCTTTGCCATTGCCTGGTGATGGCAGAGGGAGCCAGAGGAGGGGACACCAGCCTGTGCCATCACCTCTGCCGGTGGTTGTGGCTGTGCATCGGAGCGGGTGGCCTTGGCAAACACTGCTCCGTGCCTGAAAGCTGTGGTGAGCAATTTACCCGAGGAACTCATTTCAGGAGATCTAGTCTAAGTTAATTAAAGATGGCTGGCTGGGGTCATCGCCTTGGCAACAATTAAGGGCAGGAAAGATGCCTCATTAGTAATAGTTTTTAACAAAAACCGTAATTTTTCATATCAAGACAATCCGGGGCATATGAGGCGAGAGGCAAGAGCATGCTTTCTATCTGGCTTTCTCTCTTTCCACACCCTGGCTGTGAGTTAGCCCAAAAGGCAGGACAGAGAGATAGGAAAACAGGATTGAAAGGAAAAGCCCCTTTGCAGATCTATAGGCTGAGGGTCTGGTGGCCAGTGCCCAGCACCAGAGCCATTGAGGAAAGGGGCACATGGATAAATGGGGGTTACGCCTGGAGGGTGAGAACCAGCTTCTCAGGAAGGGGAGAAGCTGAGACGGCCATTGCTGCCATACAGGAGCTGTCTGCACATCCCAGCCCATACAGCATCATGCCAGGCTGCCACCCCCAGCCACCAGTGAGGGGGTTATTCCTCCAGCTGTGCCTTTGTTTTTTAATTTCCCCCTCGTACTCCAGAAATCTTAATGCCGCTGCCTACTAATGCCAGGCTGGGCAGAGTAGCTTTATTTTCTACTTAATTAACTGTCATCCAGTGATTGATCAATTAATGATGGAGCCATCATGGTAATGCTCTGGGAGCTGGTGTGCCGGGGCCAGGCCGAGTCATGTGCTTGCCTTCCCACTCCTACCTGCTCCGGCACCCGGCACACTCCCCCCGGCACCAGGGCTGTGCCGACTCCTCTTCTGACAGCAAAGGACAATGTGACAGATGGAAAATCCCTCGCTCTCAGGAAATTTGGCCATTTACAGGGCAGTTGTGGGAGGGACTGGGGACCAGGGACTGGGGACCAGGAGTCATTCTCCTGCCCTGACTTCCCTAACTGTTGTCTGGGGGCTGCAGAGGGACCACTTCCCTGCTGGACACAATGTCCGCTGCTGTGTTGAGTGCTAATCCAAGTATTTCTGCAGCTTCCCATCCTATCAGCGATATTTTAGCTGATGTTGCCCACATGGGTGACGCTTTCACTGCTGACCTGAAGGAGTCAAGGCTCAGTAGAGCCAGCAGCAGAGCGTCTCTGCTCTTGGCCTCCTCTTCCTCCTCCAAATTTGCACACATGGCTCAAACGGGAGAGATAAATATAAACTCCATTCAGATATCCATAGAAACAGAGCTGGAGATGGAAGACCCCATGCAGATAAAACCTTTCTCCTTCCTACACGTTGCTATTCCCAGTATTATTCCAGAGCATTTTATAAAACCAGTAGAGCTGGGCAGAGACCAAGAGAAATGACCAATAAGGTGTGAGCAGGAAAATCCCAAAACATGGGAAACACTTTTTTGCTGAATAATTTATCCGTATCATAAAAAACCATGAGGGGTGAGGCCAAAACTTGACGTGGGCTGAAAGGGATGTAGCACGACTCTAGTGCAGAAGTGGTGTAAGTCCTATCACTTAATTCTGCACCATGAAAAGAGCTGAGATACAGATTTGATGTGCTGAAAAGCGTCTGGCATCTTGTCACACACCAGCCCATCTCCAGCATTCAACAGCTGGAGAATGCACCCCCCATGCACCCCCAGGTGTATTCCTGCACCTACAACATCACCGCCTGTTTATCTACGGATTGAACCCAACGATAACATGTTTATTCAGACAGCTCTGCCGGCTGGTAAAATAGAAACCGAACTGGTACCAAAGGGAACCAGCCGCTGCTCGGGGCTATGTGTGCGGCTCCTCCTCCCCACCGGCTCCAGATTGAGTTGTTTGTCTCATTACATCCCTGTACACACATCCTCACCCACACACCGACCCATATATAATCCCGTGCATACAGCCAGGAGAAAACCTTATATAGTATTATAAACATAATGCTATTTTTTGAATTAAAGCATAAAACTGTTCATTGGAGATGACACATGCAACACATTCAAGCCCAAGAATAGGTTTGGAAGCAACTCTGGAAAATATCAGTAATCTCCAGAGTTTCCTTACATCCCAAACCAAATCCAGCATAATTTCTGCTGTCAATAATGCATGTTTATGGGGAGGAGACTTTCAAGGTTCAAGACCTTCCTCCCTTTAGGGGTGAGATTTCTCCACCCCCTTGGGCTGGGAGAAAGATTTATTTTCCCCAACCTCATGGCAAGGAAATTGTTTGCCGAATTAACCTTCCTGGAAGCTTTTTGGGTGAGGCATAGGGCTCTTTCTCTGCCTGCTTGGTGCCTGGAGATGCACAGTGGTGTTAGGTATGATGTGCCAAGTGATGCTTAGGCAGTCCCTGGGCTGGTGCTGGCTGCCACGTGTCATGGCCATGCAGAGCCTAGAAATAAGTTGGGATTTGGGTAGCAAGGAGAGTTTTGCAGTGTGCCAAGGTGGGGGATAAAGTGGGGAGTGGGTGGCAATGCAAATATCCCCCATCAACATACAGGAGTGAGCAGGGCGATGGAGAAATTGTGAATTCATTTGGAAAAGTAATGGCCGAGCATCTTCATCATCTCCCCAGCTCCTCTCCCCATTGGCTCCATCCATACCCTGGCTGAGGCAGTGGGAGCTTGGCAGGTCCCCAGTGAGTTTTTGTAGTGCTGACCAAGGGGTGAAAGAGGAGGAGAGGCCATGGGAGAGGCAGGCTGGCTGCTCAGCCACACAAAGGGGCTTGAGCCAGCCGTGCCCAGCATGCCCTGACCCCGTGTGGGGCAGCCAGGAGGGCACAGACACATTGTGGCCAGCTCAAAATGATGCTCTGAGACAGAGCCGAAGCCATTTAAAACCAATTAATAACTGTAAACTGCCCTGGCCCTTGCTGTTCATTAGGCAGCCACAAAGAAACTTTATATTTTAGAGTTGCAAGTCCTCTTTTTTTTTTTTTCAGACAGAAACTTTTTAAATATGTAATTGGCTCTGGGAATCAGGACCCAAAGGGGTTGCAAAAGCAAGGGAAGCAATTGCCTTAATCAGTCCAAGATCTCTGATTTATTTATGTATTTATTTCTATTTCAAAGCAGTGCTGCTCATCGTATCAGGGCCTTTAGAAGCACAATTATTCTCTCGACAGAAGAGCTAACCTAGGCTGCGATTATTTGCCTTTCTGAAAGGCCGTCCTCCCCACGAACACGCTCCCGCTCCCGCATCTCTCCGAGCGATTTTAGCATCTGAGAAACATTCCCCCCAGCCTTCCTGTAGCCACAGCCCGCCTGAACACCCAGCCTTTCTGCCGAGCTTCCCAGCTTCAAAGAGCAGGGTGAGCGCTCGCTAAATAATGATTCTTTATTCCTGTTCTTTGGCTGCTTTTCAAGCGGTGGTCGGGAAACGTGCTCGCATCTTTATGGCTTGTAAAAGACACTCGAGGTCACAGGTGGAAGGAGCTGGGCAGAGCCAGCCCCAGGTGGGTTTTGGGCCATGGAGATCTGCTTGTGTTTCACCCCTGAGAAATGCTTTATTCCCAGGTTGTGCCTGGATCTGAGTTTGAAGTGGGATCAGGGTGGGATTCAGAGGCGATGGTCTACTGGTCTGTGGAGACAGAGTGTATTCCAGCAGCAGAAGGGAACTAGTGGAGAGGCAGGAAAAGAGGGATCTGTGCTTTCAAAAGAAACCTTCTTGCAGCTGTGGTGGGGTGCCCAGGACTGAATAAATGTCCCAAGCTCTGCCTACCCATTCTGTGGACACCCATCCCCAGGGCGAGTGGGCAGGTCAGGAATTGGTTGGTACCCGCAAGGTCCAGGGAACCACAATCCACTGGGCTGAGTTGGATCCTGCCACATTCCCTCCACCAGCTGCAAATTTTGCTCCTGCGAAGAGACAAAATCCCTTTGAAGTGACATCCCCACAAGGATCCTCATCCTGGGGAGCTTAGCTGCCCCATCTCACAGAGATCCCCATGGTGAGCAGCAATGCCACACTGTGTCCCTAATCCACCATGGGGCTCCTCTGTGGCAGCACAAGCCATCCGTGGGCTCGTGAGAAATCCTCGTGTGTTGCGTCCCCCCATGCCCATCCCTGCAATGCATATTTTGCCAAGGTTTAATTGGCAGCAATTATTAAGTAGCACGGACCCTGGAAACCTGCCAGTCAGGAAAATAATGAACCGTTTTAATACAAATTCAGCCCGTAAACAAATGTGGCTGCCAGAGCCATTGCAGTCGCCCGGTGCTGGGAGAGGCAGTACAGGAGATCAGTCGGGAAACCAAGGGCAGCCCCACTGTCTCCCTCTGGCACTGGGCAAGGGTCTATGTCCTCAAGGCTATGCCATGTCCTTGGGGGAAAGGTCTTGTCAGGTCCTGGAGGCTCTCCCATGGGACCCTAACACCGCCCTAAAATAGCAGCATCGATAACTGAGCGGGGATCAGACCCATGTGCATGTAAGATGTAGATTTGGGCTTTGGGATAGCTTTGGCAGGGGAGGGGTGGCAGTGGGGGTGCCCAAGAGAGAGTCCTGCAGAGCATCTTTGCTCCAAACCTTGTTCCACAATTCTCCCTGGTCCCACAAGCCCAGCTAAGGCCCTGGCCCCTCCACCCTGACTTGAATGGCAAACAAACCTGCTCTCCCTCAGCAGATACCACTTTTATCTGCCAACCAAAAAAGGTTTTCAGGGCATTCAGACAGTGGGCAAACAGCCTTCTCTGCCCACTTCATATGCAGGGTAGAATGTGGTATCCCTAGAAAATCCCTGGGGCACTGGAATCCTCCAGCACCCCTCAACACCCCCTGGTACCCAGCACAAAAAGGCAGCACTCCCCTGCAGCAAAAAGCATCTGTGGGACACGGGCTTGAAATCTTACACCCAGGGAAATATTTCTGCCAAGGAATGGCTTTTGGTTTATTCTAAAAAGGTTACATTTTTCCATGTTATTTTTTAATTTTCTCTCTCTCTCTTTTTTTTTTTTCCTAATAATAAAATGGGTTGATGGTTCTTTTAACTTTCAGTAATTTGTGGAAATTAAAAAAAAAAAAAGAAAATAATTTGCAATGCGACCCAGATTTTAATGGCACTCTGAAATGGATGTCGCTTGGCTTTGTTTTAATTTTTTATTTTTTTTTTTTAATGAACTCACTCTCAGAATGGCGAAAAATCTCTCAAATCTGGATCATGAAAGTGTCATGAATTGTTTTCCTGATTTTTTAAATGTTCCTGACAAATAATCGTTCTGTGTCTGAAAGGAGATTAAAATAATCTTTGTTTTACATGTAGCTCAGAGGAGCACATTTTACCATTGGAAAATAAAGCAAAACTGTATAAACCTGAGAGATTTCAAATATATAAATTAGTAAAAAGGTAGAATTAGCTCTTTCCTCAGGTTCATATGTGTAAGAAGGCATTTTTATATCTTGCCTGGGTTATGACTATCGCTGCCTGCCGTCAGAAGTGGTTTCTTCCCTTGAATTAGGCACCAAGGTAGTAAAGATACAGTATTTATAAGCCAAAAAATAAAGCAGGCACGATTTATTAAACAGCTACAATGTGACAATAAATAATTTTAATGTCAATCAGAATCGGATTATTGTCACTGAAATTTGGATTGAAAAGATAAAAGCCTGAAAGGGAGAATTGAAATCCAATGCTGGAGACAATTCCAATATCTTTGTTCCTTGCAATAAATATTTTGGGTGAGAGTTTAAACCAGCTCATTCTTAATTTGGGGGGAGAAAGATTGAGTGTGGTAGGCTTTTAAGAAATGTACTCGGAAAATATATTCATGTTTGGGGTTGGGGAGAAGACCTTTTTTTTTTTGTGGAAGTGAGAGACAAAACAATTTTATTTTATTTTTTTAAAACTGCTTGAGTTTTAGCTTTTAGTGTCAGGCAATGGTGAGAGAGAGATGCTTTTCTTGACCCTCTGAATATTCCCCCTCCTTCCTCCTATTTTTGGAAAACCCAAACTCAGCCTCCCTGGAATGCATCGGCCAAAGCTGCCCATGCTTTGGGACGAACATTTTTTGGTGCAGTCAAACTCCAATCGCCCAGGGAGCCCTGGCTGCTGAGGGGCAGCTTTGCTCCCTCACAGCCCCAGCCCCAGCTCCCTGCCTACCGCGATGGGGCCTTGGGGGCCAGGGCCCCCTCCCAAACCCCTCACTGAAATATTCTCATTTGGTCCCAGGGATAGTCAGGGTACCATGTACTCCCAGGGAGAAAACAGCCTGTTTTAACAATGGTTAAAAAAAAATAAATTCCTCTGTCAGGGAGTAGGAGTAGGCATGTGGAAGAGTGGAGGCCAAGGACACAGCACCTATTTTTTAACTGTAAAATGAGGATGATGAGGATGCTGGGGTGTGATGGAGTGCAGGCAGGGCTGCTGGCCTCTGCTTGATTTCCCTGAGTCTGAGACCCTCTGGGTAGGAGAAGAGTCCCCTTCTCGATCTCCTCCTGGACAGCATTGCCCATCTGCCCACTGACCTCTGGCAGCGGCTCTGCCTTGGCACCGAGTTCAAGCAGTGCCTGAACCGGTAAATATTCAATTGGAGTGGCCGAGGCAGAAACCCTCTGTGTGTCTCTAGGGCAACGTGCTTATTCTGCATCCGAATAATGCCCAATTCCTCCTTGAGACAGAGCTCCCAATTATTTCTACAAGGATTTAGGTGCATGACATAAATAAATAGACTTATTTGTATATATTTAAATGTGTGTATGAGCATAGCAAATTAATACCCAATATTGGCTTAAAACACAGGGCACCAGAACATGCACGGAGGGAGGTGTGGGCTAGGAATGGGATGTCTAAGTTTGTCCCCAGAGCGGCTGATGGATGGACAAGGAGGAACCGGCGGGGGCCGGGTGGTTTTAATCAGCGTGTGTGTGTGTGACAATAGTTGGGTGAAGAAGGGGACCTGACACCAGCATCCTTGATTTGTTATAAATCACACACATAAAAATGGGGGGGCGGGAGTTAAATCTCGGGGATCACAGTGCTTTTAGTGCCAACTCAATCCCCAAGCTGGAACAAAGCTTTGCCAGCACTGAAATAAATGATGCTTCACCTAATGGCTCTTATCCCTTCTCGGCTGCCTCCGACCAGGAAGCTTTAGGGTTTTAACGATGCCGATGAGATGGGAAGCAGTGTCTGGGCCTGGTGCTGATTTTTACCAGCAAAGGTAGCCCTGCCAGGTGGGGTGGAGGCCCTGGGGGACTCGTGGTGGGGAGGGGAGGCTCATCCCCAGGTCCCTGCTCGGCTGTGGCTTCACTGATGCCCCGCAGCCGCCGGGCTCCTCTCTCTGCTCAATTGCACAACGCACAAATGGAATCGCTCTCCTCGCTGTGTTTGTGGCCACGGGAGTGGAAGAATTACATTGGGCTGAAAATAGTATTTACTTTTACTGATTGAAAAATAGATGTTAGGGAAAAAAAATAAAAAAAAAAGCAAAAGCAGGAATTGAAACTATAATTACAACAAACCATATGTAAACTCCCAGGTAAACACTGATTATACTGTGTCATTTCAGCCAGACTTTATTAGCGAGGGAAGAAGTGAATCTTCTTTCTCTCTCCGCCCGCGGCGAATGCAGCACACGGGATCCCAGTGCCTGCCATTTGCAGAGCACTTTTCACCCTAAAAATCTCATGTTCGTGGCCTGATCCTATATAGCTCCCATCAGCTCCTTTTCCTAGGCTGTCCCCCTCGTGTGGGTGGTGAGTGGGTCTGCTGCGGTGCTGCTGTGGGTGCAGGGCTGAGCTGCCCCTTGGCATCTCCTCATCTTTGGGAAGAGGCAGGGAAGGGGCTGGAGTGTGTCAGAGGGGTGAGAAACTTGGGATTCAGGACCCAGCCTGCTTTTACATACAGTGCCGTCTCCTTAGGGTGGGATGGGGTGGCTCAGTGCAGCATCCTCCCTCCTGCAGGCAGTTCATGGGCCTGGCTGTGGAAGGACAGGGCTGGCCAGATCCATCCTTGGAGAAAAGCTGGAGGAGACAAGTGGCTGTAGCCTCACCAGGCCCTTTGCTTTCTCCCCAGCAATGCAGCCAGACCCCCTTATTGAGGACCTGCATCCTCAGAGCCCAGCACCCCAAATGCAGGAGAGGAGCAGGGTTGGCACATTATTCCTGGATATCTAGGTTACACAGCATCCTCCTCACTCATTGGCACGGCACATGGTCTCACAGAGACTCCAGAATCTCTCCTCCCTGCCAGGACTGATGGAGATAGAGCAATGCCACGTTGACGTGTCAGTCCCCACTGTGTAACTCTTAGGACACCTTGGAGGGTATTCCAGCATGCCCTTCTCTGCCCCGCAGCACAAAGGTCAGCTGGCAGCACAGCCCCCTTTGGAATATTTGAGGAGCTCTTGCCGCAGCTTCTTTGCCGGGGGCACGGGGGAAATGGGAACGGAGGGGAAGAAGGAAACCATGAGTAATGTGGGGAACGCCAGGTACCCTTACACAACAGGACTGAGGACCGGCGGCCTTACAGCTTTGCCATAGTGGCACCCTGTGGCAAAACGCATTACTACAGCTGGAAGGGACTCTGGAGGGGGACACGGCCTGGAGGGGACCCTCGCCCTAGGGGCTCACACCCCACGGGGACACGCGCTCCCCACGCATGCAGGGATGGAATGGCGGGGGATGAGCATGAGGTGGTCCCCATCACCGTGACATCCCAGTCCCACGTGGTGGGTACCACCCATCTCCGTGGGGTTAGCTGAGATGCTCACCCAACCTAAATATCCTCCTGGGATGGTGCTGGGATGCTGACAAGCTCACTGGCCACTGCACGCTTGCCCACTTAGGGGCTCTCTGGTGACATCCGCGTGGCCGGGTGGTGCGGGGCTGCGTGGAGGGGCGTGTGTGTGTGTGTGTGCGTGCGTGCGTGCGTGTGTGTGTGTGTGTGTGTGTTGGTTTTCTCCTCCTGGAGCAGACCCGGAGTGACGGAGCGAGCTCTTTGTCTGCCTGCGCCTGCCTGTCACGGCTCCCGGCGTTTCCCAGCCACCTTGCACGGCGCGCAGCCACTTTGGCAGGAGCTGTCTCGGAATTTTAATGCGGCTGATTAACGCGCTACGATGCAATCGTGGAGCCAGTCGTATCCCTTCCCTAGCCTTCTCTTTTGGGTGAATAAATAACCAAATCCAATTAGGCACCCCCACCCGTGGTGCATCACCCTATCCTAAACTGAGCTGGGGAACAGGACCAAGCTGGAGGCATGAGGTGATCCCAAAGGAAGAGATCCTGCTGCAGGTCCTGTCTTAGCCCAGCAAGCTGTGAGGTGTAATGGAGATGTCTCTGCCATCCTGGCCCAGAGATGGCAGAGCTGGATGTGGCACTGCATGACACAGCAAGGAGTTGTGGGAAAGAGTCGTGTCTCCCTCTGGGAACAAGGGTGAGCGATGGAAAACTCCACACAGAAGGGAAAATGGTGAAGGGGAGAGGTTGCAGAGGGAGGAGGAACCTATGTGGAGCGGAGAGAAGATGGGTGAGCAGATATCCCTGGCATCCAGGAGAGGAGGAGGGAGAGTTATTGACACAGAGGACATGTTGCTAAAAATTAAATCTGTCCCTTCCTTAGGTGGTGTTGACAGAAGAGGATGGGTGGGAGATATCAATGTCAGGCACACGTGTTCCAGGAGAGGGTGAGACACCAGTGGAGAAGGAGCAAGAAATGACCCTTGGACAGCTGCAGAAGAGAAACTCAAACCCTCTTTGGAAAGTGGGGGGCACCTGCAAACTAGGGAAACATCCATACCCCCAGGTATCGGGGAGGATCCAGAGAACATTAGGGCCTGGCATGGGCCCCATCAGCTTGGGAAAGGTGCGGCTGTTCAAGGAGTTGGGAGAGACCCTGCACCCCTTGTCCGTGGAGCTCTTACAGAAGACAGGAGTGCAGAAGGAGACCCCCTACCTCCAAATATCAGCTGCTCTGATGGGGCTGTGCCAGACATCCATTGCAGCCAAAAATGAGCTGAGGAAGAAGAGACACCCAACTCTGCAGTAGGGTGGGGCTGCCAGGTTCCTGCCAGGCTTGGTGTGGAGGTGCTTTCCATTGGCCCTCCCTGTGCTACTCACAATTCTCAGCCAAGTGGGGAAGAAAGGAAAAAGAAAGGAAGGTGGTGGGAGCATCTGCAGAGAGAGGGACACAGCCTGGACGTCCCTGTGCTGTTCATGTGTCAGCAACTGGGAGCACAATGATGTGGTCCATTTGCTTATGACACATACACACAAGGTAGGCTCGTGGGGCAAAGCAAAGGGGGAGAGAGTGGAAAATGCCACTTAGGACCCAACATGCTGCTGGGATGCGCCCATGGGTAGATGGGGACTTCTGAATGGGACAACTGGGCACCCAGGGAATGCAACAGCACCTAGAATAAAGGGGGGTTGGGCTTAGATGGGAGAGAAAACCTGTTGCTGGAGCACCACTTGCAGTGGAAGATGATTTCAGAGGGGTCAGAGAGGTTTGGTCTGGCTGAGGGTTTGGCTGGGAAAGGTTAGGCTGATGTTTCTAATTTGATTGCAACCAAGCCAGCTGTGCTGAAGATGGCTGTGATATTTATTCACGGTGGGGATGGAAGACACCAGCAGACTCAAAGTCCCCACAAGCATAAAGAGGGGAAATGGACACTTTCTCAAGCATTGACCACTGACCATGATCATACTACATCACCACGGGGCTTTCCAGATGTCAGCCATGTCCCAAAAAAGAAGTGATGAAGAATAGAAGGATAAACTCCAATGCAAGCAAGGCAGCACAACCTCCTTCTCTGCCTTAGGGCTGCCCTCACTCAATCAAGGCTCAATAAACCCTATTTTTTGGACATGCAAGGTGAATCCCAAATGCAGAGTAAATGCCCCTTGATGAAGGGCTCTCATTTTGCCTTTAGACTGTGGACCCCCCATTTCCACAGCTGCTGGGTGCAGACCCCTGGTCCCACCATCACAGCCTTTTGTCTCAAGAGAGAGGTTCCTTTGGGAAGATAATTTCACTCCCATATGCACCTTCCCTGGTTTTCTTCGGGGCTGTGTCCCTCCTCTAGCATCCCTTTACCCTATTAATATCCTTTGACTGTCCTCACACCTGCAGACAATCTGGTCTCCAACCACCTCCACCTCCCCCCTTCCTCAAAAGCTTCCCTCAGCTGTCTTTAAGTCGTAGCTGAAATCTGCGGTATGTAGGAGGAGAAATTCAGTCTGACAGCAGTTTAAAACACCGCACTACTTGGCAGATTTAAATGCTATTTTAAATATAAGCTATGACACAACGGACAAAAATAGCATTGAAAATACCCTGTCATGTTCCATATTGCAAGGAATAGGGAAGCAGACCAGGCTAGAAAGGAGCAGAGAGAGGGGCCAGATGGAGAGGAGAGGTTATTTTGTTTGTTTTAAAGAAAATGGTTAAATGTATTTTGTATGTGACTGAGTAAATGTGTTTTATGGAGCACTGAGCCAAAAAAAAAAAAAAACCTTCTCATGAAAAATCTACATATTTTATTTGATGTGGGATATGCCAAAGTAGCTTTTCTGGTAAAAAATTAGTGAGAGGATATATTTGTTACCAGGCTGTTTTGGAGATGCTCAACAACAGCAGCCACCAGCTACTGAAGATCACTTGGTCTCCTCTAATTCTTTTTATCCTCTTTATTTATCTATGACTTAATAGGAATTTGCTCTCCTCAAATAAAGAAAAAGACACCTTAAGTACTGGAAACTGCTCTCTCATCACAGCATCTTCTTTCTCAGTCCTCCACATACACTGTTGTACAGGGCAGGACAAACATCTGTCCACTCCTTGGGTTTGTCTCAAGAAGTCCCAAAACTCAAGATGGGTTTTGGTTTCTTCCAGTCCCCCCAGTAGTAAATCCGTTGGGAGAGGATGACCTGAGGTGACTCCAAGAGTTTTGGGGAAAGTCTCAGGCTGCAGCATCATGTGACACCCTGGAAAGTCCTGGAGATAAGAACTGAACTGTCCCTACCTGGGGACAGGCACAGTGTTGACACCCATGGTGCCAAATGGCACCCAGCAGTGCCAAATGCCTGTTGCAGACCCTGAAATGGGGAAGAGAGTGGGGTTCACTCCCACTACAGGATCTAGGCAGCTCTGCCTCTGGCTGCCTCACTGCAAGAGCAATTGCCCTTGCTTATGCCGGGGTGAGGATGTGGTCCTCACGAGCACACAATGGCATGTTAGGAGCTTCGTGTGCTCTTCTGAACCCTTTGGCAGGAATTCAGGGGCTCCCCAAGCCTTCTGAATCCACTGCTAGTCCAGCTGCAGCAGCAGAAACCAGGGGCAGAGACACAGAGTGAAACACTTTTCCTATTGCCTTCAGAAAGGTCTTTTTATTATTTTAAACCCACCATGTTATTATAATAGAAACACACAATTTGAAGAGTTTAACAAAACAGCTCAGTGAAGTCAGGTTATGATTAGAAACCAAAGACAGATCTTTCACCCCTTAGAAACCACTCTGGCCTGGAAAAACTTGCCCTCCAGGCAGATCTCCCTGACCATCCAGTGACAGATGCAAAAAAAGCAAAAGCTTTTCATTAGGAGAGGAGACAGCCCTGAAGCTGTGCTCTCATCTCACCCCTTCACCTCTGGGTGCCCACTCCCAGCCAGGGGCTCATGGCTTCTCCTGACCCTCCAGCTGTGTCAACCCTTGGGATTCCCATGGACAGCAGCTCTGAGGGCACCACAGCAGTGCAACCTCAAGCACTGCTTGGCATCCGGAATGGCACTGACTGCGCACAGCACCAGAAAGTCTGCAAAGCTCCCAATAGGTTACCATGACTTTCTCTAGCTCTAGGCTAAGGCAAATGGCAGAAAAGGGCATCCATACCTCCATACCTTGATAAAGATTTTAAAGCACATACCTGCTGCAGGGCAGTCAGATAGGCAGCAGTTTCAGCATGGAGTCTGGCTCCAGACATTAGTGCTAAGTAGGCTGTACTCGTACAGCAGCTCTTGGCCCTTGTACACCTTGCAAAGGAGAGTGTGTGCCCTTCCCAACACCTCCCTGTGTGCAGAAACCCAGAGCTAGAGGGAAAAAGGAGGATCTTTGGTGAGAGATGAAGGAAAACTCCTGGTAGGGCCAAGAGAGGCTTTGCTGTGTTACAGCCAAAGCAGCATCACTGCTGCCAGAGTTGGCACTGGGTGCTCCACACACTGAGTAATTTTCATGGCCTGTTCAGAGAAGCAGAACCACCACTCTATAAAAGCAGCCTCTTTGTGCTTGTTTTCTATTTCAGATGAAAATAAAAGCATTTCTGTGTCTTTTGATCTGCCTCACTTCCTTACTGACACATTCAGGATGCTCGCAAGCATTTGGGTACTGTAGGTCCCCACAGCTCAGCAAGGTCCCCAGGACTCCCTGGGGAATTGCAGCCACACAAGTACAACCAGCAACAGAGAAGCAAAGCAAAGATGGGATGTGTCCCCAGCCCCTCTGCTCTTCCCTGGCTGTCTCACCCTCTGAAACATCACTCCCTGTCGCAGTACAAGCCTCAGGGTGTGGAGATACTGATGCTCAGGTATGTGGCCAGAATAGCCTTGGGAGTACCCCGGACATCTGCCCACCTGTGGCAGGTACTGCAGGGCCGAAGCTGCTCGCTGGAGTGGTGGCATTGCAGTTCTGCCTCCTCTTACCGCCCTGCCCAGCTGCGACGGCAGCTCAGCTCCCTCCCTTGCTCTTTGTTAACCACTGAATTCATCTGACAACTCAAAGAGAGAGAGAGAGAGGGGAGAGACCCTGCGGCCCGCCGTGGCCGGCGCGGTTCCCCGGCTCCCCCTCTGCCCTCATTTGCAATGCTTGAGTGGGGATTTCTCTATTTACTAAGCTAACAATGTGGGTTCCCAGGGCCTGGGCTGATGATGACATCCCGGCGCTGGTGGGTGGTGGGGCCGGGGGGGCGGCGAGGGCTGGGGGGGATTGCATAATGCCGAGGCAGGCGTGGGAAACCACAGCATCTGCGAGAAAAGTCTCTGCCAGCCGCTTTGAGCATGGCTCAAAGGGCTCCCGGGGAAGCCACGGGGCAGAGAGAGCCCTGGGGACCCGGTGGCAAGGGGAGATGCTCAAAATCACATCCCACGACCCCAGCCCTGCTGACACATCCCCGCGGAGCAGCCAATGGCCCCGCCCGCCACCACCTCCGTCCCTGGAAGGGTTAACGCGGGCTGCCATGGGTCTGCTCATTATAGGGTTAAGGGGGAGATGGCACTTGCAAATCCCTCAATTACCCGGGCCAGAAGGCTCCTCAGGAAGAGCTTTATTAACGGTTGCCGTCTTCATTAACCGCTTCTCCACAGCTGCCTAATTACGGCCGCCATTAGGCTTGCTGGGTCTCCCCACCACCGCCCTGACCCCCGGCCCTTTGATTAACCTTAATTACACCTCCATCCTCGGAACTGGGCACTCACCTGAGTGGGGCCACGGCCAGGGGCTCAGAGCTGCCTAATTGCGGGCATCCCCGGCGGGGCGGCGTGAGGAGGGGGCCGAGGCGGCCGGTGGCCAGCCGCCCGCCGCACGCCAGATGTTCTCTGCTGAAAAGCCGAGGGCTGCCCTCGCACTGAGCTAAGCGGTGGCAATGAGATCGGTAGCAGGGCATTGAGGGAGGCAGTGAAAGGGTTTCCCACCTGAGTCGATGGGGCTCTGCCGGGAGGAGAGCGGGGCTTGCTGGCGAGGGAAGGCAAAGGATGAGTGGTAGGAGATGCTGTGGGTGCTGCTGTTTGTCCACCTGAGCCCCACCCTGCCAGGAGACACAGCATCCCTGGAATGAGGGGACTGGAGCTATATGATCTCTAAGGTCCCTTCCAACTCAAACTATTCTACGGCGACCCTTCTGGGTTTCCCCTGGCCTCATTCCTCTCTGGTTAGGCTGTGTCTCCCAGGCTGGAGGCAGCACAGCTGGACATCTGTCCCCGGATGTGGCTGTACAGTGGATGCACAAGCTCAGCATTTCAGTCAAGGCCACAGGCGCTATGGAGGGGGGCAGAAATCTCACTTCCCTCTTGTTCTGCTGTGCCCTGGGTGCCACAGTGCTTCAGGAGAGCCCGAGCCTGACGTGCCACCCTGGCCTTCTTTCACAAAGAAGATGTCACCACAACAACAGCTCCTCAGGCACAGGGAAAATGGAGCTGCTTTCTCCCTCTCCCGTGAGATGCCCCTACCACCTTCTTCCCCCTCCTCACCACACACCTCCCTTTTGGGAGAAAAAAAAAAAAAAAGATAATAAAGTTCTTATTTCCACCACATTTGCTATTTCCTGGTCTAAGTAAAGAGTGTCATAAGAGTGACAAGCTAAAAGCCACTGATTACTGTGGATTCATGGCATTTATTCTCCTCGTGAAAAGAGCAAACATCAGAAATAATGTGGTCCGGCCTGCCTCGGAGCCTAACCCTGCAATTAATCAGCATTCATGTGCAGAAGGTGCACGAGCATCTGATATGCAGAGAGGGAGTAATTAAAGGCAGATGCAATCTCTGCTTCCCGCAGGCCTGGGGAGGGCAACCACGCTCCCCCTTCATTGCGGTGCATCCCCCCGAAGTCACCACTGTTTCCCCTTTCCTTTGGAACAGCCGGTCAAGCTTGTCCCAGCCTCCTTTTCCAGGTGCATTGGAACAGGCTCAGCTCCCTGGACCGAGCTGGGTGATAGCGGCCCTTCATCCCTCGGCTGTCGGCAAACCGAGCAAGAGTGTTGGGGATGCGGTATTTAGGCGAGCTTCCGATGCCTTGAACCCTGACACGGCTCGGTGACACCACAAGGTCCCAGGAGAGGGGGATTGCTGCGGGCTGGGGCTTGCCCGGGACTATCGCTGGCCTCCTCCCGCCGGGGTCTGCCCCGCTGCTCCCGCTGATCCTGTCGAGACCTTTAATCCGTGGGGGATCAGCAAATTAATCCACTAAAGCATGAAGGGCCTGAGCTGTGTTTAATCGCTCCCTTTTGTGTCAGGGGACGGCTAAATGACCATACAAGAGAAAAACCCACAGAGGGGTCAGAGGGGAGGCGGTGGGCGATTAACCCCCGTCACCTCCCTCCAGGCTGCGGCGCGGGGTGAGACGGGGCCGATCCCGCATCAGTCGGGCTGGGCATCAGTTGAGTTGGTTTTCCCTTGTGCCCCGATGTCCCATGTCACCCACCAGGGGGTAGGACTGTGGCCCATGGCGCTCGCAGCCCACAGCCGGTCGGAGCCGCCCCAGCCACGGATAAGATGAGCCCTCCGAGGTCTCAGCCCAGCTCCCAGCAGACAAGATGTTATCACGGCAATTACCCCACAATACATCCTTTGGGAGCTATTTTGGCCGAGGGGTCAGTGGTGCTGACAGCGGCCGAATCCTCCCCTTGCTCCCGGTGGAGGAGGAGCCGTGCCGGGGGAGGCTGAGCACAAGCCGTCTGCCTACTCCGGCACAGATTGTGCCAACGCGTGGTTGAGCGCGGAGAACGCTCGCAGCCAGCACCCTTCAAAAATATCACTCGGGGAACAAATGACACCACCTCCCCCTCGCCATCCTCGCACACCAACGCCCTCGCCCAGGCAGGGGCGGCCACGCCAGCCTGGGTGCCGTGGTCCCCCGATTCCCCCCTCCCTCCCATTTTCTTCAAAAGGAGAATAACCTGCAGTATATATATATTTTTTTTTTCCTTTCTGGAAACTAATGGACTCCTTAAATAGCAAAAATTGCACCCTGTAATTAAGATCTTGCTTTTTAAATGATTAATCATTCTAACCCCTTCCAGCGGCATCCCACTTACTGCTGCTCTCATATTGAAATGCAGATCTGAGAGGGAGGGAGCCGAGCAGGTCTGTGGAGAGGAGCAATTAAATCTTCCAGCTGTCGCTGGTCCACCCCATCCTCCGTTTTTTTTTTTCTTTTTGGGAAGCCTTGGGCGTTGTCCGCCGGGCTGGCTCCGTGCCCTGACTCACATCCCCCTTTTTTATCCTCTCATCTCCTTCCTACTTCCATCCCTTCTTTTTCTGTTGGCTCTTGGTTTCTGGGCTTAGCAATACTTTTTCATTGCAAAGGCTGACCTTCTTTTCCTTGGAAGTGCTGTGATCTTTCCAAAAAGCTGCTTGTACCCCTCTTGGCAGGTGAAAGGGGAAAGGATGTGAACGCACAATAACATCAGTCGTGTGCCTTGGAGAACCAGGAATCCCAGTCCAGCCCACAACAACCAGATGCCTGTTCCAGCACTGCTGCTCTGCATCTCTGCCTAAGCCAGTGTTTGCAGCCCTCCAAGGCTGCACCCTCCTGTCCTTCCCTTGGCTTTCCCCTGAAACACAACCCATTGTGAAAACTCAAATTCTGCAAAGGACACCCTTGAACATGTGCCACCTCCCTGCAAGGGGTTCCCACAGCTTTGGCACGTCACCTTGTTCACACTTCCCCAGGATCAACTATGGGTTTCTTGGGATGCTTCAACAGGAAAACTGCTCAGCTGTGTAAAAACCATAATCAAAAGAAGGTCTTTTAGCTTAAATCCATCCTGTAAATCCTCTTTGGGTTGGGGAAGTACCTTCAGGTGTTTTCTAAAAGCATGCTGCTGCTGCTGCTTCGGCTCATCACTGTGAAGCCATGGGGGGATGGAAACAAACCAGGAGAAAATACATCTGGTTTCAGTGCCCAGCAGTGTCAGGATAATGGTTTTGGAAGGGCAGATTCCTTCACCTGAAGGGGAATGACGTGGGATGTCCATTTCTGTTTCAATGATCTGGAATAAATCCCTCTTTCTGTCACCCTCTCAAGCCAGTCCTAGAGCAGCTCTGTGAGGTGGATGGGACTGCAAACCCCATCTCCATGGACTGAGGGAGAACGTGATACTCTGGGTCTATTGAGAATAGACAGAGTTTCTCCAAGGAATCAGAGAAGGGACTCTCCAGAGTTTCTATGTCTCTCTGCCAGTCTGAATTTTTTGATATGGAAATAGAGGGGAGACAGAAAAGTGTGTACCCACGTGAGATGGGGGAAAGGGAATCACAAAGAAGAAAAAAAGAGAGGTAGGAATGGGAAGAGAATTATTCCCATGGAGTGGAAATCAGAGGAGCAAATGCTTGCCCAAGGAAGAGGAATGAGAAAGAGCTTCCTTTGTTACTGTTATCCCTAAAATCCTCACCTGTCCTCTCAAGTGTTTTCAAAATAGAAGATTCCCAGAAGATCTGATGAAATGAGGGAGATTGAAGCTACTTTGGACCATCCATCCCACAGTCACTGCACGGCACATTGCCCAGCACAGTGATGAACTCCAGGTCTGATTTTCAGGCTTAGTTCTTGTATCCTGGGTTGCAACATCTGGCTAGGACATGGCTATATGATAGGATGTGGTTCTCCTCACCAGATACTGACTTGTCCCAGGAAACAAGTCAATATCGTCAATGAAGCCAAGGGGAGCTCCATCCCTCCATCCTTGGCATATTCACACGGATGTATCCAAGAGGGAAGAAGGTCCTTAGGAACCTTGTCCTGTCTGAAGATTGCTTTGGTCACCAGGATAGCTTTTAATGGTGTGGACAACATTGACTTGGGACTTCATTCCCCCCTCACCCAGCTAGAGCTCAGAGGTCTTTTTCTCATGGCAAAACAGAGAAAACATCAACAAGCGAGATAATAAGCAGCAAGAAGCCATGCAGAACATGAGCTATCCTCCTAAAAAAGAATGATTCCTTGCAGTCTCCTTGCTGTTCTGATACCCTCTCTTATATAGTTTGGATGTTCCAAAACACCCAGTGATCCTCTAGAATTTTAAAGCATTAAATGCCTGAGGGTTTTTTGCATTTTGATTTTACTCTTGATGGTCAAAATGTACACAACCAGGCTTGTATGGTCAGGAGCACCACAAGGGTCAACCAATGGGAAGTAGAGCCAGATACAGATGAGTCCTGATGGGACCAGATTCCTGGAGCACCAGGAGGAAAGTCAGCAAGCCCCAGCAAGCTCTCTATTTATGGATGCCCACTCCTCTGCATGGCCCCTTCCTTCCTCCTCTTTACTTTTCTCTTTTTACTCTCTGCCCCAAGTTGCAAGGCGCAGGACCCTGTCCCATACCCAAACCCCTCCATGATGTCATTTGCATTTTCACCAGCCTTGATTAATGCCAGAGCCTGTTTATAGAGTTACAATCTCCAAATTAGGTTGCTGAAGGCATCCCTGGCCAGCCCTGGAAAAATCTCGGTGGCTGAAAGGAGCCATAACTAAGCCTCAAGCAGACGTCTTTATTCAGCTATAATTGACGTTTAACAGACGTCTGTAACTTCGTCTGGACTTATAAAAAAACGCAAAAAAAAGTTCTCCCCTCTCTTTATGTTCCCCCCTTTTATCCAGCAGTCAAAAGTGTAAGAGCCCACCACACCGGCCCCACTCGGTCAGTGTGCAGCAGGGGCCGTGACAATAGTGGGGCTGAGACAAAGCCGCAGCCCACGCTGCACACACTGGCGCCTTGTATGTCTATTTACCTCCTAGAGTGGTTTATGCTAATTTATTGGCGAGCAGCGACCACTTCTGCATACTGATGTGCCGCCACTTCTTTCTGAGCGGGGGCCCTTGTCCGTAGGGAGGCCCGTGGGGGGACCCCTTTCCCCACTGGCAGTGCCCCAGAAAAAGATGCTGCAATGCTTGAGCCTCCTCATGTGCCCCCAAACTGTCCAAGCTACTGTTCTGATCTCATGATGGCTCTTTATTTCAGTTCCCTTTGGACACAGGGTGCTGATACTGTCCCTTTGCACAGAGATGCTCCAGGCACTGGAACCAAGGCAAAGTGAATCCATAGCCATAGTATAGAGCTAAGGACATGGAAAGAAATGCTATAGATAGCTGTGGAGACAGCCAGATTTTCATATAAATATATCTTCACGGTGCTCTGCTGACATGTGTGAGTATGGAAGGGTGCTCACAAGTCAGGAAGACACTGGAAATCAGGATAAAATTATTTTCTTCTTTCCTGAGTGCTTATATTGTGTACTATTCTTTGCTGCACAATGGTTTATTTCAGCACTGGGACGTGAATTCTCAGATCAGGTTTTACCGACTAGGTCTTGAAGGCAAATTTTCCTTTCCTCCTCAAGATGACATAGTATTGCTCAGCCCCTGTGCTCTCCTGCAGATGATCAGAATATCAGGAGGACAGTCAGGTCTCTCTGAAGACCACATCCTTCCCAGAAGGTTTTGCAGAGCACTTTCAATGTAGAGACTATCCAGAGTCAGAGGAAATTGGTTTTAGTGGTTCAGGATTCCCCAGAGAAAAGTGAAGCCAAATAGGATACTCCTGCTCTCACCCACAAAGCACCTTTCAGCACCTGCCAAGCACAAGCCACGGCAAAGCCAAGGCTTGGAAGCAAAGCCAAAGGAAACAACCGAGACAAAAGGAATGAAGCCAGGAGCAATTAATTTTGATGCTGGGGATTTGCTGTTTGTAGCACATTGAGCTCCTAAAAACCTGGTCAGTGCCATGATGGTGTGAAGGTTGAGGACAGTCAAACATAAGTCTTCCTGTTCCTGGCATGAGCACTGTGTCATTGTATTGCAGACAACAAAGCGGAAGAGTCAGATAGTTTACCCAAGAAGAACAGAGGCCATTTGCAGGTTAACCAAGCAATGGGCCAGAAATATTTAAGATGTATGTCAAAAGTCCTCCAGCCTTCCCCAGGACAAGAATGAAGGGTGTTGTTCTCCAGCCTCCCCAATTCTCTCACTGCTTGTCTGCACGGGTGATTCTTGGCTGCAGAGCCAGGCAGGAGACCCATCTGTGCAGTGGAGAACATGACTCATGGCTGGAAGAGACACACAAAAAGAGTGAGAAATCTGGCCTGAAGTACCAGAGGAGTACTAAGGTCCCAAAGCTGGGAGCTTACCCTTGCTAGAGTGGCCAACAGCCAGGAAAAAAGGGTGACAGAGTTAGTTGGACAGGTAGGACTGTGTGAGAGTCTCAGAGGGCAGCACATCTTTGCCTGTGCTTTGCTGGCTCAAGCCTAGAGAGATGTGAGAATATCCTTCAGAAGCTGCTGACTGGGAGGAATTTATCTGGGGTGGGCACCCACTGCCAAGCATAGCAAGCAGCCTGCACAGCCACTGCTGTCCATGGAAAGCACAAACTGATAGAGCACCTGCACCCTAACACCACCTTCCCCCAGAGTGCCAAATGTAGGTATTCTCATTTCTGGGAAGACTGGAGAAAGTCATCGTGCCCCTGATGTGACTTAGGACAACCTCTGGGCACTGGGAAACCTGTCTCATTGCCTATGGTGCTGGAAGTGGCCATGACATCAGCGCTAGTGCTGTCCCTTCAGTCACTGAGTGACCCTTCACAAACTGGAGGAGAGCTCACTGGGCCAGAAAAGCCAGTTTTTCAGCTGCTTTGTGCTGCTAAAGCTCCAGAAAGGGGCTGTATCACAGCCACAGATCCGGCCTTTTGTGTTTCAAACCCGGAGGCTCAGGGTTTCTTTCTTTTTTGTGCTCCTCAAAGCAGCAGTAACTTTTGCAGCTCCTCTGGCATTTTTCCCTGGATTTTTTTCACACCAGCTGGGCACAAGACATGGCTGTGGGGAGGGAGCTGTTGTGGTGCTGTGCCAGAGCAGTTTATATTTCCCATGGAAAAGGAAACAGCCTCTCTGCATGTCTCTTCCACAGTCCTGCATTTCAGTTGAATGAACCCCGGTCACCTCCTCTATCAGGAGATCAAGGGCTCCCAGGAGTCAAGAAAGACTTCCTCGGCTGAGATAGGGATGACGGGGTTTCT
Organism: Serilophus lunatus; assembly: GCA_013399895.1. Lineage (NCBI taxonomy): Eukaryota > Metazoa > Chordata > Aves > Passeriformes > Eurylaimidae > Serilophus > Serilophus lunatus. Next base: position 311,925 of record VXBA01001787.1, on the reverse strand, counting down.
CCAGGCTTCCTACAGCAGTGGAGAGAGAAATTTCCTGCACAGGGCTGCTCACAAAGAGCCTGAGCTGCCGTTCATCTGTAACACTCAGGGATGCCTTTGCTTGAGGCTGGTGAGGGAGGTTCGATATCAGCACTAGAGAGTCATTGGAGGGGTGCATGCATGAAGGAGAGACTCCTTCCTCCCCCCCTGCAGAACTGTGCCGGCGAGGGAGGGCAGGCAGGGCTCTGGGAGGGTGCCAGTCCAAGCCCTGGCAGCCTGCAGTCCTGCCTGCACCACTGCCATGCAGAGATGAAGGAGATGTTAGCACCATGTCTTAGGCGAGGGCACCTCATGCTGGCAGCTCCAGAAATAGCCCGGAAAGCCTTTGTTTTATCGATTTCCCTTCTTTCTCTCTAAGTCGTTTGCCCCAGCTGGTGCTGGCTCGGGAAGAAGCTGCACCGGAGCAGGGTGAAGTTACAGAGACCAAAAAACTGTCCCAAGCCTGGAGATCATCCTCCCGTTTCCTCTGACACATGTCCCCCTACGAGACCATGCCCAGAGCCTTGCACGAGGCCAAGCCAGGATTTTTCCTGCCACCAGCTCTGAGCATCCTGTGTGGCCATGTCCCCAAGGTCCCGCTGTGCCCCAATGCACCAGGACATGGGGGCCGTGGAGTGGCTGCCCTTCTGCAGCCGAACTAAGGACAGCTCCAGACAGAAAAACCCAGACATTCAGGGCTGAGCACTTGACCCCAACTCCTCAGCCTGCCTTCCAACAGCTTCTACACCTTCCTCCCAGAGCAAGCTGCCTCTACAGGGGCATCTCCAGGTCTCGTCAGCGAGCTGTTATCTGCCAGATAAAGGCGGGTGAGAAAAGAAACACCCTCCCTAAAAAACAAGATGTCTAGTGTGAATATCGTGATCCTGCTAACCCGAGGGCTCTGCTGGAGCCGGCTGCGTGCAAGCAGCAGCCCCAGGTCTCACTTAGCAACAGGGCCCGGAGCAGCCCGCGGCTGGCGGGGAGAAAAAAGGGTCTTTTCTTGTCGGTGAAAGATTCATCGTTGGGCTGAAAGTGGCCCCTCCCCTCTTTCAAATACTTGTCAGCAGGGAGAATACAGCTTAGATACTGGGCTGATCAGATCATGGCTAATCTGTTATTCCTGGCCGCAAAAACTGCCAGAAGAGTTTCAAACAACTTCACTGGGAGCGTGTGCGGCGGGAGGGAACGGGCAAGAGATGCCGAGCCACTGGCAGCCCCATGCCGGCATTCCAAGGACATCTCCTGCTCATGAGTGTGGGGCAGGCAGCATTTGTCCCCCCACTCTGTGCCGAGCAGGGCTTCCTCAGTGCTATGGACAGGGGCAGCAGAGGGGAAGGGATCAGTGCTGAGCTGTAAGAATAGAGAAAATGGGCTGGCCAAAATGTCCTCACAGTGAGAATGGGCTGTCTCCTGTTCATATGGCTTTTTCTCTCAGATTAGGCAGTTTGGAGATGTTTGTAATTGTTGAAGGACATTTGCCATTCATGTATGGAGCTTCATCGCCACAGAGAGTACCAAGAAAAAGATGGCCAACTTGGCAAAATGTGCTTTCCTCCCTCTGGGCTGAGATGTTTGTAAGGGAAAAATCAGATCGGACAAACCAAATAATTTGTACTCAGTGGTTTGCAGAAATTTCACATGGTGATCCAGATTCTGCTCCTATACATGGGAGTACAACAAAGAGATGCAATTAGCAGGTGAGGTAGGAGCACACTCACCAATATCTTCTACGTGTCCTGTTACGCCCAGCACTGGGGCCAGTGTGGGTAGCCAGCCTAGGGGCCAGTGGCAATGCACCACTATTGCCAGGAGTCTGCTTCTCCCTACAAAACCAGGGTAAATGGAGCTACTTTAACCATTGCCACTGCACACACAGGTAAAATCTGATCCCCAGGTTTGGCACATATATCTTTGTCTCTCTCCCCAGATGCTCTGCATGCCCATGCACCTTGCCCTGCTGCCTAGCTCTCCTGCTGCTGCTGCCTTGTCCTATTAGATTCCACTGCCAGCCTGGCTTTAGCCCTAAATTTGCCTCTTCTGGGCTCAACAGTAGCCGTGGTTGTTGTCCAGGTGCTGCTGTGGAGATGGACCTTTGGTGGGACAGCTCTGCCTGCTACAAAAAGGAAGACTACTCCAAAGTGGCCCAAACTGACAGTAGCCTGTGGGAGGGGGTTGGATGCTCAATGAGCCTGAGGACTGGCCAACAACCTGGCAAGCTCCTCTTAGTCAGGAATAATTAATTACCTTCTTGAGGATTTTAGCTTCAGCCCTTCCCTGCTCATGCCCCAGCCCAGGAGAGAGGGAGGGAGGAGACGGCAGCCAAGAGGGTAGAGAATTAATTGGACATTGTGTTGGGAATCGCCTCCTGGTTGCTGTCAATCTTGGGAGTGAACAGCCTCTTGTCTCACTCAATAGGAACTTTATATGCTCCTTTAATCCTTCAGTCTGTATTGTCAGAGCTTCCCCCCTTCTCCTGTCTCTCCTTCCCACCACAGGACTTTCGATGACCCCAGCTGTCTGAAGCAATACAAAGAAGCCCCTTAACTAACACCCTGTGATCTATACAGGCAATAAAGAGGGTCCCCTTGACAAGGATTTGCGGGCAGAATATATGCAAATACTGGGAGGTGCATGGGTGGGGAGGTACGCCAAGAAAACTCCTTTGCTATTTGCAGGGCTTCTGGCCATGGGGATGCAGTGGCCCTAGCAGGCATGTGGTGCAGGTGAAGGATGGTCAGAGAAAACCAGGGTTGGCTGGAGCTGGTTCAAGATTGCACATTTACATGGGCTAAAGCAAACAGGAGTGCCCCGTTCATCTGGGCTACAAGGCCAAGGCATCCATGGGCACGTAAATGGGGGGGGGTCCCGGCCCGTGCCCCCTGTGCTTTGCTCCTCGATGGCCATCTCCCGAAGTCAGGAGGCCATGCTCCTTCCCACATTAGCACATGAATGGGGTTAGGGGTGGGGGGAGGCGTGAAGGGGGGCAAGCCCCCACTGTCCACTCAAGCAAACAATTTGGCTAGCAAATTGACATAATTACAAGGGACAGAGAGAAAAGAAAGGCGAGCCCCCTCCCCTGCGCTCCAGAGGGCCCGACCCCTGCCGAGTTACTTAGACCCTTTGTGCGACTCAATGCTAGGTACTGATGAGGGGACGTATGCCCTTTTCAAGGGCCCTAAGCGACCGGCTGCCCTAATCTGATTACAATTTACAGCACTCCTTCAGAAGGGGCTGGAGCGGTGCTCACGCAGCCGTGGACATGCCGGGTCGGACACGCACGCGCTCGCTCCGGCGCAAAGGTACGTGGATGTGCCTGGCGAAGGGAGATGGAAGGGAGCAGCAAAGGTACATGGGCATGCACAGAAAAGGCAGATGGACGTGCACAGTGGCACTGTGGGCAGGCAGCAGCATACCAACATCGCCAGCAACACTGACAACGTGGATTTCAGCCTGTCGCTTGTGCAAGGTCAAGAAGGCTGAAGGCACATCCATGGGGACACAGGGCACACTGCCAGCAGCAGATACACCGTGGTCAGTGCCTGGGGCATGCAATGAGCCCATTTTATCCTAAGTCTGAGGTTTGCACTGTGTATCTGCACCCACACACGCCAAGACACAAATGGGCACAGATATAAAAGTATGCAACTCCCACTTCTGCTGGGCAGGCCCACTGCAGAGGCAGAGAGGTCCCCAGCAGGAGTGGGGGATAGTAGAGGTAAGCAAAGGCCTTCTGGCAAAATCTCTGCAGCAGCTCACAGGAGCAGGAGTGCAAGCAGAGCCCACCACCTGCCTCTTAAAAGCAGGATTAAATGATGCTGTTCTTCACCCTTCCCCCATCCCTCCCCCCACTCCCTTCCCGCTCTTTCTAACATCATCCCCTTGGGGAAACCACCACCTTTACATGAGATTTTCCCTTTTTTTAAAATGTCTTTTCTGCTCTGTGCTCCATAGATCCCAGGGGATTAGCAGCCAGGCTGGGCCTTCCAGCCTCCTTGAAGGCAGGTTGTTTCAGCAACCTCCCCCTCATGGGAACCTGCCCCAGGACAACTTTGGTCAATGCTTTCAGTGCTTCCCAGCCAATTTGTACCACCTAATCCCTGCGAGTATCGACAGCCCTTTTCTCACACGTTCTCCCGCCTGCTGGAGCAGCCCAATCCTCTGCTCTCCAAGCTCCCCTGTTGAGAAACTCTCTGTCCACTGCTGGGGCCACGACTGCACTTCAAACGCATCAGCCCGACCCCAGCATTGTTTGCCAGGGAATTAAAACTGCAAGGCCAGTCCCAGGGAGTGATTTAGGTACTGAGACCAGACTGAGCCCTGCAAGAGCAGGGGCAATAAAACGCTTCACTGCCCAGCAGCCTGAGCAATTTAGGTGTCTTCCCACGAGGAGGAGGCAGAGCCCAGAGGGACAGGGAGCTGGGTCAGGGCTTCTTCCAGCACGTGAACATGGGGCAGGACCATCTTACAGCGCTCACAGGCCTGCCCCACCAGAGATATGGGCCAGCCACCTTGCTGAAGCAATAAGGGTCACTCAGTCTTTGCCATTATTGATCCCCACTTGCCCCTTGAAAGCTGCTGGGAGGAAAGATCAGGGGCCAAAGGGACACACAGCTGGATGATGGCTTATCTGGGACATGGACAGAACTCAAATGGGGTGGGACAGAGGGACATCGATCCAGTGACACAGTAGGAAATGCAGTGCCCAAAAGGTCTGCTTCTGCTTTCAGATTGTGCAGACTTGGGACAAAAAGTTTAGGATTCCTTTTTTGAAATAAGATTGTCTATGGTGCCTGTCAGTAAACATCCTTGTAATGGTTTCTAATGGGTTCTCTGAACGAAGCTGTGAGCAGAAAATGGCTGTTTACATCTTTTACCCACTGCAAAGAGGCTGGGAGTAGATCTCAGCATAGGGAAATCAGGAATTGCCCTTCATTTTCCCATCCTTGTCCGGGGGAAAGGATGCAGCACAATGCATCCTTCAGCCTCTGCAGGAATCATTCTCCAGAGACCATTTCTAACCCCTGTCAGGCCTGCCTTTGCCATCATAAAAGAAGATACAATACACGACTTGATGGCAAACAGGCTGGAGATTCTGATGGCCCAGCTATGATACTTCTGAATTCCTCCTTAGCCAGCCAGCCCCCTCCCTGCATTCCACACTGCTGCTGTGCTCAACACCAATCCTATGGAGGATTTTAGGCCTTCTATTACTCTTCTTTTTTCAACAGCAAGGTTGTTTCAGGCCAAACAGAGGCAATGAGGGTTCAGGAGACAGTATCTCCTGTGCTTGGCTGTCCTTGTCTCTGCGCCATGGCAGGGGAACACAGTGTTTTGGCACCTCCTCCTCTGTCACAATGTTTTTCAGCTCCACCAAGCAAAGTGTCCAATTAGAGCAGAGCCTCTTGCTTCCATCTTTGCCGACATTTAATTAACATGCTGCTGCTGGCAGCCGCTGACAAATTCCAGAAACATGTTGTAAAGGGTTTTTGTCTTTACCCAGCATGGAAAATGAGGGTGTCATATCCCAAGGGGATGTGAATAGCTACTTTTGACTCCCCCCCTCAGGTGTGAGAATTACAGCTAGATGCATTGAAGAGACCTATCAGCTCTCCTACCTCCATTCCCTCCCCTCCTTTCCTTTACTGCTCCTCACATTAGATCACCCTGGAAAACGTGCAGGTTTTAGGCCCGATTTCATTCCTTTTTCCTCCAACTTTGGCTGAAGCCTGCTGGTCCAGCTAAGAGTGGGAGGCTGTGCTCTGCCTTTGGGCCCTTCCCATCAGGGTAGCATTGGTAAGTAGAAGGAGTCATCTGATGACACTAGAGGAAATGGATGAAGACAAAAAAGATGAAAGGGTCTTGGCAGCCTGCACTATCTGTACAAACCAGGTTCCCAGCAACCTCATGGAGGCCTCAGTAGAGCAGGTCAAGGGAAGGTGGTGGCAGAGGCAGGCAGAAGTGTAGCCAGACTCACAGCTGGTCCTCACCCACACCGTAGGTGGCAGGATGAGGACAGGGCAAACTGCTGCACCCTACCACCCCCTCTCCACAAAAAGCACCAGCCTGGCCTGTGCTTCCCACAGGGGCTCAACTCCCTCCGTGGAGGCTCATCACCTTCAGGACCACTATCTTAAGGTGCCAGGTCCTAACCCAAGCGTCTCCCCAGCCTGGCACTACCTAACACCCAGCCTGTATTGCCATTGTTCATGCCTCCACTTTGTCTCCCAGGTGCCAGGAGTGTCCCAGCACCAGCGTGGCTGCCCTCACCAAGAGCTCTCCCGGTGGTGGGAGAGACGGGGTCTGGGCAACATCCCATCCCGCTGACACACTGGAGCACAGGCCTGCAAAGAAGAACACGTCTTTATTTTATCCGCAACAGCGAGTTACAAGAGCGGGAGAGTGGGGCAGAGCCCCTGTCGTCACGGGGAGAAAACGAGCCTTCGGCCCCGGAGCGGGGCTGCGGTCCTGCGGCGGGGGAGGAGCGGGGCGGGGCGGGCTCAGGGCGAGGCGGGTTTGTCGGGGTTGTGCATGTGGTACACGTCGCTCTCCTCGTCCTCCGGCACCTGCGGCGTNGCCCCGCTCCCGCCCCGGACCCCCCTCACCTCCCAGTAAACCTCGTCCTCGAAGCAGTTCTCGGCGGCGGCGTCCCCCCAGATGGGCAGTTTCAGGATACCCCCTGGAAGGAGGCGGGCACGGCGGTGGGCACGGGGCCGTGATGCCGGGAGGGATGAGGGAGGGATGCAGGCGGGATGCGCATGGTTCACCCGAGGGGACAAACGCAGCCCTAGCACGGTGCTCTGTGCTGTCCCTCACGGATGCATCCAGCCACGGACAGGAGCACATGGATGCCTCTGTTTCAGATGCGGGCTGGTTTAACCCTCCCCTCTCTGTGCTCCCCTCTGGCTTACCCACAATGGCCCCCCCAGCAAAAGCCATCAGCAGAGACACCACAATTCCGGCTGCTTGGAACCCTCCTTGGACACCGGGTGTCCGTGTCTGGTACACACCAGTGAAGTCAAACGCCTTGATGAACCTGCCGAGGGCAGAAATGGCGAGGATTGCTCCTGACAGAAGACATTCCGTGGTTCCAGAGGAGCTGTGTTGCCCTTCTCCCTCGGAGAGTCCTCCCCAGCCCCATCCCTCTTCTGCAATGGACCAGAATGTTAAAATGACCAAAATACTGCTCAGTTCCTTCTCCTCTGGCCCCCGGGAAAGACTTACCTAGGAGGAGCCCAAAATATAAAACATGCCCTTTGTATTTCAGACCCTCAGCCTTACCTGCACCTCCCATTCCCAAAAAATGCAGGGAGGAGGGAGGGACACTTGTCTACCTGTTGTGGCCCAGAATAATGCCAAACAGGACAACTGTGGCTCACTTTTGGAAGACACTAGATGTGAGCTGCAAGAAATGAGGCTTTTACACTTCAGTAAGCCAAACAAAGTCATTGTACTCCAGGTTTTTTAGGGACACCTGACTATTAATTGCTCCTTGATCCCGGTCCAAGGAATCTCCGGCAAAATGTATTCTCTGAGAAAATTTTTAAGCTGTCTTACCCTTCCTTTCCATATACATCCTCTGTAGCTGCAGCTGCTGTGATGGCCCCCACAATGCCACCAATAAGGCCTGGCATGGCATGGAGGTTGTGGATGCCACATGTGTCCTGAATGTGCAACCTGGACTCCAAAAAAGGCTGAGGGGAAGGTAAGTAGAGAGAGATCAGGGAGATGAACATGGCCCTGGAAAAGATTAGTTCCTTCCACAGAGAGCTGGGATAAGAAGAGAAGGAAGAATGATATTGCGTCCCATCAAAGTCCTAAGGGCTTGTAGACAAACATGCGAGTCAAGCTCAAGAAAACAAAATATCCACGAAACACTCTTTTGTTGGGAATCTGAACCTTACTGAACATTGTGTGGCAGTAAATGGAGTCAGAAGCGCATCTCATAAGGGGTTCTGGGAAGCAGGAAAGCTCAAAGAGAAGGGAATCTATTTCTGGTCTCCTTAGCAGGACCAGGGCAGCAGATCCCCCAAGCAGCACTCACCGTAAAGTAGACATACCCCACCGTGGACACGATGCCAGAGATGGACCCGACAATGAGGGAGCCGTATGGAGTCAGCATCATCTCTGCACTGGTGCCCACGGCCACGCCGCCTGCCAGTGTGGCATTCTGGATGTGGACCTGCAGAAGTAACCGCCCTGTCTCGGCGTCTCAGGGAGATTGTAATTTCTCAGACATGGTGCAAATGGCAAAGTGGGAGAATCAGCTCTGAAAATGTTCCCAGAGTAAATATCAGGGCCCATATTCCTGCTTGGTTGTGAAAAACAAGAGAAGAGCAGGCAGTTTCTGTCTGCAGCACAGGTGCACATAAACTCCCACTCCCTGTACCACACACGTTCTTTGCATCTACAGATCTGGATGGGGAGTTGTGATGAGATGGAAATTGTCTCACCCGTGTGTCATGCAAGCTCTGCTGTCACAAAGACATGTCACCCACACACCTAACACGTACAAGTCAGCCCCCCAATTGCTCACAAGCTGCTGCACAGGCCCTGCTTGTTGGAGAGTGCTGCCAAACACAGCTCTGCAACACACCCAGCAGCAGCACTCTGGGCAGAGGAAGTCCAGACCCTGCTGTGACTTGGGTCCACTACGTGCAAGGCATCACCCTGCGTCTCAAGCGCTGCAGGACTCATTTCCCACTTTCTTATTCAATGTAGCCTGAGGGTTTCTGCCTGGAATGCTGGTTTCACCATCAGGCACTGAAACACCGTATCTGTTCAGCAAGGACAAGTGCCAATCTTTTCCTGGGCCCTGGATCGGCCTCATTATACATCCCTAGGGCAGCACAGGGCTCTCTGCTCCCAGCTTACCATGTCAAGCTTGCCTTTCTTCTGCAGCATGCTGGAGAAGGCCATAGTAGTGAGGACACAAGCAGCCAGTGAGCAGTACGTGTTAATGGCAGAGCGGTGCTGGGCATCCCCGTGCTCAGAAATGGCTGAGTTAAAACTGGGCCAGTACATCCACAGATACAGAGTGCCTGGTGGGATGGGGAAGATGGGACAAGGAAGAGAAAGGAAAAAGAAAGAATACAGGGACTGAAAAAATACCCTCTAAGGAAGATCTTTCTGCACATAGAGAAATTAAATCCTGAAGTCCAGCTGTCTCGGAGCCACATCCTACATGATGAGATCAGCATCAGGAAGAGCTGGCAGAGAAAGGGAACCAAAATGCATCTTTGTCCTCCCAGGCATCAACTCAGCCTGAAGGGATGCTGATGAAGGGAGCTGAGTAACTCTGAAAGATGAAAGACCTCTGGAATACAGAGCTCCTCAGCTCCATACTCTGGTTCCAGATTTTCACAGGGACATGGGAGGATCCAGCCCTCTGCAACTAACTGGTCCCCATGTACCAGCATCCTTGAGACTAGAGCCGACTCACCAATCATAGCAAAGAGGTCGGAGTGGTACACGGAGCCCTGCTTGTCCTTACTCTGCTCCAGGTTGGGTCTGTACAGGATGCGTGTTACTGTGAGGCCAAAGTAGGCTCCGAAGGTGTGAATGGTCATGGAGCCACCCGCATCCTTTACCTGCATCCATGGGAAAACAGAGGTTTGCATCTGCAATGGCCACTCATTCTGGAGCTGAAACCTGACTTGCATTGTGCTCAGCTTGTTTGCCCACTCAAACTTTCTGCCTGCACAGAGTCATGTGGAGAAGTGGACAAAACTGCTCTGGTCCTGCTCTCTATCCTGCTCACTTGGTCCTGTGCACTTGTTATCCTGTGCACTTAGCTGCTTCTTGGAAGGCATGGAAGCAGAGGGAAGTTTCTGACCTATCCCAATGGCAAGAAGGTTGCAGCAGTAGCCAAGTTAGCTCTCAAGTGCACTCTTGTGAGAGCTTGCTTTCTTCCAGACCTCCAAGCCATCTCTTGGAGAGCAGGAACCCTGCCTCTGTCAGGACATATCTCATCCTAACTGTCTCTTGATTTCCTTCTACAACACCCATATTCCAGCAGGGAAAACAGACAAGAGGAAAAGAACCAGAACAAAAAGAGTGACTGGTCATTTGTGCTACAACTCCTTGTCTGACTCGGGAGCTGTGACAGAGGGACTCAGTGCTCCAGAATTGCCGGGCTTGTGTGTAAGACCCCAGAAGATCTACCTTCTTGGGGAAGTACCACCTGTTGACCCTTTCCTTAATAATCTGCCTACTTTTTCTGCCTGAATTCTGGCATTTTAAATGCTTGTGAAGGCAGTGGCTTGGTAGAGCCATAGCAAAGGGAGACAATTTGAAGAAATGCAGAGAGGAAGGAGCAGAACCAAGCAGGTACTACCTAAAGCCTTACATGAAGCAAGTTGAGGAGGATGTACTCGTTCACTGAAAAGAGCGTGACTTGAAACAATGTCATAACAAGGAGCTGTACGGGGCTGGTTTTCCCCAGGATGGCCCCAAAGGCGATGCACACAGAGCCCACGCAGAAATCAGCATTAATCAGGCTGGAAAAGGGAAAGGAAAATCGTGGTTTAATAAGGAAATAGACTTCTGCAACTCACTCTCATCCACCCCCAGCTCTAGAGATCCCATCTGAAGAAAAACAGATGATTAGGTGACGTCCCTGGGTTTCCCACTGACTTTCTTCCCATCCTTACATACTGGCCAGGAAATGTGCTTGCCCCCAAATTATTTAGATAATGTGGATGGTAAGTGTTCTCAGCACTGGCATCCATGGTGCTTGGCTTGGGACTCATGTCTTCCTTTGAGCAGTACCACCATAGTGGCAGGTACCTTTGGACCAAAAGGTGGAAAACAAGTGGAGGTATGTGAAGAAAGGACAGCAGTTTAGAGACTGATTTGCATTTGACATCACTGAGGGACAGGTCTTGCCAGCTGCTTGGTTCCTATTCCAGCTTTTCCACTGGCCAGGCAAGGTGTGGCATCCCAGAGCCCATCTCCTCCTTACTTCTCTACTCCAATTAGGATCTTCCCATCCTTGAAAGAGTGGAACCAGCCTTGCATGAGGAGAGCCCACTGGATCCCAAAGGCAGCAAGAAGGAAATTGAAACCCACAGCTCCAAATCCGTAACGCTTGAGGAACGTCATGAGGAAGCCAAAGCCCACAAAGATCATCACATGGACATCCTGGAAAGCTGTACAGAGGGAAGAGACTGTCAGATCTGCGAGGACAGCAGGGCTACAAATGCCACTTACATTTGGTGTTGAAAAGAAACTAACCACATCTGTGGCAGCAGGGGGGAAATCCAAGAGAAAATATCTGTTTGTCATGTCCCCATGTTTCTAAGTTTGAAAATGGCTCAGCTTTTGGAAACTGGCTTTTGGCTAAAAGCTCAGTCTTGAAAATAAATGTTTATTAAAAGCTGTGTGCAAGAGAAGACCAGAAACTAATGGACTGTACAAAGAAAAACATTTTTTCTGTTCAGATTGCTCTTTCTCCTTTTGTAAAATAAAATAAACAGTAAAGTTTCGTTAAAACACATGAATGAGTGTTTTGGGTAGGTCCATATAACGCAGGGTCCTGGTGATGGCTCAGAGCAAGGAGAGTAGAAGAACAAGGAAAGTGTACAAATACATTTTTAAAGATGATGAAATCAGTGTCAAAATACCCTCAAGACCAGAAACCCACCTTGTGAGATTTTTAGTGCTTAAACCAGAGAGACCCAGTTCTTCCCACAAATGCTCAGACCTGTTCACTCAAGCCCCTCAGATGCCCTTCCCCGAGGGAAGCCAGACCTGTGCGAGCCTCTTGAAAGACCTTCTTGGTGCAATAAACCTGCTGTACTTTTTAATGCTGCACATTTCTATCAGATAAGCATCGCTTTGCAATTAAGTGAGCTGAAACACTGCTTACTTACAATTTGAACCATGCAAACCCTCACACTGCAGGCCATTTTGTCCACGAATAAACAGGAGACCCACAGCTGGGATCCCTCTCTGGGAGACTCCCACCAGCAATGCTGTAGAACAGGTGAACACAGCATTGATGGAGATCTGCACCAGCAAATTCTACATTTTGCAGCACACAGACCATCATAGCCACTGTAACCAGCAATGTTTGTGCACCTCAGAGAAGGTGTAAGCTAAGGGCAAAGGAAATTCAGTGATTGCAAATCTGCTCTACCCCAAACCTGTGCTGAGCTCCACTAGCCCCAGATTTGTTCTCCCAGGGCTTGTGTCTGCTGCTTCCACTGAGGGCTGGTGAGAATTTGCATGAGGTGTAGTGCTGCAGAAGCCATGGCTTTTGTCCTTTAGTGCTTTAAAAGGTCTTATGAATTCTTTAGGATGAGCATTTGGACAGGCTTAAGTCATGTAGTGCCATGTTAATCTGCTTGTTTTTAAAAACGCCCTCCCCCTGCTTATAAAATAACTTGTAAAAAAGGAAGGAGATGAGATCTGCAGCTGGAATTGTTCAGCAGAGGTCACTTCAAATGCACTTCTCTGCATGTCCTAAGAACCAGTCTTCCTTACTGTGGTTTTACTGTACAATCCTACAGACTTTCCCTCTGCAGCTGTATTTAGTCTCCTTCTCTCTCTTCTCCAGTTTAAGCAGCACAACACACGGCTAGAATTATCTGCCGCCATTTGCATTATATATTCATTCTTTCATCCTAAAAGCAGAAATATATAGATTTGGACTTAAAGCTGCAGACTATGCCCTCCAAAAACACAGAGGATCCCACTGTGTGGTTGTTAGACCCTGTATAAACCCAGGAGGAAGAGAAAGATTTTCTTCAAACTGCACCCAGTCTAAGACCTTTTTCTAACCCTTGTCTTTGTTTTCCTTTGGGAAGAATAGCATTTGCATCACTCAGAGGCAGCCCAGGCACTGCCATGCCCTAAAGGTTTTGTGAGTCTGCTTTTGTGGGAGGACAATTGCCATAACCATCAAGAAGAAATGCTTGGTCTTTGGGAATGCTACCTGGACAAGGAATCTCATTTGTTTTTCCCTAGAGAGCAGATGAGTCACCTGTTAGGGAATATCCACGTGTGATTCAAAATGAGAATTGCCACACCGATTGCACTTGGCAATAGGCACCATTCACACAAGTGTGGATTGGCTTCCTAAAACCAGGAGGCTTCCCTCTGCCTGTCTTCCCATCCATCTCTGGCTTGGAGGACCTGTCAGTTTGCTATTCCTGTCCCTCTGCCATTGCAGACAGATGCTATGGACAGCAGTGATACAAATGATTCTCATGTGTTCAACCGCAACACTCTCTTCTGAGCAGCACTAGGTGGACACAGGGATTAAAATTCCAGGGCTTGGCCACCTTGTCATGTTTGTCCATCTTTGCAGAGCAAGAATAATTCTGATTAGATAAGGGAGAAAAAATAGCTGAACCCTCCCTTGGGTCTGAAACAGAAGTTTAATTCAAAGCTTCAAGCAGTTGCCCTTAGATTCATTTAGTTGTATGAATCCATGCAGCCATTTGAGGGGGAATATTTGGCACTCTGGAGCAGGGATGGGATATGAGGACGGAAGAAATGTCGTGTCTTAGCTCCTATAAGCTCTTTCTCGGACTCCTGATGTCCTCCCAGTACACCAGTAACAAGAGCCCTCAGGCACTGCTGCTGCTTCATGACAACCTGTGTGGAGCTAGCCCCAAGGGCAGATGTCCAAGGGGAGCCCAGCACAGCCGTGGTCGTACACTGACCCAGAGGCTGGCTGAGCAGCAGGTTTCTGTAAGCAAATCCTTCTCTGAACTAGCTAATCCTCAGCAGCCACAGGTTGCTATAGCTGCTTTGATTTAGCAGGTGTTTTTAATGGAAATGTTCTAAATAGATGCATGACTCAGGCCTGTTGCTTCCTTGGAGACAATTGCCTACAGGAGCAGTCTGTTCTGAAAGGCTCCCATAGATGACCAGCCCTGGAAATCAAAGCCACCCAAAGGTACTGACTGGCCAGAAGGGTTTTAATCACCTGAATAATCCCTGTAGTACTATGATGCAGCATACCAAGAGCACTGGAAGCTAGCAGGCAAAGAGGACTCTGGCATTGAAATGCCAGTAGCTAAAGGGTAATTCTCTAGTGAGGGCGAGAGCGTAGGAAGGGGAGGAAGATGTCACAGGATCTCAACAGCTACTCCTCTGTATTCAGTGAAAGGCTTGCTCTGATCCAGAGCTGAGGGAGGGAGCAGCAAGCCGAAACTTGCAGAGCACTGGGAACATGTCAGCCCTATTCCTGGAAAAAAGACGTCACAGTAACCTGCTGACAGAGCCCCAGAAGCATTGGAGGGCCATGAGGCTTTCCACCTGCTGTTTGGTGCATCCCAAACCAGCCTCAAGGCAAGAGAGACTTTCTAGCAATCGGTGGAGACATTGCCTCTGACAAGCTCTGCCACAGGACAGGATAGGATGGATGAAATGGGTTGGGATGGGATGGGATGGATGAGTGAGGACCAGCCAGCACCAGGACTAGGCTTCTAGAATACTCACATGGGTATCGGAAGTAGAAATCATTCTCCATGTCACTGGTCAGGTTCATCTCTCGCTTCTCCTCCTCCCAGTGTGCATCAGCTTCGGGGCTGAAGCGCACGAAGACCCCGAAGAGGACGATCATGGCCACCTCCCAGAGGAGGCACACGAGTGGGAGCCGCCAGCGCATGTACGTGTTCTTTGCCATCCCTTGGTGCCTCGGCCTCTCCATCCGCTGAGATCCCTGTGCAGAGCCCACGTCCCCTGTGCCTGGCCACGGCAGGTAGCATATATAGGCTGGAGAGGGCGAGGTGGGGCCCAGGGAGGTGCCTGAGGCAGGATCACATTTCAGAGTGCTGGAGATTCAGCAGGCTTGTTCCTCTAACCCACCTTCCTCCTTGGGAGGAGAGACAGGCCAAGGAACCTTTCCTCTGAGCTGCTCTGAGCACCTCTGAGCCCTGCCTCCACTGGGACAAGTACATGTGGAAGCCAGTGTCAGTGGGGAGTGGAGCCTGGGCGTCCAGCCCCCTGCTCTGCCCAGTCCCACACCCCTTCCATGCCTTTAGCAGGAGCACCATGATCCTTCTATCCTGAGCGCCCTCCCTCCTGCACTGGGTGCTCCCCTCACCACCCTCCTTGGCTCTGCACCCTTCCCTGCTGACAGGATGAGACCAAGGCACGGTGCCCTTTGCTCCGGCTCTTGGCTTTTGGAAAAGCAGACTGTGGTGCAGTCCCAGGTGGAAGAGGATGATAATGTGCACAGACATGAAATGGTCCTGCCAAGGCTGCCCTAGAGTATAAAGATGTTAGAGTAACACATGTTCCCTTATTTCCCAAATTACCCAGTGCATCCTCCTGGCAAGACAAACTGTGCTGGGCCTGCATGAACCCAGGCACTGCTGGGAGATGGTGCTGGAGACCTAAATGTCCTCTCTGGTATGGGGCTTCCTTTAATTAACAAACATAAACGCAATATTCCTTTTTTCCTACTGTTTTGAACTATGTGCTTTCTCCAAAGACCCAGCAAGTCCTTCAAATAGATCCCAGCTCCTTCCTCTGCCTGCAGATCCCTGGAATGCCTGTCAGTCTTTTAGAGATGAAAGACTGCAGCCCAGGCAAGCTGCCCAAATTTGCTGATGGCATCTAATTGTGGCCCGCAGGCTGAGCAAGCAGCACTGATCTCGGTGTTGATTAGGCAATAATTTTAGTTTATTATTTTTTCTTCTTTGCTTTCTTCTCAAAAATGACAGATGGCAGAAAAATGCGGTGGATGGTCTTGAAGTGACTGACGGCCACACAAAATTATTCTCCAACCTCATTTGAACTCCGTGCAGGCAGCAGGACAGAGACAACGCTGTGAAGGGAAAAGCCCTTCTGCTCTGCCCTCGCCCTGTATAAACAATGCTTCATGTGACTGGGGTCACTTGGTGGGAACACCTAAAGCAAGTGGATGTTGCTATTGTCTGGAGGACGAGCACTTCCTCAAACAATGCTGCTCAGGGTATGTTTTTGGGTCTCCCTTTACACATTGTTTCTGCAGGGTAATCTCAGCTGTACACACCAGGAAAAAAAAGTTCTCAGGTAGAAAAAGCTGAAATCCCTAAACAATACTTGAGCTCTAATTGCTGGAAGCACTATTGACAGTTGCATGTTCTGCCAACTACGTGGTAGGACCAGTATTCTGCCCTGCCCTAAGAGCAGCTCTTAGACACCTTGAGAAAGGCAGCACAGAGGAGCATTTTCAAACACGAGGGAACTTGTCGAGGTGCTGTAGCCATCAGCAGTTACACTTTTTGATTACTCTTTAGCAAAAGAGTTAACTGCAGACCTTCTCTAATTCATGGTCTCACTGAAATGGCAGTGTGAAAAAAAGAGGTTGTAAAGCCCTTGCACAGCCCCAGGAGGCAGCAGCTCTGTCCCATCTGCTGTCCCCAGCCCCTTTCCCCATGTCTGAAGGCCGAGGACAAAGGCTAATGGCTTTTCTGCTGGCCTGATAG
The DNA here is from genome assembly GCA_013399895.1 of Serilophus lunatus. Classification (NCBI taxonomy): domain Eukaryota; kingdom Metazoa; phylum Chordata; class Aves; order Passeriformes; family Eurylaimidae; genus Serilophus; species Serilophus lunatus. The sequence continues at coordinate 295,483 of VXBA01001787.1, read as the reverse complement.
TCTCACCTTGCTGCACTGCCCGGTGCTGCTCCTCCTTATCAGCCTGCAGATCAGCACTTTGTCACTGCAGCCCCATCAGGGCTGGCATGCTCCACTGGCTGCCCATGCCGAGAGAGCCCATTAAATGACAAGCTTCTCTCCAGATTCCTTTGCAGGGCCAGGATAACACTGGAAAGGCTGATGGGGCTGTGCCAGCACAGGTGCCTGCAGCAATGTGGGCAGAGTGCTTCCTGTGATGGGTTGCATCCATCTTACAAGGTACCTAACTGCATGGTAAGACACACAGAACAGACACGTTGGTTTCACCATGTCCCAGTCACCAATACCAATGTGCTTAAAAGTCCTCCTGCAAACTCCAGGCTGGTGTGAGCCAGGGCAGTGTCTGCTGGAGGCAATGCAAGTCTGCTCCACCACTGAATTTGACCCATCATGTCCAGCACCCATAAGAACTGGAAGCTTTCCTCAAAAAATCACTAAAATGATGCAGGGGAAAAAGGTACATTTGCTTTTCTGCTTAAAAGACTTGAAACTAGGTCTGGCAGTGGTTGGATCTCAGTTGCCTTGGGTGAGGGTTGTACAATACTGGTCCCAGCTGGGTCTCTCTCAGTTTCTCACTTTAATGAGCACTAAAAATATTTGAAAGATGTAGAGACAAAATCTAAATCACATCAAAATCCCTCCCTCTTGCCTGGAGGCCTTGAGGCCACTTCACTCCAGAGAGGAAGGAAGCCAACTTAGCAGTACAAAAACTGCTTAGCTTCCCCCTGTTCATTGCTTTGGCTTATTTTCATCATACATAACCTAGAACAAAATCCTACTATAAGATTTGGTCATCACAAGTTAGCACAACTCAGGTATTTATTCCTGTGAACTGGGTTCTACATCTACCCTGGGCCAAGGCACCCTGTTGGCTCTGAGAGGTGACCACAAAGTTCTGGACCTGAGGGGTCTGGAGGTGCCCAGGGGAAGGCAGCACTGGAAGGACCATCTCCACTGTCTGCAGCTTGGTGGGTGCTGGCAAGCCAGTCCCTGCCTGCTTACCCTCACCCCTTCCTCCTCTCCTGGCAGCTCCAAGGACTCACTGGAATGAGGAGAACCAGGTAAAACCAGGCAATACCAGAATTTTTCCAGGAGAGGGACATGAGACTGGGCTAGTCCACATGCAGTGGGTCAGCGGTCCTCACTCCTGGCTGGATTTACCCTGGAGCTCACCCTGGTTTGCCTACCTTGCTAGCGAGAAGGGAAGCTGATCAAATTATCTTTCATTAAGACACAGAACTGAAGAAGTTGCCTCCCCAGGAGGAACCAGTGACCTCCCGTGTCATGCTACACCAAGACAAAAGCCACATTTGAGGACTTCAACGTCCAAGAAGCACAGACAACCTTCCCAGCTGTTTCTCCATTCCTGCAGCTCCCTCCCTGCTCAGACAACTGCCTGGAGATCCACCAAGGAACCTTTTGACTGGCTTGAGGTGCTCCCCAGAGTTAGTGGACAAAGCAGCAGACACTACCAATAGCTTTTGGACACAAGGGGTGAAGGCACTGGATAATGACAATATGGGGAGGCTCAGAAGCCTTCACACAACACAAGTGAGGCTTTGGACATTGCCCAGCCTCAAAGGTGATCTGTTGCTTGTGCGAGTCCTTGAGGAGTGTCCTGAAAGCAAAGCATCTGAGTCAATACAAAACAAATCTTTTTTTTTTTGGCTGGCTCAGCAGAAAGGCAAACAAACTTGCCACCAGGGCGGGACAGAGTGGTGGTATGGTGGGAGATCAAATAGTTCACCTAGGTCTGGGTTTTCTCAGCTCCCATCATTAAGTATCCCTTAAAAAGAAATGTTGGAAACATGACAAAATAATGCAAGACTTTTTTAAGTTAGAAAGGATCCCATCTGGATCAAAGTGTCAACCAAATGTGAGCCAAATTTACACATTCTTTTCCTTGTGCCCTTTCACTCCTCCCAAGAAACCACATTTATCAGCAAGTAAATGATTGTCCAGAAAGGACTGTTTGAGAGAGAAGTCAGTGTCCTTGGGGAGCAGTCAGAGAGGGCAAATGTTTCTGTGAGAGAAGCACATGACACTGCAAATAGCAGAGGTGTGGGCAATTCTGGCTGTCACACTGGGAAGCACGGTCACTCGGGCTCAGCCAACATCTCTGAGGGCTTTTCCAAAAGCTGGACGGGCTTCAAGAGCAAGTACACTGGAGTGGGCAGGAAAGGAGCAGGAGACTGAGTAGCCAGCAGTAGTTCCTGTGTTGGAAGCTGTCAGGCTTCGCTGGGAAACTCCCCTTTGCCCCCAGTTTGTTTCTGGTGCCAGGCGGACTGTGATAAGGCAGGTTTTGGTCACACTCTGCTAAATGTCCTCAGTGGGCTGCTGGGACAGGCGCCAGCAGCTGGGCAATGGCAGCGGCAGCACGGTGGGGCTGGCTCTTCTTGAGGGCTCAGGCAGGACAAAGGTGCATGATAAGCAGCACGAGATGCCTCCTGGGCCAAGCGCAGCACCCAGGCAGGAGGAGGGACCCACGGGAGCCCGCATCCCCAGGGCTGCAGGCTGCCTTCCACGCTTCCATCCAGGGAGACCTGTTGTCCTTCCCTTGCTCTTGGCGGCAGGTTACTCCTGCGTGGATCAGCTCCTCGTTCCAGCTCATTAAACCCACTTGCGTTCACAGTCACCAGCAAAGCGGGTTTATTGCCCGCTTGTCTCTGTTGCTTTATAAATAGGACCGGCTGCTGGTGGCACTGGTTTGCGCTGGGGCAGCCGAGCTGTGGAGGGAAGGGTGGAGCGGACACACGGGCGGCTCTGCCAGTACCCGCAACAATCACACCCGCCCCGCCCCGCGGGGAGGTGACACTCGAGGGCGACAGCGGTGACGAAAACCCAGGTCTCTGTCCTCCACCTCCCCGCGTGCCAGACGCCGTCCGACGTGTGCCCACGGAACTATTAAGCTCGGGAGAGATCGCCAAGCCCAGCCGCCCGCCCAGCCCCGAAGCACGTCCCTCGGCACCGGGCTCAGCCCGGCCGCCCCCGT
>VXBA01001787.1:263655-291987 GCA_013399895.1 Serilophus lunatus | reverse complement strand
GGTCGCCGCCGCGGCCCTGCCCGGCCCCGCCACCCGCGCCGCCCTCACGCACAGCGGCCTCAAGGAGACGCTGCTCGACTTCGAGTGGGACCGCCCGGAGATCGCGTCCCCGGCCAAGCCGCCCCGCAGGAGCCGCAGGACGGGGTTGGCCGCCCCGGAGCCGCCCGAGGCGCCCCCCGAGGGCTTCGCGAACGCCGTGTTCGTGTTCTCGCCTTGCCCGCACTCGCGGAGGGAGCTCCGGCAGTTCCTGTCGGGGAGCGATGCCCCCTCGGCCCCCGGAGAGCCTCCCACGGCGCAGGAGCTGGCGGAGAAGCTCCTGCCCAAGAGTGTGCAGGAGCTGCTTGCGGAGCAGAAAATCGCGCTGTTCTGGGTGGACACGGCCGAGTGGGCTCAGGTAAGGAGGTGACACCGCACGGCTTTGAGCCGTGAGCGCCAGCCACGGGACCCTCCTGCATGGCAGGGGAGGAGGACACTTGGCTGTAGTATTTGGGCGGTAGTGAAAGCTCCTCAGGTACTGCCACATAATCTTCAGCAAGGGACTGAAAACTCGGGTAGAATCATCCACGTGGCAGCTGAGATGCCTCGGCAACTGAGCTGTGCACTGCTTGTTGATGGGGTGTCTTGTGCTTTGAGTTGGGGGGAGTTGCTGCTGTTTAAGAATTGTAGATGAGCAGTCTCGTGGTTCAGGAGTGTAGATTCCAGATTCAAAAACCCAAGATTGAAAATGTTGGCTAATCCAATGGGACGTGTTTTTTCTTTATCCGGCTCCTGTGAAGGCTGATAAAGTCCATAAAAACACTTGGAACTTGAGGCCTCTCTGTTACTTTATTTCAGGTGGTTGAAGCCTCAGATCATGTTGGATACTGGACAATGTTTGAAGTGATCTGTCAAACAGGAGGCACCATTTTGCCAGCTGAAACCTTGGTGCACTCTTTGAGTCACTCCAGGGCAGATCTTGCTCATGGCTTCCTTGGAGACTCCAGTTTCCCAGTGCCACAGGCTGTGCCTTGGACCACACTCCTGCCCCTGGATGCAACTTTGAACTGCATGTTCTCAAAGCCCTCTGTGTATCAGTCAGTGTTTCCCCAGCAAGAAGGAACATTGTTTCTCAGCATACCTGGTAATATAATTAAAGAAAAATATAGATGTGCTTCGTAATAACTGATCTCTCATGAAGGGTCCTTGATGAACTTCCCTTGTGTATGGTATGTGTAGAAGTAACTTCAGGTTTTTAAAAGCCCAATTTTTTTAAAAGGAAAAGGTCTGCCTGTGCTCTAGTTCCTCTGATATGAGACCTGTTAGCCTCTACTTCTGAATTACCCTCTTCAGTTTTCCATGCTTCTGGAAGTTTGGATGAAGAGCTCTTTGCTGGTCCGACCTTATAGAGGTGTCCTCCTTTTGCTGATGATTCAGTTTAGGTAAAATAAGAACATAGATTAAAAAACCCCTTTTAAAAGAAGACAGGTTAGCTTTAAAGCAGCATGCAGTGTGCATGGGCTCTTCCTTGAGACCTTGGGGAGGAGGTTAGTTCTGTAATACACTTACTGTAGAGTATATTCCCTGTTTAATCTTGGAAATCACTTTTTTTGCATTGAACTTATTGTGTCTTTACCCGGATGGAAAAACCTATTTTACTTGCTTTCAGACTTTTCCTTTGTCCTATCCTTGCACAGGAGGAAAAAAGCAGGAAAGTTGTGCCGTGATCCTGGAACCTCTCACCATGAGCCAAGGACAACTGCACTGTCCAGTCAACATCTTCCTGAAAGAAAGCTTGACAGGCTGGGACTTGGCACAGGCTGGGCACTTTCTCACAGAGAGCTGGATCCTGCAGAGCTCAAAGGCTGAGGAGGCAGACCCTGACAGGTCACTGTTTCATCAGCTCTTAAGGACTCTGGTGGCTGAAGGACTGCACATGGTAAATCTTCCTCTTTGCCTTAAACTAACACCTGTCCTGAAATGAGCTGTGACAAAAGGGGTGACAATATCATGTTGTGAAGACAATAATAGTGATAATTGCTGCAGTGAAAATTGCTCATTTGAATCTAAGTCTAGAACATTCTTGAGGAGATCATGTAACCTGGTTGTAAATTATCTTCTAAGGTCTCTGTATTTCTAGCTAATGTAAACTTTTCTCTTTTTTTTTTTTTTTTTAAATGTAGGTTGCTGAGGTATCTGTGTCTGAATCTTGGTGCCCCTGCACTGCTGTTCTGTCACCGCTTTCTGAGGGTGCTGCAGTTCTGGCTGTGCTTGGTACTGAGAAGACTGCTGAACTTCAGGGATGCAGCCTTGTAGGAGCTGTAGTGGAGAACTCCTCTGAAGACTGTGCTCTTCACCTCCCAGAGATTGTGAATAGTGTGTTGAGTAAAATTGACATGTCAGTAGAAGATTCTGTGGCCAGTTTGGGTAGGTGTCAGGAAATGCAAAACTCACCTTCTTGATCTCTAGATCTGATTTGGAGTGGAAAAATCTAAAGCTAGTGATTTTCTCTGTTAGAAGTTTCTTTTTTTTGGGGACTTGTTTGTTTTGTCTTCTGTAGCTCAAGCTTTGTGATGTTATGCAGGAATTTACATGAGTGTGCCTTTCTTTTATTGACAGAGTGTTAGTTTCCATTAGTTTGTAGGTAAAGTGCAGGCTTCCTAAAATGTGTCACATAGGCCATCCCTGGCCAGTAAAGCCTTTAGGAATTTTGCAAAAAAGGCTGCTTTTAGCTCACTTTTTTTTGTGTTAGAGTGAATCTTTTGAGTCTCAATGGCTGATGTATTAGCAATGAAATTGCCTCTGTGAAGGCTGAGACCTTCTGCTACTTAATTTAATTTTTCTACTTTTTATGTGTGTGTGCTCACAGGAGAAGAAACTCCAATGCCAGAGTGGGCCCAACGGGAACTGGCCCATACAAGAGGCTGGCATCCTTCAGTGCTGGAAGCATGGTATCCTGTATCTAATGCTTGTGGAGCAAGCTCAGATCTCATGGAGTCATTCAGGTATTTTTCTGAAACATCTCTGAGTAATAAAGATTTCTGCTTCCTGTTAAGGGAGTATGGGTAGCACTGTTTAGAGCTCTAGAATTAAGTGCTTCTCTAGTGCTTTTATTTCTGTAGTCAGTTTACTGTAGGCTTTTGATTCATTATTTCTTGATGTATAGAAAAATGGATCTGGGAACAGGATGTTTGGATAGCAATTAGTGTGGATTAAAATCTTGACAGTTTCAGGAGTGATACAGGTCGCTTAAAATGACCTTAAACTGCTTGGGAAATGTCAATCTTCAGCTTTTATGGTATGATAAAAAAAACTAAGATACTGAAGCTAGTGGTTGTGTTCTCACAGATAGTTATTTATTTGGAATGAATAAGCTTGCTTTCTTCTAAGAGCTTGCAAATTGATATAAAAAAAATGCCTAATGCAAGATAGTTTAGAAAGCACAAAACTCTTCATGTATTTTTGTGGTACAGGTCAGTGGTGTATCCATTGTACATCAGTGTAGTGCTTGTTTCCAGCTTGGTATGACCCTTCTAAGGGTGGTTTGGGTTTTCTGTATCTTTTAAGTATGTTGGGGAACAGGTGTTGGAAGAATTTCTAGCATATGCTACTTGTACTGTATTGCTGAGGACTGGAACATAGAAAAGCCTTGTTTCTGGCCACAGGGAAGAAGGGATATATAGCCTCCTGCTCCCATCTTTTTTTGATTATTGTATTGATTTGTTCTTTCATGTAGGCTCCTGCAGGTTCCTTGTGCTAACAGGAAGGATGATGCAGATCAGTCTGATGTGGAGCTCTCAGAAAGTCTGTCTGAGCTGTACCAGAGAAAATTCAGTGAAACATCTGCTGCAGCTGGAGCAGGAAATAACAGAAAAAGATGTATGTCTACTTTGGGATTATATGTGCATGTTGTCAAAAAACATAATGCATGAATCCTAGAGATCTGCACTCAGCTGAGTAGTGGCATACTTAGGATTTTTTTTATTTTGGGATAGTCTCATTTACGTATTAGTAATAGGTTTGTCCACTAGTAGAACCCAAATGACTGTAATTCAAGGCTGCACAGTGACTGACAAAACTGTTAAAAAAAGAAGCGTGCAGAGCTCTGCAGCTTCACTTACTGCTGAAACAGGAATTGCTCCAACTACTAGTAAATATTGCAACCTCTCAACTTTCTAATTAGAGAAATAAAACACTTTCTTCTAAACGAATTTAATCATTGCATTTCCCTACATTAACCGCAGTTGATTTTACCATAACCTCATGTAGCCTCAAGATTTTCTGTCAGTTGTTTCTATTTCTGCGACTTAGGATTGCTTCCTGTATACATAGCTGCCTGCTACACAGCCTCTGCATTGATTTCATGGAGAAATGCCAAACTTTTGGGCCATGTTTTCCTCCAGAAGGTCACTAATATCACTTGACATAACACAGAGTTCAGTGTTGTGCTCTGCCCCAGTGTTCCTGATGGTAGAACTCCTTTTTTTGTGGCATTGCAGGTGGGGTTCCCCGAACTCCAGTCAGGCAGAAGATGAAGACCATGTCCAGATCCCTGCAGATGCTCAACGTAGCAAGACTGAATGTAAAAGCTCAGAAGTTTCAGCCTGATGCTGTACCACCAGCAGTGAATGAGAAGGTTTCACAGAAGCTTTCAGCAAAAAGATTGGATGAAAAGGTGGAAGGAAAGGAAAAAGCACTTAAAATATCAATTGGTGTGTGTTAAGTCCTGATACCTTGTTATCCTGATATAACCTGTATGAACTCTTGATATCCTGATATGGGAGTTCATATGGGAGTTTTATGGAAGGGAGAGGGAAGGATAATAGTAGAGTACTCAGTGCCAGGGAGCAGATCAGTGTTTGGGTTTATCTTCACCTTGGCAAAGTGTAGTAATTTTTTTTCCCACTCTTGTCCTATTTAGCTTCTAGAAGTGTTTACAGCCTAGTGTTACAGGTTCTCCTGGGGTTAGTTTCCTGTCTTGTATGCGTCTGAAAAAAGCTGTAAGGATTTATCTTTTTAAATTATTTTTTAACCAAAAGAAATAACTGGAGATGTAATAATTATACATATATAATGCTTGTAAGCTTGATTTAATTTACAAAATGTCATGGATCTGGACCTGGAACTGATTCTGTTAGTGTTCTGTGATGTGGATGCATTTTTTGCTGGAAAAAATATTTTTGATGACCTCCTCAGCTGGGATGAGTATTTTATCAGGAAGGTGAGGATTAACCATTTGGTTAATGTAGACCATTTCCCTTGCAGACTTCCAAACAGAGGAGGAGCTGCAATCCCACTTGATGGAGAGCTACCAGAAGGCTGTTGCTGAGGGAATTCTGTCACCTGCGTGTGCCCAGAATATGATCATGGCCATTAAAAGGTTCTTGAAAGTACAAGATGCCAAAGAGAAAGAGGTAGGTAAGAGCATGTGGGAGGGTTGTTACTGATCTGGAAGTTGGAGTTTTTACTATTTCAGGCTACCTTTCTTTGATCTGTGATGTTTTATGTGTGGTTGCATGTAGTTAAAACCAGGGTCACTAACTGCTTCTCTCGGTGAAAAACCATGGGTAGTTGTAAAGAGCGTAGGAAAATCCGGTTCAGTTTCTGGTTTATACCTTTGTTGAAGATTGCAGCAGATGTCTTTTCTTTACTTTGACCTCCTTCCAAATTTTGAATAGGCAGTATTTTAAAAAATGCATTCATGCATATATTGTATTTTAAAGAAGAGGTGTCTTCTGGTTTTGTGTTACGTGGCAAATTTAAGCCTGCTGCTTTACCAGAAAAGAGAAACTTTTAGTCTTTAACACTACTTATATATTTAAAATCAGTTGAAACTAAAGTGGTAAACTTTGTGAATAATTGAAGAAAGATTTGCTGAGAGACAGATTCATAGTTACTGAAGAAGGCCTGAAGATGCAAACAAGTGACCTTTGTGATTTCAAGCTCAGAGTTGTTCTATGTCTCATCATGGCTTTACTACTGAAAGAAAAAGATAATTCCTTTCCTTGAAAGAAAAGAAAAAAATTGAAATATTCCTGAAAGAATTGACTGGGGGCATGACCAGGCAGAGGGAGGAACTTGTGCAGAAGGGAACCCGCCCTTCAGATAGGGAACAGAGTTGAAGTTTTGGCTTTAATTTTGTGTTTCTGCAGGTGGCCTGTGTGGAAAGAGTCAGAAACCATCTCCTGAAGGCCAGCAAAATTCTCAGACAACAGCATTGCTCACAGAAGGAGACCAGAGTCAGAGAGTATGAGACACTATATTTACTTCAGCTTCTGAGATACTGTGGCGTTGGTTAGCAATTTTTAATGGTGGCTTTTTTGTACAAATGGAAAAGTATTTACATGGGGCAAATATTTCAAGGAGAATCTCTGGTCACAGTAAAACCACTTCATTAAATGCAAATATACCCATGCTGTGTGATAAGCACTGCAGCCTATATCTGAAATGAGGCATCTCCCCTGCCACTAAAATGAAATGCTAAATAGATTATGCTGTCAAAAGGAGCCACTTCCCTTCCCATTGCTTTTTTGAGCATACCTTCTACAGTAAATATGCTGTTTCCATTAATAAAAGAGGTGGTGGATAATGGCTTGTTTTCTCAGGTGCCGACTTCAGGTATTTTTGCGCCTTGAGTTGTGCCTTCAGTGCCCTTCACTGCAGAGCAACACTGACAAGATGGAGCAGCTGTTGGAAGAGGCAAGTAAATTATAGGCCAGGTTGTGTTTCTGGATGGCACTAGAAATGCAGACCTGCAACCTGCAGTTTTCCTTTGATTTTACTCTAACACTTTATATTCCTTCCTGAAATACGTGGTGCTGCAACTGTCACAATTTAATCCCTTTTCCAACATGACTTTCTTTTCCAGATGACAGATATGCTGCGCATTTTGTGTCTGACTGAGGACCCAGGGTATCTTACAAAGTTTCTAGAGGAAATATTAGACTTGTAAGTTATTTAGCTTGACTTAGGTGTTACTGAGGACTGTGGTTTTGGTTGGATGTTGTCTGTGAGTAGACAGCAATCCACAGCTTTGATTTATTGCATCTTTGCAATTGTCAGAAATTTAGACATGTTCTGTTTGTTACATTTATATTATGATTAAAGTAAAAGCTGATAAGCAAGTAAACTAATTAAAACCCAATTGATATTCAGTTGGGTTTTTTAATTGACATGTAAGAACAAGGATTTAGTTCAAACCTTGGGATTGAAACACTGACAGGTTTGAGGGAGAATGTATTTGATGTGAGTTCTCTCTGATACTCCAGATATATGAATTCTATACCAAAGACCCTTGGAGATATTTACTACAGTCTCGGTACACAAATACCCCCGAAGCTGGCAGCTGTTCTGCCTTCAGACTTCTTCAGTGATGACTCCATGACTCTGGATAGCAAATCTCCAGGCCTTCCACCATCTTTATCATCTGTCTTAACTCCCAGTGCTGCTCGCACAGAGAGTGATCAGCTGGAGGAGCTGCGCACCAGATCTGCCAAAAAGAGAAGGTAATAATTTCATACAGAAGACAGCTTTTTGTCGCAGCCTGGGCTTTGACTGAGGAGTTTATCTAACCTGTAGCTCAGTTATCTTTGTTTCTGTTGCTGGAAAGCTGGCTGGGGCAAGCAGACACCTGCGCATATCTCTGCTAGACTGAAATATTAAGGGCTCTCATTTTTCATTTTAACTTGCCATTGTTGAGTATGAAAATATAATCTTGATTGAGTATTTGTATCTTATGCAAAAGTCTAGTTCATGAGCATCTTCTGTGAGAGAGAAAGGATGTTCTGCTGTGCAGTAGGTGGCCTTATACTGTTGAAAATTATTTACTGTAGACCTCTTTTGAGGATCCTGTGTCTCGTTTAGAAAATTCTGGATAAGTTCTGATACCAACCTTAGAGTTAGGAATAACTATATTGCAAATCATCTCGGTTGTTTTAAGTGAGGTACTGACACAGTTTGTAATCTGAATTTAGGTAAATGCTTCTTTCTCTGGAGTCAAACCTAGGTTCAGTTGTCAGTAAGTTGATAACTGCTTCTGATCTTAACTTAGTCTTTGTGTACTTTCTAAAGGAATAATGTGTTAGCCAGACACAGGAGCATGACAGAAGCACCACAGAACTTGCGTCAAATTGAGATTCCCAAGATAGCCAAGAATCCCATCAGAAAGGTAAGACTCTTCTGAAAGGGTTGTGTGTGAGTTGTGACACTTGAGTGCAAAAACTCTTGCTCTGTATTGCCCTAGTAAGTGTGGCCTGTGTCAGCTGTACAGAGATCCAGTTGCTTTGAAGGAGAAATTGAAATGTGTGGTTCAGAGCTTGCAGTTGATATTTATAATTAAACATAGCATTGCACTGCAAGTGAGGCTAATTTGTTGTTTGTTTCAGGAGAACATGCGTTCTCACCTTGCCCCTGAGAAGTCCCAACAGAAGCCTTCGTTGCAGAAAGAAGCAGTGCAAGGTATATTGACTTATAGCTTTTTCATGTGAAGGTGAATCTTCAGGAGATGTTCTCCCTGTAAATTTTCCTAAGCCATGATGAAATTATGCTGAGGCACACTGGAAATCTGAAGGAAGTTTTGCTGAATGATGTAAAAACTTTGAGGAAAAAAATACATAATATTCTGTGTGCTCCTATGCAGAAAATTTAAATCCTATATTCTTGAAAGAAAACTTCGTTATTCTTCCTTGAATCTTGAAATTATTTCCATCTTCTCTGTCCTGAAAAGAGTGAATTCTTATATCTGTAAACAGGATATCTCTCCACAAAATACTTAATAAAAACGAGTCCCCACGTGTGTTCTCTGAACCAATATGTTTCAGTTGAGATTTTGTAGCACACCTAATGCTGCTCTGCATGGGACACTGACTGGCTGCTTTCTCTGCTATTGCATTTCTTGTAGCTTCTTGCTGGAATAATGTAAAAACTACAAATTTATAAGAGAAATCTGAAATGCGTTTAGAGGAGGACATGTTCCAGTAGCAGAAAAATCTTAATGCTTTATGGCCTCTAAAAAGTTGTCTTCCCATGCTGATACATTGTTCTCATCTCTAGTGGCCTGACATAATTTCTTTCCCTTGGGGTTTTTTTCGGTTTTTTTTCTCCTGTTTTTTAATCTGATGTTTTCTTGCTTTTCTTGCCTCACAGAGGTTACAAAGGTAAGGAGGAACCTCTTCAATGAAGAGATACTATCACCATCGAAAAGGTCTCTGAAAAAGATGCTTCGAAGCCATTCAGTATCTGCTGTGGAAGGGTTAAAATACAAATGCACTGATGAAGGCACCAGAGGTAAGATATGACTTGGTCATGTAGGATTGTTGTGGAAGATGTTTTGCTAAAATTCCTATTTTTGAATTCTCAGTTCTATGGGACAATTATGATTTGTTTCTTAAGAGAAAAGGAAGTTATTGCTGTGGTTTGGAGGTTGAATATTGATGATATTGAAACTGAACCTGTTTTTTATAACTCTACATTTTGACTCTAATGTTAAAAATGCCTGGTTTAAAAAGGATGGGTGAAAGTTTATTTACTGAGATTTCTTCATCTTTCTGTGTCTGACATGGTACTATTAGTAGTATTGAGGGAGTGGGAAAGAAGTGTGGATGCTGAACTGTGAAATCACAGTAGTTTATGAGTTCTGGGAGACTGGTGCATAGTGATTCTATACTGACCAGCATTCTTAGGCTGAAGCCTCTACAAAACTTTATTTATTTATTTGTCTTGAGTGCTTTGTAATTGTGTGATGTTGTAGCAATTATGTGATTTTTAGATCATCGCAAGTTACTGACCAAGAGAGTTGCAGAAACACCACTGCATAAGCAGGTCTCCGGGAGGCTCCTACATAAGCAGATCAAAGGCCGGTGAGTAAATTCTTTCTGAATTTCCTCAGTAAATATTCAATGTCTAGTTAATGGTTATGAGCACAAGTACCAGGTGTCTTTGTGGTCAAAGAGTCCACTTAAGGCAGCAGGAGAACCGGTGGAGGCTAAGTTCCATTGCTTAGGTGGTGGGAAATACTGCTTTCTTCCTTGTGTAAGTCAGGCTGCTTTAGTTCCTGCAGCTAAAGTCTGGTTAGATTCAGTTGATTCAAGGGCTTCTGAAAAAGCCCGTGCTGTATTTTGTGGACTCCAGGCTGAATTCTAGCATGTACTTCATGTAGAACTGCTACCTGAACAGCTAGGGAGTTATCCATGCTAAATCATATGTTAATAGGAGTCACTAATTGTTCACTTAAGAGTAGCCCACAAAGCAATATATGGGTGTAGAGGGCTGTTCAGTCTCTGTGGTAAGTTTTGTTCCTGTAAATGTCCTCAGTTTGCTAAGTCCAAAATGTGTGTTCTTTCTCAAGGCCTTCTGATTCAGGTTGTGACACTGGTGTTGTAGATGAATCTCCAGAGAAGGCCATATATGGTGAGCACTGATTTGTTTCATTAAAAGTGGTTTGGCTGTGATTGTAGCTTGTAAGATGAGCGTGTTTCAACATACCTAATTCATGAGTAGTCAGTCCAAAAGCGTTGTACTGTTCTGTTTGTGGAGCAGTACTGCCTCTGATAGAACCACTTGCTGCTTTAACAGCCCTGTATAGTAGAAATTAAGCAAGAGAGGTAGAAAATAACTGCACGAAGGACTTTGAGGGCTTTGAGGGATTCTGTACTGCTGCAACTATTAAAAAAAAACAGCATGTGCTGGTTTGACAATATAGCTTCACCGTGTTGTGGCGTGACCCTTCACTGCTCTTATTTCTGCTCTAACAGCCAGCCAGCCACCTGGCTCCGTGGAGTCTCTTATGTTGGCTACTGCTGTTCCTTATCCCCAGGAAGGAAGAAGAAAACAGCATGGCTGGGCACACAGGAGGATGAAATCACTAGCAAAAGGAGACAGAGACTTAGCCATTCTTTTAATGTGGATGTAACTTGCATTGAACATGGCTTTTCTAGTATTCCTTTCCATATAATTGCTAGAAAGGAATGAGAGTAGCCATGACTTAGAGGACGGGGCATGGTAATTTAGATTTGTACGCATCAATATGCCAAATCCTCAAGAAAGCTGAAGCTTTCTTCATACACTTGTCTCCCTGTGTAAGATAGTCTATTATATGGAGTTTTCTTCTTGGAGTGTGTTCCTTTCAGTTACAAACTATTCCTGATGGTGTGCCCATTGCTGAGGGAGAAGGAAAGCTCAATCTCCAATGTCCTTACCTTTTCAGAAGCAGGTTTGAGAAGAAGCCCACGCATCAAACAGCTGTCTTTGAATAGGACCTGCTCTGGTGCTTTCTATTCTGCTGCACAGCCGAGCTCAAAGAATTCACAGCGTGTCCACCAGGGACAAGAAAAGGAGAGCTGTGCTCTGCAGGATGTAGAAGGTACTGAGTGGGATTTAGCAGCCTGATAGTTCTCATCTGAAAAGCTGGCATGGATAGCTCCAAATTTGATTTGATTTGGTTCTACATGAGACTGTAAGAAGCTAAGAGCTGTCGTGCAATATCTTCTGTAGACAGAAATTCATCCCCAGTAATTATTTTTAATTGGTAATCTGAATTTGGAGGATGGTAAGGCAGCTATCTCTATGATGAATTCATTGCCAACTTAAGAAACCAGTCAGGCCCATCTAACAGAATACCACTGATTGTCAGTGTTCATTCCTTAAATGCAGTGAAATCCTTGTAAAATATGGGACAGAAATCCTAAGGCTTACTTTCAGTCTACTCTGTGGCAGCATAAAGCAGTGACTGATGGGATCTTCTTTGGTGGCTTTCTCAGTAGGATTATCAGCTAAAAATGGTGACACTTAGTTCTTTATAGTGTACTTACTAGAATCCTTAGTCATGAACCAGAACTATCTACAGCTGCAAGCTATAAATAGAATAAAAGGATGAGCTATTTTGTACCTTTTTTACCATTGGAGCACTCTTTCTACAGAGGGATATTAATTTCATATTGGGAAATGATAATTCTGGTGAAGCTTTAACGTTTGGCTAGAAAAAAGCATGGCAGGGATATGAGCTTTTTACACTCCTTTTCCACGCATCTGAAATGATTCAGACAATTGTGGCACATTACTTGGTGTTAGTTGAATTGTACTGTTCCCTTTTATAGGCCTTAAGCAGCATTCAGAGACCCCCCCCGTCCAGACTCCCAAGAGGTTTTTCTTTGGTGCTGTCATTGACACGTGTAGTCCTGCAATGAAGCTTTCACTTAGTAGGAGGAGAATGAGGAAAGACTCTTTACACTCAGAGGAGCTGACATCCTGTCAGGTAGAAACAATTACCTCCCTCTGTCTTTCTTTCCATCCTCTTTTCTATTCATGTTTAATCAGACCTGTTCATCTTTAAATTTAGTGTTTAATCAATTTTTTTGTTTGTTTTTTAAATCTTGGGAAGTAAATACAAAGATGGGTAGATGATTCTGCAAGGTTCTTTAATTTACTCTTTTTTTTTCCTGCAGTCTCCTAGAAAAACACCTCAAAAATTTGCCGAGAAGCCATTGAATTCTGCCAGTAAGGTACCAAGGAGATCACCCCGCCTTGTCCACAGGACACCACAGAAGCTGGAGAAGACTCCTGGCAAAAGTCCAGCAGCTAAGCAGACTGTAGCTAAGTGTTTGGGAAAGTACTTTTCTCACCCTGCACAAAGGGTCAAATCACCAACTGTGTTAACTGAAACTAAGAGGGTTCACTCAGTGCAAGTAACTTCTGAGGACTGTTCTGCAGCACAAAGACTTTCCTCTCCTTCCAAAGAGTCTGGCTTACAAACACCAGAACATGAAGGGCTCACAGCACTCAATGCCTCATTATTACCTCCGATAGATTCAAATCCAACTACCTCTTCCCCCTCTGCCATCCAAGGAAGGTGTTCTGCAGAACTGCAAACTCCAAGACGTTCCTTGAGATACCTCTCAAAATTAGCATCTCCAGTTGGTGCGCGGAAGCAAATCCTCACAAAGGAAAGTCAGGTGCAATTAGATTTGTTATCTCAAGCAACTGAAAGGACTCCCAGGAAACAGGAAGATCTGGGTTCAAAGTTATGTACAAGCTCACCGAGTACAGAAATACCTCAGCTTGCTGTGAGGGCAGAGCCTCTCTGCAGTTCTCCACTCCATGAAAGTTCCCAGAATGCTGTGACAATCTGCTCTCCTTCCCACGCGCACGCTGGGGAGTCTGCCTGGGAACTTGGTGCATCTAAACCATCTTCTCAAAAGTCTCCAGGTATCACTGGCGCTCCACTGAGGTCCCTGCTTCACACATCCAAGCAGGCCAAATGTGAACCAGGTTCTAGAGGAGAGAACCTCACGCTTGCATGTGCAGCACCTTCTGAAAATAAGAGCAGTCGTCATGATAGTGGTGGTGACTGTTCTGTAGAAAGCCCTCAGCCTTGTCAGTCTCAAGTTACTGAAAATACTCCTGTATTTCAGGAAAATAAACAGATGGATGTAGCATCTCAAGAGTCTTTGTCTAGAGAGGACTTGGAAAAGCATTTGTCTCCAAAACCTTATTCTGGAGAGCAGGTACATGCACAGAATGCTGAGATAGACTGTGAGTCTTTGGTTAGGGAGGGGAACTCCAGTACAAACACCTCTGAGTCCTCCCTACGTCAAACACCTAGTGATGACTTGGAACTACAACCTATGCCGAGAGAAGGATATATGGGGCTGAAGGCTCCAGGTCTTAAGAGGCGCTCCACGTTTTCCCTGAATACATCACCTCCTGTGCCAAAGTCTGCTGCTGCCTATTCCTTACGCTGCACTGCAGACAGGAGGCAGCGGGAGGCTGCAGCACGGATGGGAGATCCTCAACTTGCAGCCAAGTTCTTTACTCCTGAAAATCGTTACAAACTGCCTTCTGCCAGCCCACCAACCTATGAAGTTGAACTTGAAATGCAAGCTTCAGGCCTGCCCAAACTTCGCATTAAGAAAGTTGGCTCTTGCTCATCGTTGGAAGTTCAACCTGAAGAAAGTACCAGCAAACCCAAGGGAGGAGAAAGCCCCTTTACTGATCTTGCTATGGCTTGGTGCAGCAAACACCCAGAAAAACTAGCAGCTGCCTGTGTTTCGCCCTCCTGCTGTCGTTCTTTTCACAGTACACCTGGGAAAGGTGCGGGACAGACCTACATATGTCAGTCATACACCCCAACAAGCTGTGCCTCTAATGTCACCTCCCCATTCCCCTTAGAAGGAGGAGTTCTCCAGACACCTTCTCCAAAGCAGAAGGGGAAGACTACCCCTGATGCCATCAAGGACTGGCCTCGGAGAAAGAGAGCAGCAGGCAGCACTGCCATCACGAGCTGTGCTCAGAGTGATAGGAATGCTGATGAACGGACCTGGATGTCAACAGGAGGAGAAAGAGCTACGAGGATCTTGGAGCATTGCAGCAGCAAAGTAATTAATAACCTTGGGGAATTTGAACTGGAAGGGATTTGCAGGCTCCAGGATCAGGCATCTCCTAGTGACTCTGAACCCAGGGCTGAGGAGGACTCTGCCATGGGAACTTTTGGCTTGAAATCTCGGAAGCGGGTCTTTACACATCTGTCACCAGAAAAGGAGAATCACGATGCTAAGAGATCATGCACTGATAGGTGCAGCTTGGATCTCCCTGGCTTTCCTACAGAGGAAGACAACAGAAGCAAATCAAGGACAGACTCTGTACTTCCTGAGAAACCAGGAGTGTGTGCACTCAAAACGCTTGAGCAGCACAGTTGTCTAGGGGATGATGATGTCTTCCTTTTGTCAGGTAATTAAGTGGCACGAAAGACACTCTACTGAAGTTCAGATCTGATTAACAATGGGAGGTTAGACAAAAACAAGAGTGCAATTGTTTTCTGTGTAATTATCTGAGGAACAGTGAAGTGGTAGGGCAGAGTGGCTTGTAGATGCAATGGAAGTTAATTATGTGAAGAGGCAGACTGGATGTGAGGAGTGCATCAGTGGAGTATTAATGATGGCAGAGAAATACAGAACAGCAGAAGTTTGGAGGGATTGAAAGGAGAGTTTAAGAACTTGGGGAGAGGGGATCCCAATTACATCCAGCTGGTGACTTATTTGGGTTTGTGTTGATGCCACTTGCTATTTCTGCCCAGCATCTAGCTCTGAAGCCAACGGTCTTAATCTAAAGCTTGGCTGCTTCAGTGTGAGCTGGACCCTTGACGGGGTTAGTCCTGTAGATTTTGGTATAAATTGGTGCTCCAGTTCTTCTCTCTGCCCATGGTGGTGGGCCTGCTGAAAGTGGGTGGCAGAAATTATTGCCTTGCTAGCAATGAAGTTATTTCAGTAGGTGTATAATTTTAAGCTGCCTCTTTGCTTTTGCTGTGGGTACATGTTCAACTGACCTTGGTGAAACAGGCTGCCTCAGCTCTGTAAGCAAGGCCTTGTGATTTTCAGATACTTAATCCAGTATTGTTACAGAAGTTATATGTCATGGGTGTTGAGGTAGGTGTTCTGTAGTCATTGCATTAAGTTTTGGTATCTGTTTCCTTTTGCAAGGAAAGCTTTGCATACAGAGGCAGTGTCTTAAGGAGTTTTAAAGTTTGCCCATTTTTGTCCGTAAAGCAACATCAGTCCATATTCAGGACATGAAATAATAGCAGTGTTTAGCCTTAAGATAGTCCTGTAAGAGGCTTTCTGTTCCTACACACCTTGTATTTACAGATCATTTGGATTTTAGCTTTCTTCTAGAACACGTGAGTTACCTGAAGACTGTGTTTAACAGGAGTGAAGCACTTTTCTGTAACCCACTTAAGAAAACTAAATATGCTAAGAGCTAATTCCAGCCATATATTTACCTTTCCTGAATGCCAGAAACCCACTGTGCCAGCCTAGAGTTTGTTTCAGATAAACTATCACTTGTAGTGATGGCAGTTTTGAGGTAGCATAAAGGTTGTGTGTGAGGCTTAACATTCTAGTTGTTCAGTGTTTTTGCTGCAGCTTCTGCCTGTGCTTCTCCAGGCTCAACTCCCCCTGTGAAGGGCACACTCTCAGCCAGCAGCCTTCTAGCCCTGACCCAGTCTCCACTGCTGTCTCCACCACCGGCTTGGAGAAAACGTATTCAAGGTAAAAAGTTGTCTCCAGTTGGTATTTGGCTTCTTGGAATCACCAGTGAACTCTGGCAAACCGTGGTTTTTCATGTGTTCTTTCTGTTTTTATAGAGGAGGACTCTGATGCTGTCCAAATTACTGCCAACCAGGAGCTGTCTCCATTCCACACTATGGTTTCCAGAAAGCGTCCCCTTAGTAGGACTTACTCACGGAAAAAGCTGCTCAGCTGAAGTCTGGAGCCAGGGCAGCATGGGAAAGTTTGCATTATCCCAGCTGTACACTATGCCTTTTAACAAGGACCTTATATTTGGTGCTGGACTGGAGCTGCTGTGTGTGGGTAGGAGCTGGATGCAAGAACAAGGGCATGGAAATAAGGACCACTCTAAAAGTTTGTGGTTTTTTAAGCATCACTCGCAGCATCTCTCCATCCGTTCAAAGCCTGGCTCAGTCTTTCTGACCCTTCTGCTTGTGATAGCTTGCAGTGAGTTCTGCAATGAAGTTTCAATTTTCCCAGCTAAAGAGGGAGAACTGCCACTTTTCTACATCTTTCTTGTAAAATAAACTGATGAGAATTTTCATTGTCCCCCTTGATCCAAAATCTGTCTCTAGCCCAAGGGCTGGGGGCTGCAGGAAGAAGGATGCTGAGGGGCAAGTAGGTACAAAACAAGCTGCTTGCTCCTGCTGTCTCTTGTCCTGATACAAACTGGATCTTAGTGGAAAAATAACAAGGAGGTTGACTGATGGATTAATGAGTAAATTACTAAGAAATACTTGACAAAGGCCGGAAAAGTACAGAAGAGGGAAAAGATAACTTAGCTAGGAACAACTTTGTAGATCGCAAATGGTTTGGTGTATCTGTTCTTGGCCACTGCTGCATAACCAGGTGCTGATGGAGTGACTTTTTGTTCTCTGCAAGCTTGCAGTGAACCAGAGAGGACTGGCTATGGAAGTGTCCTTGAGAGGTAAAAAAAACATGGATGGAATAACTAGAGGAGATAGTTCCAAGTGTATTCTACCAAATGGAGTCACTGATTAAAGAGTGACTTAATTGCCCTGTGACTTGTTTGCATTTCTAACTCCAGGAAAAGAGCAGGTGCTGTGATTCAGGGCCTGAGATGTAGCCTATAAAGGGCTAAATTATTTTTTTCCTTAGGATAGTGATCTGTTTGTGTATGGCAGGATCTCAGTGAAGTCACCCCACTGTGTCTACTGAATGCACAGGAACTGGAGAGCTGTGAAGATGGTGTGAGGTCATCCTAAAATCAGGCATGGCAAAGCAGAGGTTTGTTAGGTGGCTTTAAGGCGTTCGATGAGATTGAATGGAGCTTGTTGCAGGAAAGCTGATGGTTTCCCTCTATGAGAAGGGGAGGAAGGATGTGCTTAACCAGTGATTATTTTGCTTCTGAGAGAGGTGCACCTGCTTCAGGGATGTGGACTGACTCATAAGTATGGAGATCCAAGTCTATTACTGACTTCCACATAGGATGAGTTATTTTCCCTATTGAAGATCTTTATTTTCAACACAGAAACTGAAGTCTGAATTTAATCTTGTGCAGCTCAGCCACACACAGAGCCCTTAATAATATCCCCCCCTTCACTGCCCCACCACTACAGGCAAAGAAGATCAGGAGATTTCTACACCAGATTCTGGTTTTTTACTTGCTATGTTACTCCACAAGTGGTGGCTGTGTTACCTGTACTCCTCATGATTTCAGGCTCAAGCAGTGGCTTGCTTTTTGTGGTCAGGTTGCCAGACTGCCTTTTTTTCCCTTGCCCTTAAAGCAGGTAGCACGTAGTTAGGCTTTCAGTTCTTGCTCTGCCAGAATTAAACTTATTTTCCCCTTCCTGAGCTGTCAGTGTTAAATTGCAGGATTGTATTTAGTCTCCCTTAGATCTAGACTGGAAGTTCTCCCAAGAATACAAAAAACCCACTGCTTCAAGCAGCTTAGAGGCTGCAACAGAAATACAGAACCAGAGTTACTTTTATCCTCAATGTTTCAGACAATTCTGCTGGCCAAAGATGCTTTGCCTGTGACAACTTAATGCAGGAAGCCTACCGGCTCTAGCTGGGAGCACTTAAAGCAGATATTTAAACATTAAGGTAACACTGACGGCAGTTGAGTTCCCATGTAGTGAGCTTTAAATAAAACTCCTTCCCCATGTACTGGGAGTAAGTGACCAATGGACCCTCTGGCAAGTGACTGCTTCATAAAACTCATTCTGCTTTATTAAGAAAGTTATAGTAGAAATGTAAAAAATGCAACATTACTACAAAAATCTATGTACAAATTCTGCAGGACTGCAGAGCATCTCCCTCCAAGGGTGCCAGGGCTGAGCAAGCCCTGCAGCAGAGGTTTCCAAACGTTTAAACAAGTTTTTAGAGTGGAAGGTGTCTCCTGCTTCACAGTGTTTAAGCTGCTGAGAGGGCAGAGGAAAAGTCATTTCAGTGCTGTCTCGACTGGCAGCAACGTGGAGAACATAGGCTGGTGCTTTCACACCTTACACATTTCATTCCTTTACGAGGGCAAATCCCATCTTCCTCAGGCCTCTGAAATGTAACCGAGTTGAAGCCACACTGGCCTGTGGGGCAGGAAGGCTGTCAAGCCCACTCAGCAATACCTGCTCCTCCCTGCCCTGTGCCAGGTGGATGCTAACCCTGTGTCTAGAGTGGGTTTTTCCTCACGTCTATCATGGCTGGGTGGTAAGGCACAGGACTCATGTTCAGGCTGGCTCTGCGCAGCTCCCGGCGGGGCTTGGAAGCAGGAGCAAGGTTCCGAGGTGGGTGCAGCTCATGGGGCTGCCCTGCTCTCAGCAAGGGCTCCCCATCCCTCTGCCGAAGGTCCCCGGGGCTGTCGTTGGGTAAGGAAGAACGTCTCCACGTGGAAGGCAAAGGGGCGTGTACCAGATCCCTGTTCTCCTCCCTGACCCGATGGCTCTCTTCAGTGACAGCCAGAGGCATGGGCTGTTCCCCAAGGCTGGATTCCTCACAGGTCCTGAGCACAGGGGCAGCTCTGTCCCCAGCTCCGTGAATGCTTCTCTCCATCCCTGCTGAGAAAAATTGAGAGTACAGTGAGGTGACTATCAAGATCTTTTCTTATCAAAAGCAGTGCCTGTACAGCACTGAAGGACCTGTATGCTCACTGCTCAGAGCTTTTGCTGTCAGGGACAGGAATTGAAACTCAATTAACTTGGTAAGAACAGCAAAGCCACAGCCTGGGTTTCCTCTCACCTTTGGTCTGTCCAGGATGGAGATTCATGGTACTCAGTCTCTGGTTCAGCTCCTGGTTTGCCCGCATGTAACGGCTCAGCTCCTTCTCCAGCACCTGAATCCGAGCTTCATACTGCAGCTTGCTGCTGGCCAGCCCCTCATCCATGTGCTCTACAAGAAAAACAAGGCCATTTCATCCTGCAATCCTTGTGAAAGACAAAAGCAGTGGCACTGCTGCCCGGGTGAGGAGCTGGGGGGTTACCACGGCTCTGCTGCAGCAGTAACTGCATGTTCTGCTCATGCTCCTTCTGCTGCAGGGTGAGCTGCCGGTCCATCTCCAGGCGCTGGCGCTCCACAGCCGCCTCCAGCCAGTACACCAGCTGCTGCTGCTCCTCCAGCTGCATCTCTAGCTCTGAGAAGGCAATGTGCTGCCTGTGCTGATCCTCTCGCAGTGTCACCACCTGGCGAGGGTCCAAAAGCAAGGAACAGCTCAGCTCCTTCAGCACCTGGGAAGACTTCCTGTCCCACTGAGCCCCGATCAAGTTAGTTTTTTGGTAAAGCTTACAAAGGTTAGTAGTGCTGGGATGTCAGAGCTGCCTCGTGGAGGAAAGAGCAAGGTGTGGCTGCACTGATGTGGCAGAGCCACTGCAGGGATCCATGCATCCTATGACTAGTTAAGCCCCTCTCCCAGTTGGGGGTCATGATGCTGTGGCTTTGTGGCCTGACTTTACAGGGCAAAATTACAGTAGGAGGCAGGGAGAAAGCTTGAAACTGAGGAAAACAAAGAGTTTGGTCAGATCATCACTGCTGTAACAATTGCTTTCAAGCAATGTTTTAATCATTGAGTGTTCTGGCTGGCTAATAATTTAATCACTAATAGCCAGTAAATGAACTACAGCTCCCACTAGCACAGAGGCCAGTTGTCTCCCACCTTATCAAAGTACTTGCAGAGCAGAGCTCGGGTCTCAGAGGAGGAGAGGTAGCTGAGCTTGGCCATGAGGTTCATCTCACACTGGGACAGCAGGCTGGCTGAGGCCCGCAGAACTCGTTGCCTGCATGTGATAGACTCGTTCTTGTACTCAATGGCTGCATCCAGAGCCTCAATTGCCTCATCCAGCTGGAACAAGATCCGTTCTTCCTGCCAGAGAAAAGCTGCAGTTAGCAGGAAGCAAAAGGTTTGCTCTGTCTCACCCTGCCCTTACCTTCCTTGTCATCTCAACAGTACTGGTGAGGCTGGGACATGCACAGTTTGAGGATGTCAGGGTGCATCTGCTAATGACCCTGTGCTCAGGTCTTTACTTCTCTCCTACTACCTTATGCTCTTGCAAGCAGAGCAGAGCAGCCTGGCCCAAGCAGAGGTACCTCTGGGGACAGCAGGGTGCCATGACGCAGCTTGTTGTCGAGCTCCAGCCTCTGTTTGAGCAGCTGGTCCTTCTCCTGGCGCAGGCTGTTGATCTCCTGGCGGATCTGCTGCTGGTCGTGGGCACTGCCGTGGCGTAGCTGCCCATTCTTCTCAGTCAGCTCCTTTTCCAGGTGCTCCAGGCGACTGGACACACGCACTATGTCATCTGTCAGGGCCTGCAGTATAAGACACTCAGGAGGATCTGCTCTGAAGACAAGTCAGGCCCTCAGCCCCGTTCTACTCCCTCCATAGGTCAAGTGACCCCACAGGCAGACATAACCCAAGGGCTACCAAACTGACTAGTTCAGAGGCACAGTACAGACTCTTCCATACTGACAGACTTCCTACCAACTTTCCACCACCACCTCCTCCTGCCTGCAGCCCTCTGCCATAACCAGGATAGCCCAGGTCTTCCAGCCTCCATCTCTGCTGGAAAGCAAGGAAGGGTTTGAAGTGTCACACTCATGTCCTACCTGGCTGGAGCGCAGTCGTTTGCTCTCCAGGCCATTCTTCTCCTGCAGCAGGGCTTCTTTTTTGGCCACAATAGCTTCCCTCTTCCTCAGCTCATCTTCCAGCTCGTCCAAGGCTCGTCGCTGCTCAAGAACTTTATCCATCTCCATGTCCAGCCATTTCTTCTGTTCCTCAATTTTCTGATGGAGGGAGAGGCAGACAGCAATGTGTGTGTATGCATAAGCATCAGCAATGCCCAAGACTGCTAGACTAAGTAACAGTGGCATTGAAATTAGAACGAGAATCTCAATTCCATCTCTAACTCCGACAACTCAGACTTTGCTGGTGTTATCCTTCCAGCTTCTCCAAGAGGCAGAGTTAAACTAAACCCCCAGATGCCAAGGAGTCCTTGGGGACCACATCTCCCACCACCCTTCTGCTAACAGACAAGTTTTCACAGCTTCTTTGCCAATCCTATGATTTAGAAGAGATCCTGGTGGTAAGAAAAGATCCTCTGCTACTACGTGTAAGTGGTATTATGGACTGTCCTCCTCAAGGGCAGGATGGGCTGAGGTCCCTGTTTTCAGATCTCCCTTGTTAGCCTGCAGTCTGCCAAGCATCCCTTTTGAACACAAAAGGGGAAGCAGGATCGCTCTGTACCTGCTGCTGCTCCAGGCTGACCACGGAGCCATTGCTGCCACTCCGCCGCTTCCTCTGGAAAGCCGCAATTTCCTCTGTTTTGATGCGCAGGATTTTCTGGTGCTGCTCATGCTTCAGTTCCAGTTCCTGGGTACGAAAGAGCAGCCATGAGTATGGAGGGAACGGAACATGTTTGCCCTGCAGCCAGGAGCTGAGGGACAGATTACATTTTCCTCTAGCTCTTTGGATACTCCATCTCCATGCGCTCTAAGGCAATCACAGACCCCGTCAGAGCTACCCTGGCCTGCCCAGCAGCTTGCAGAGCCCACCCATCACCATCCTCACAAATTATCGCAGTAGCACAGCTGCCCCTGCCCTTTCCTACCTTGACTCGGTGCTGACCCTTGTTCACCTCCGTCTCCAGCCGCCGTTTCTGCTCACTCTCCTCCCGCAGCCGCCGCTGAAGTTGGCTCTGCTGCCGCCGCATCACCTGGATGTTCCTTTCCAGCTCCTGCACACGCTTCTCACTCTGGGCTGAGAGCGACACCAGCCTCTCTGTCACCTGCTTCTTTTTGCACAGCACCTGTCCAAGGGTGAAAGCTGCCCTTGACCTCGGCATCTCCCCCAGGCCCTTTGCATGGCTGCCCCCAGCTTTGTCTCTGCTCATTCCTGGGCAGGCAGGGCCCTTCCCACTCACCTGTGCCTTGCTCTGCGCAGCAGCCACACGTGTGCGGTACTCCTGCAGCTTGTGCTTCTCCCCAGGGTCCCACGGCTCTTTGCCCTCCAGCTCCTGGAGCTGCTTCTGGCTGTCGCTCAGCTCTGCCCGCACCTGCTCTGCTTCTTGTTCCAGTTCGCTGATCTTCTGGCTGTACTGTCTGTTCAGAGCCTGGGCGTCCTTGCCTGCAACACAGCCCCCTCCCTCACAGCCAGGATCCTCCTGAGGATCTTGACCTTCACTCTCTCCCCCCAAGTATTTTTGGCTACAGAGACTGATCCCTTTCCCTCAGTGACTCCAGGGAAGGGAGAAACCAGTGGGAAGTTTCTGTCAGCTGGAGAGATAAACAAACAGGGCTCTGCTGTCAAGGTACTAAACACAAGCAACATGGTGAGAGAAGATGAGGATGGAAGCACAGACCAAGCATCACAACTAGGAGGAGGTTTCATGGGAAATGGATGCATATTCCCACCAGTAGCTCTGCACCTGTCTTAATGAGCTCTGTGATCAGCTCCTCCTTCATGCGGATGTTGATCGCCAGCTCTCGGATCTTCTGCTGTGCTTGCACCAGCCTCCACTCAGAGTCCTTTCCTGGAAGGCGCTCCCAGGAACTGAGCAGTGGCTCCCGCTTCCCACAGACCTCTGGAACAGAGATTCCCAGGTAAGAAAGGTCCTGTCTTAACAATTGAGTGACAGAAGGACTATCCAATCTTGGATCTGCAACCACCTGTCTGCCACAGCATCACTCAGAGTCACCCCCAGCTTCTACAAGAACACACACTCTTGCCAGACACTGTAAGTTCAAGTTTCTCCCTAACAAAAGCAGCTGGATTGTCATCTATTCCATCTTTGTCCTCTGGGCTTATCTAGGTGGTACATCAAGAGCACTCAACAAAGCACCACCAGCCCACAGGAGACTGTGCACCAACTTGTGGTTGCTACTTGCCTTTTGAGAGCTCCAGCTGCTCCTCCTGAATTAAGTGGGCATTGCCTCCGCTTGGTTCCTCACTCAACTTGCAAATCTCTTTCTTGCTCCAATTTTGGATCCCATTTCTACAAGAAGCAGTAAATTAATCAATTGGGTCTGGGAACTGCTAGAGCTGTCCCCAGTAAGGACCCTCATGATCCACAGGCTTCAGAAGGAGATGAAAACAGCTGTGGTCAGGAAAGATGATAAGTAGTTCCCCAGAGAGCAGTATGGTGTCTCAACAGAAACACTGACCCCACAGGCACCGTTTGTTCTTGGGCGTGAGGGCTGAACTGCAGTGGTGGGAAAGCCACATCATGCAACTGCCACGGCACAGGGCTGGGACAGCCTCAACTCACCGGCGCTGGGACAGGGACCGTTTCTGTTCCCACTCCTCAACCTCTCCCAAGGACAGCTCTGATGACTTCTCTGAGTCCTGACTGAGCTCCCTCCTCAGCATCACATCTTTGACCTCAGGATTGCCAGTCGGGCACTGTGCCTGGTTCAGGTGCCAGCCTATCGGCTCCACCTCCTGGAAAGAGGGGTTGCTGTTGAGCTGCTGGGGCACAGAATTGGAGAGAGGAAACATACTGCGTGAAAGCCAGTGCTAGAAAAAACAGTTCCCATCTGGGCATCACTGCTAGACACAAAGAAAAACAACAAAATGGAGTTCAGGCTATTTTCAGGAGAACGAGTGTGTTACCAGACCCAGCTGCCTGCCCTCCTGCCTTCTGCTGCTCACACTGAGCAAATCTAGGACTCGCCTGTAACATCAAAGTAAAAGCCTCATTTTTGAAGATGGACTATCTTTGCCAGAGTTGTGAAACTGTAGATTTGAACACTGAGTGCAGTCCTCTGGACTATGCTTCTGACATGGGTCATGTTGAACTGTAGGGAAAAAGCAATTCCTACAGTGGAGAGCAGCCAAGTGAAGAGGCAGCAGATCTTCAACGGCACGGTCTTGTTGCCCTCACCTTCCTGCAAAGAGCTCTTCCACTCTCCTCAGGAAAGAACCCTGAGGGAACCCCGCCAAGCCCATGGGACAGGGCAGCATCCAGTGGGGCAGTGTGAGGTCTCTGGCTGGCTGTCACCAGGTGAAGGTTTTCCAGCAGTCCTGGCACACACAGGTTTGGCATTGCCATCTCCAAGCGCACATGCAGCTCTGAGATCTTATCCTGCTGCTCCTGCAGTTTGTCACTCTAGGAAACAATGAGAAAAATGTGGTTCATACATGTTGATCTCAGACTTGCAGCAGAGGAACCTGAAAGATGAGCTGGGCTCCCCTGGGCAGGAAAGGAAAGAGTGAGGCAGGTACCTACAAAGAGAGCAGAGCCTAAAAATACCTGCAGCTTATACTGCTCCATGGCATCCTCCAGGGCAGCCAGGAAATCACGGTTTTCCTCCTCCAGGCGCTCCACTTGCCTCTGGAGTTTGGCCACCTGCTCATCTTTGATGGACTCACACTTCTTCTCGGTGTTCACCTGCTCCCCAAAATACAAGAGAGGCAGCATCAGCACCCACCTTTGCCCTTCCCTTCCCATGCTGGACTCTGCAAGGGCACAGCAGCTCTGCAGACCAGATTTTTCCTGCGAAATAAATCTCTCAGCTGCAGCCAAATCCAACTTCTCCCTGTCTGCTGGGAGGACCACATTTTCCTGCTTCTCTACGGCCTCCTGGACAGGATGCTTCTCTCCCTCTCCTGACCCTTCCATCATGCCATGCCAGGGCTGCTGCCTTCAGTGGCTGTCAGATGAACCCAACCTCAGAGCTGCAACACCCCAACCATTACCTGGGCTTTTGCCAGCTTTGAGCCTTGTGCCTCGGGGCTCTGCTCTTCCATGGAGGTGCTCTCAATGCCGCTATCCAGCCCTGCCGAGGTCAGCTCGCTCCTCTCGCTCTCCACTGCACACAGCCACTCCTTAACCCGCAGGATCTGCTCCACTGTGAGGTTGCTGTCCTCCTGGAGCTCCATCAGCAGCCGGTACGCGGCGTCGGTGCAGGTGCGGTAATGGGCGCACTCTGCCAGCAGCCGCGCCATGGGGTCGGGCGCGCAGCGCTTGGCGCTGGCCGAGCGGTTGATGATGCGGGTCTCAGAGCGCTGCCGCTGCTCCAGCGCCTTCTGCAGATTCTTTATCTGCAGGTGAAGCTCTTCGATGTGCTCCGTCTCCTTGCGGCAGTTCACCACGGCCTTGTTCTGGATGTTCTGAGCCCGGCTGGCGTAATTCAGTGTGTTGAGGCTCTCGTCAAAGTCAGAGGAGGACGGGCTGACACAGGCTATCATCACAGTCTGGGCATTCCCCCCCAGAGAGTCTTTCAGGATCCTAGGGAAGAACAGAGTCATTAAAATAGGTGATACACAAAATAACACAGGTTACTTTGTTTTGTTTTCAACCCTTTTCAGAAGTTAAGCCCAAGGAAAATTATATTCTTGCTCTGTAGTTGGTTTGGCAATAGTGAGGTGAGTGGAATCATTAAGCAGAGGATTTACAGTTTGTACCATGGCAAGTTTCCATCTGAGTAATTCCTGAGGCTGGGAGCTTCCCAACTCTCTGATCACTGCTAGGTATGTGCTGCAAGGAATCCTGCTGGAGATTGCAAAGGCCACCTGCTCGAGTGAAGAACTAACTGCAGACCACCAAACAAGCTTACTGGAAGATTTTTATTCCCTGCCAGGCAGGAAGGGCAGGATAACCCACAGTGACACCCCATTTCAGCTTCAGCATCATACAAGCCTTGTCTTTTCCAGTACTGCAATGAGCTAGTCTCATTTCTTTTCTGGCCTCATTGCTCCTCAAGCTTCCTAGAGAGGGTAGACCTGTAAATGAGCCGAAGATATGTATGGGGTCCTGATGCCAGTGGTACCTGGTGATTTTGGAGTCCCTGTATGGGATGTGGCTAGTCTTTCTCCGAGGATCTCCCAAGGCACTGATGACGTTGCCTAGGGCCAGGAGGCCACAGTTGATCTGGATACTCTCCTTCAGTCTCTCCCCTGTGTTTCCCGTCTTCACAATTCGCTCTGAGCCTGCCAGGTCCACAAAGTGAAACTTGGAAACCAGGACCTGGCCCGCGGCAGGGACGGGGGGTGGGTGGTGGTGCAGGGGGAGGCGTCCAGCCCCGCGCCGCTGTTCCATGGTCACCGTGAAGATGGTGTGCGAGCGGCTCGACTGCCTGTTGATGTGTGTAGCTCCTGTGTGCTTGGCTGTGTTCCCCATCTCCAGCAGGCTCAGGACCTCGTCCAGCCCTTCTACTTCTGACTCCTTCACACCGCAGAGCACTGCAAAGCAAAGGGAGCTGTGGTTGGAAAGGATGGGCTGCCTGAGGATGCAGTTCCTCTGCACAGCCTGGTGCTGTTGCCCTGCTCATACCATGCAACACAGACTGGTTTCAGGTCTGCACAGCAAACTTCTGCAGGAGACTGACAAAGGGATAGAGGGAGAAGACTGCCTATGCAGATAGATAACCCAACCCTGGTGTCCAACATGGGGAGAAAAGGAGCTTGTGCGCAGCTGCACGTACCAATGTTTCCCTTGTCATCCTCCCGGATCTGGATGTCTTTGCTGGCTGTATCAACCCGCAGCAAGTCCCGAAACTCCTCCTTGTACACTTCCAGGTAGGACACTCGTACTGTGTAGTCGATCAGGTCATTCTCATCGATGAGCCTGAAGGTCTCGGCCATGGCTCGTGGGATGATGCCCTGCTCGTCTTCATTGATAGAGGCTGGCAAAGAGAGGCACACGGTCATGAGGAGCCCATGCTGGACACACATCAAATAGAAAAAAGCAGCCTTGCAAGCTTTCCACAACTCAACTCTTGTAAGCCTGGATTAAACATGCCACAAGACACTGCTGTGCTGGATTACAGCAAAGCTGCTAGTTACCAGTCCTTCCTCAAAAAGCAAAAGGCAAATTAGCATTTTAGCAGGTAGGAAATACCATGCCTGCAGCTACAGTGTGCTGTCCTTTGAAGCCAGAATGACTCCATAACTTTTCCCAATTCTGAGAAGTTTTTTTTTGATGCTTGCAGCCTGCTTGTGTCTGGCCACAGGACTCTGCTGTCTAAATCTTAAAGGATTTTCCTTTTGTGTCCAACAGCTGTGTAAAAAGGCAATGCCCAAATTTGGTGCAATGATGGCCTGAGATGGGAAACTGAAAACAGAGGTAGACTGAAACTATGGAAATAATTCAGTGTTTACAACCTATGCAATTAACTAAAGTTGACTGAAACATTTACAGTATTTGGTCTATAAGAGATCGCAATGACATTAAACAAGGAGGAAAAAGTTTTCTCTTTCCCCTTTTCTTCCATTAAGAAACAAACAGGATTAACCTCCCAAAACCTCCCTCTCTTTTAGAGTGTGTTTCAGGACTTAGGAAAATCACCACAACCTCCAGACCTGGTGAAGGAGCAGGTCCTTTAACTCATCCTGCAGTGGAAGAGGAGAAACTCTTCATGCTGTGACCTCAAAGAAGGTGTCCATGGGAGTGGTTACAGCAGGATGAGTGGGGGAAAGGAAAGGCTGCTGGAGGTGAACGATGGGAAGGGGTGGTGGTGGGGTTGGCTTGGGCTGGCTAGGGTATGACAGGGTAGAAGGGTTGGTTAGGACACTGATGCTGGAAGTGGTGGAGATGATGATTCTATAGGGTTTGCTGAAATGGGTGTGGACAGCAGCACCGGTGAGGCTGGTGTGCTAGGAGAGATGGCTGGGATGACGGTGGTGTCGGTGGCTTCGCTGGGGGTGGAAGGAGGGGGAGATGGAAGAAGGTGGCAATGTGGGGCTGGTGGGGAGAGCTGGGGGTGGTAGGAGTGCTGGCAGAGCAGGGATGTTGGCAGAGCAGGGGTGCTGATGGAGCAGGGATGCTGGTGGAACAGGGATGTTGGCAGAGCAGGGATGCTGCCAGAGCAGGGATGCTGGCGGAACAGGGATGTTGGCAGAGCAGGGATGCTGCCGGGCGCG